>CM060250.1:11162168-11649766 GCA_030684275.1 Acipenser oxyrinchus oxyrinchus | reverse complement strand
GCAAAGTGGCTAGTGAAGGGGTACAGGTGTAGCAGTGATGGGGAGCAGGAGTAAAAGACAAACAATGTTACTCGGTGAAAAACGTGCTTTTATTTGTAATCCCGGTCTGGCGACCGTCAAACAATAAATCCCCGGCTATACACAGCAATGTGTAAAGCACGGGAAAACGCAAAAACACAGTCCTGAACACAAAACAATACACGGTCACCAGTCCGGGTGAGTGCAGTCGTGCTGGTGCAGAGTGAAATCACAGGTAAGGGTGAACGTTTAGTGCAGTGGTGCTCGGATTTAGTGCTGACCTCTGCGACAGCTCCGGAGGTGTGTTTAACTGTCTGGTGGTGGAAGACAATGAACAGTTAGACAGACAGACACAAACAAAGACAATACTTCACACACAAACGCTTCCTCAATCACTTTCTGAGAGCTCCTCTCTCAGTCCTTCTCTCTCCTTGCTCTACCCAAACGAAGGAGAAGATCAGCGTTACCCTGGCCCCTATATGTAGTCCCAGTATGATTTCCAGGTAAACGGTTGCAGCTGCCTTATTACTTGCAGCTGCCCTCGTTTACCTTTCACGTCAACACGGTCCTACAACAGAGTCTCGCTTCCTTCCAGGCTGACCCACTTCCCGGTCCCGGAAACGAACTGTCAGGCCAGCCCTTCCAGATACTTCTCCTCTCGTTCTTTAGCGCCCTCACAGGTCGGGAGGGAGATTTACCACCAGAACTCATTATATTTCTGTCACATATCCCACCGCTCAGAGTGGAGCCGAAGGAACACTCGGCTAAATCTACCTTTCCCATTACTCCCCTCCCGGGAAAAATAATCCGCATTTTGGTGGTCTTTCCCTGCACGGTGTACCATATGGTACATGAAGGGCTGCAATGCCAGATACCACCGAGTTATCCGGGCATTGCTGTCCTTCATTGTGCTTAACCATGTGAGTGGGGCGTGGTCTGTGACCAGATCAAATGAGTGTCCCAGCAGGTAGTATCGTAAAGAGTGAGTAGCCCATTTAATGGCCAAACACTCCTTTTCGACTATGGAGTAGTTACGCCCCGAGGCAACATCTTTTTACTTATGTACACTATCGGGTGTTCTACTCCAGCTACCTTTTGGGACAAGACAGCACCCAAACCTACATCCGATGCGTCGGTGTGGAGGATGAATCTCTTGGTGAAATCTGGAGTAATAAGAGTGGGGGCCTGGCAAAGTCTACGTTTAATCGTATCAAACGCCCCTGACACTCAACTGACCATTTTATTAAATTTGGGGCACTCTTTTTGGTGAGGTCCACTAACGGGTTAACCACTGTGGCGTACTCGGGGATGAAACGGCGGTAATAACCGGCTAAGCCCAGTAGTGACCTCACCTGAGTCTTGGTTTTGGGGATCGCTGCATCAACCAAAGCCTGGACTTTGGTGACCACAGGTCTCACTCTTCCATTTCCCATTATAAATCCCAGATATTGAGTTTCTTGTTTTGCAAACGCACATTTTCTCAAGTTAGCTGTCAGCCGGGCTGCCCTTAGAGACTGAAGAACGGCTGCAACCCTAGCCAAATGCTCTCGCCAGGTGGAGCTGTAAATCACCACGTCATCAATATACGCTGCTGCATATTCATGATGTGGGCGTAAAACCTGGTCCATCAGTCTCTGAAAGGCAGCGGGCGCACCATGTAGCCCAAATGGCATGGTTTTAAAGTGGAACAGCCCTTCTGGTGTTGAAAATGCGGTTTTCTCTCTGGAGCTGCGGGTTAAAGGGATTTGCCAGTATCCCTTCGTCAGGTCCAGAGTGGAAATAAACCTCGCTTTTCCCAGTCTGTCTAAAAGTTCGTCGACCCGAGGCATGGGATACGCATCGAACTTAGCAATAGCGTTTACCTTACGGAAATCAACGCAGAAGCGGTTGGTGCCGTCTTTCTTAGCCACTATGACAATCGGACTGCACCACTCGCTCCTGGAAGGTTCAATCACCCCAAGCTCGAGCATATCCCATACCTCTTTGCGAACGCCACTTCGTCGACTTTCTGGGATCCGCACGGTCTCTCTCGCACTGTGACACCTGGTGGAGAGATAATGTCATATTCAACTAAGTTCGTTCTGCCGGGCACGTCAGAAAAACATCGCTGAACTCCTCAATAAGCTTACGCAGCTCTCTTTGCTGATCTGGAACCAATTGTTCCCCATTGAAATCACTCTTGTGCGCGGGGTCTCTGGACAGGGGCCTAAATCATCCTCCATATTGCCTGGGGCTATAAACAAGACCTCCCTTGCCTGCCAGGGCTTTAACAAATTGACATGGTAAATTTCACGTTCATTCCGGCGATCGGGCTGTCTAATTTCATAATTTACTTTCCCTATAGCCCGAATCACCTCATACGGCCCCTGCCATTTAGCACACAGTTTTGATTCTGATGAGGGAAGTAGCAGCATTACCTTGTCCCCTGGTCGAAAGGTTCGAATCCGTGCATTTTGTTGTAATGCTGCTGCTGTTGGTGCTGAGCCGATCTGAGGTTGTCCTGGGCCAAACGACCGACCAAATCCAGGCGATCTCTTAGTAGGAGCACATACTTCACTACATTTTTGGACGAGCCTTTGTGCTCCTCCCACCCCTCCCTCAGCAGGTCAAGAATGCCGCGAGGCTGCCGGCCGTACAGGAGCTCAAAGGGGAGAACCCCGTTGAACTCTGCGGCACTTCTCTCACTGCAAAGAGGAGGTAGGGAAGAAGCGATGCCCAATGTTTCTGCTCCTGTGTTACAAATCGTCTCAGCATCGACTTTAAAGTTCTGATTAAAACGTTCCACCAGACCGTCCGTTTGTGGATGGTAAACGGACGTCCTGATGGGACGTATTTTTAATATTTTATACACTTGCTGTAACGTGTTGGACAGAAAATTGGTTCCGTGATCGGTCAAAATCTCCTTGGGAATCCCTACTCTAGCCATAATCTGCGCTAACTCAGTGGCTATTGCAGCGGCACTAGTGGACCTCAATGGAACTGCCTCCGGGTATCGCGTTGCATAATCCACCACCACTAATATATGCGTATACCCGAGTCAGAAGGTAGCAAAGGGCCCACTATGTCCATTGCAATGCGCTCGAACGGAGTGGAAATAATCGGCAGTGGGACCAAAGGGGCGGGCGACTCGACCCGGCGCTACTCGCTGGCAGTCTGGGCATGTGGCTACATATCTCGACACATCAGTATGAAGACCTAGCCAATAGAATCGAGCTAATATTCGTTCCCTCGTCTTCTCGGCTCCGAGGTGCCCCGCAAAAGGGATATCATGCGCCAGCCTCATGACCTCGGGCCGACAAGACCGGGGAACCAACAATTGCGTTACAGGCTGTCCTGTGCCCGCGGCTAGGTTTACCCTATACAGTAATTGCCCCTTGATACTGAAATGTGGATATACTAGCGCCCCAGCGCCATCAACATCCTTACCTTCAATGGACCGGACCTGTCCCCAAGCGTGCACCAGTGACGGGTCGTTATGTTGGCCCCACACTAGGTCCGCTTGAGTACCACGGGTCCGGTACATTGAGAGGGGCTGGAATAACCTCTGCTCTAGTTGGCCCAGTAACCTCGCTCCTCGGTCACACTGCGTTCCCACTCCCTTCGACTGGCGTTTGTTACCATTGCCGCACTCTCCCACCAGACCCCAGCCTTGTCTCAACAACGCTCCCTCCCATTTTGCGGTCCGTCTCTCCTTATTTGTTTTTCTAGGACGGAAAAAGGAGAAAACATTTCAGTGTGAAAAGGAAACACATCACCAATTCGTTCCTTTTCTCTCTCTGCCACGTTACGTGTGTGGCCGAGACTGCCACTTTTGCACTAAATCTCTGAATTTTGGCCAGTCTCGCCCAGAATAACTGGGTGTGGCAACCTTTCCGCCACCCGACTACAAGGTGACGTTTTATCGGACCTACCGATAAATATACTTTTATTGTGGGGTATGTCGCCGTGTCTCCATGGATACAGGAGATGGCCACCTGACCTCGTGGCCGCCACGACACACCGCCCAGGAGAGCTGTCCTAATCAAGGTCTGCTCACACCCTGTGTCCACTAATGCGTGGGTTTTCACATTCCCTAAAACCACATTGATTAGACAAGGCCCCTCCCGACCATTTTCCCCACACTTACCAGTCTCAGGTGCCCAATTGCACGCCGCCACGTCACACTCCATGGCAGCGGGCATGACCTGGCCAGATGTCCCGCTGGTGGCACCTAAAACAGATAGGAGGGACAGAGGGGCATAGGGAGTAAATCTGTCCCGCTGCTGGTATGGCAACGGGCAGGGCAGCACCTCTACCCCAGCTGGGGCCAACCTTGGTCTCCATGGGGGAGGCAAGGGGCCCAATGGGGTCGGCGCCTGGGAGGTCTGGGTCCTGGGAACACGGGGGTGGGGGTGGTGGTGTTGGAGGAGAGGGAGAGAGAGGCGATTGCTCCGAAGGGCAGGGGTCGATAGGATCCCGATCCGGCAGACGCCAGGGAGTCCTCGAAATCTTCAGCCAATTTGACTGCCTCCTCCAGGGTGTCAGGGTTGTGGCGCCGTATCCACGCTTGGGTTTCGGCGCCGACCACATGGCAGAATTGCTCCACCACAATGGCTTCCCCATCTGTTGGGCGGTCTTCTTCCGGGGTCAGCCAATGCACCATGTGGTCGCACAACCGCTCTGCCACCACCCTGGGGCGGGTCTCCGGGCTCTCCGGAACTCCCTAAATCTCGCCCGGTGGGTCTCCGTGGTGATATTCAAGCGGCGGAGGATAGCCTGCTTGACCAGGTCGTAGTCGGTGGCGTGATGGTCGCTCATCGCCTGGTACGCTGCCTGAGCCTCCCCGATCAGGCAGGGACCCAGCTGGCTGGCCCAGAACTCCCGCGGCCAAGCCGCCGCGGTGGCCAGCCGCTCGAACGCCACCAAATACGCCTCCGGGTCATCCTCCGCCGACATTTTCATCGCCCGTGCCTTCGGGGGCGACATCAACGGTATTGTGGTAGGGGCTGTTGCTGCGGCAACGGCCAGCCCTACCCGTTCAATGAGCGCCGTGTAGCGCTCCTCCCTCCTTCTCTCCTCTGCGTCCCGTCTGCTCTCCAGCGCCTGCAGCAGCTCCGCCAGTGTGTTGCGGTCCATGATCCCGTGTTCTGACACCACGTGTGGCAAAGTGGCTAGTGAAGGGGTACAGGTGTAGCAGTGATGGGGAGCAGGAGTAAAAGACAAACAATGTTACTCGGTGAAAAACGTGCTTTTATTTGTAATCCCGGTCTGGCGACCGTCAAACAATAAATCCCCGCTATACACAGCAATGTGTAAAGCACGGGAAAACGCAAAAACACAGTCCTGAACACAAAACAATACACGGTCACCAGTCCGGGTGAGTGCAGTCGTGCTGGTGCAGAGTGAAATCACAGGTAAGGGTGAACGTTTAGTGCAGTGGTGCTCCGGATTTAGTGCTGACCTCTGCGACAGCTCCGAGGTGTGTTTAACTGTCTGGTGGTGGAAGACAATGAACAGTTAGACAGACAGACACAAACAAAGACAATACTTCACACACAAACGCTTCCTCAATCACTTTCTGAGAGCTCTCTCTCAGTCCTTCTCTCTCCTTGCTCTACCCAAACGAAGGAAAAGATCAGCGCTACCCTGGTCTCTATATGTAGTCCCAGATGATTTCCAGGTAAACGGTTGCAGCTGCCTTATTACTTGCAGCTGCCCCTCGCTTACCTTTCACGCCAACACGGTCCTACAACAGAGTCTCGCTTCCTTCCAGGCTGACCCACTTCCCGGTCCCGAAACGAACTGTCAGGCCAGCCCTTCCAGATACTTCTCCTCTCGTTCTTTAGCGCCTCACAGGTCGGGAGGGAGATTTACCACCAGAACTCATTATATTTCTGTCACATATCCCACCGCCAGAGTGGAGCCGAAGGAACACTCGGCTAAATCTACCTTTCCCATTACCCTCCCGGAAAAATAATCCGCATTTTGGTGGTCTTTCCTGCACGGTGTACCATATGGTACATGAAGGGCTGCAATGCCAGATACCACCGAAGTTATCCGGGCATTGCTGTCCTTCATTGTGCTTAACCATGTGAGTGGGGCGTGGTCTGTGACCAGATCAAATGAGTGTCCCAGCAGGTAGTATCGTAAAGAGTGAGTAGCCCATTTAATGGCCAAACACTCCTTTTCGACTATGGAGTAGTTACGCCCCGAGGCAACATCTTTTTACTTATGTACACTATCGGGTGTTCTACTCCAGCTACCTTTTGGGACAAGACAGCACCCAAACCTACATCCGATGCGCCGGTGTGGAGGATGAATCTCTTGGTGAAATCTGGAGTAATAAGAGTGGGGGCCTGGCAAAGTCTACGCTTAATCGTATCAAACGCCCCTGACACTCAACTGACCATTTTATTAAATTTGGGGCACTCTTTTGGTGAGGTCCACTAACGGGTTAACCACTGTGGCGCACTCGGGATGAAACGGCGGTAATAACCGCTAAGCCCAGTAGTGACCTCACCTGAGTCTTGGTTTTGGGGATCGCTGCATCAACCAAAGCCTGGACTTTGGTGACCACAGGTCTCACTCTTCCATTTCCCATTATAAATCCCAGATATTGAGTTTCTTGTTTTGCAAACGCACATTTTCTCAAGTTAGCTGTCAGCCGGGCTGCCCTTAGAGACTGAAGAACGGCTGCAACCCTAGCCAAATGCTCTCGCCAGGTGGAGCTGTAAATCACCACGCCATCAATATACGCTGCTGCATATTCATGATGTGGGCGTAAAACCTGGTCCATCAGTCTCTGAAAGGCAGCGGGCGCACCATGTAGCCCAAATGGCATGGTTTTAAAGTGGAACAGCCCTTCTGGTGTTGAAAATGCGGTTTTCTCTGGAGCTGCGGGTTAAAGGGATTTGCCAGTATCCCTTCGTCAGGTCCAGAGTGGAAATAAACCTCGCTTTTCCCAGTCTGTCTAAAAGTTCGTCGACCCGAGGCATGGGATACGATCGAACTTAGCAATAGCGCTTACCTTACGGAAATCAACGCAGAAGCGGTTGGTGCCGCCTTTCTTAGCCACTATGACAATCGGACTGCACCACTCGCTCCTGGAAGGTTCAATCACCCCAAGCTCGAGCATATCCCATACCTCTTTGCTAACGCCACTTCGCCGACTTTCTGGGATCCGCACGGTCTCTCTCGCACTGTGACACCTGGTGGAGAGATAATGTCATATTCAACTAAGTTCGCTCTGCCGGGCACGCCAGAAAAACATCGCTGAACTCCTCAATAAGCTTACGCAGCTCTCTTTGCTGATCTGGAACCAATTGTTCCCCATTGAAATCACTCTTGTGCGCTGGGGTCTCTGGACAGGGGCCTAAATCATCCTCCATATTGCCTGGGGCTATAAACAAGACCTCCCTTGCCTGCCAGGGCTTTAACAAATTGACATGGTAAATTTCACGCTCATTCCGCGATCGGGCTGTCTAATTTCATAATTTACTTTCCCTATAGCCCGAATCACCTCATACGCCCCTGCCATTTAGCACACAGTTTTGATTCTGATGAGGGAAGTAGCAGCATTACCTTGTCCCCTGGTCGAAAGGTTCGAATCTGTGCATTTTGTTGTAATGCTGCTGCTGTTGGTGCTGAGCCGATCTGAGGTTGTCCTGGGCCAAACGACCGACCAAATCCAGGCGATCTCTTAGTAGGAGCACATACTTCACTACATTTTTGGACGAGCCTTTGTGCTCCTCCCACCCTCCCTCAGCAGGTCAAGAATGCCGCGAGGCTGCCGGTCGCACAGGAGCTCAAAGGGGAGAACCCCGCTGAACTCTGCGGCACTTCTCTCACTGCAAAGAGGAGGTAGGGAAGAAGCGATGCCCAATGTTTCTGCTCCTGTGTTACAAATCGCCTCAGCATCGACTTTAAAGTTCGATTAAAACGTTCCACCAGACCGTCCGCTTGTGGATGGTAAACGGACGCCCTGATGGGACGTATTTTTAATATTTTATACACTTGCTGTAACGTGTTGGACAGAAAATTGGTTCCGTGATCGGTCAAAATCTCCTTGGGAATCCCTACTCTAGCCATAATCTGCGCTAACTCAGTGGCTATTGCAGCGGCACTAGTGGACCTCAATGGAACTGCCTCCGGTATCGCGTTGCATAATCCACCACCACTAATATATGCGTATACCCGAGTCAGAAGGTAGCAAAGGGCCCACTATGTCCATTGCAATGCGCCGAACGGAGTGGAAATAATCGGCAGTGGGACCAAAGGGGCGGGCGACTCGACCCGGCGCTACTCGCTGGCAGTCTGGGCATGTGGCTACATATCTCGACACATCAGTATGAAGACCTAGCCAATAGAATCGAGCTAATATTCGCTCCTCGCCTTCTCGGCCCGAGGTGCCCCGCAAAGGGATATCATGCGCCAGCCTCATGACCTCGGGCCGACAAGACGGGGAACCAACAATTGCGCTACAGGCTGTCCTGTGCCCGCTGCTAGGTTTACCCTATACAGTAATTGCCCCTTGATACTGAAATGTGGATATACTAGCGCCCAGCGCCATCAACATCCTTACCTTCAATGGACCGGACCTGTCCCCAAGCTGCACCAGTGACGGTCGCTATGTTGGCCCCACACTAGGTCCGCTTGAGTACCACGGGTCCGTACATTGAGAGGGGCTGGAATAACCTCTGCTCTAGTTGGCCCAGTAACCTCGCTCCTCGGTCACACTGCGCTCCCACTCCCTTCGACTGGCGCTTGTTACCATTGCCGCACTCTCCCACCAGACCCCAGCCTTGTCTCAACAACGCCCTCCCATTTTGCGGTCCGTCTCTCCTTATTTGTTTTTCTAGGACGGAAAAAGGAGAAAACATTTCAGTGTGAAAAGGAAACACATCACCAATTGTTCCTTTTCTCTCTGCCACGCTTACGTGTGTGGCCGAGACTGCCACTTTTTGCACTAAATCTCTGAATTTTGGCCAGTCTCGCCCAGAATAACTGGGTGTGGCAACCTTCCGCCACCCCGACTACAAGGTGACGCTTTATCGGACCTACCGATAAATATACTTTTATTGTGGGGTATGTCGCCGTGTCTCCATGGATACAGGAGATGGCCACCTGACCTCGTGGCCGCCACGACACACCGCCCAGGAGAGCTGTCCTAATCAAGGTCTGCTCACACCCTGTGTCCACTAATGCGTGGGTTTTCACATTCCCTAAAACCACATTGATTAGACAAGGCCCCTCCCGACCATTTTCCCCACACTTACCAGTCTCAGGTGCCCAATTGCACGCCGCCACGCCACACTCCATGGCAGCGGGCATGACCTGGCCAGATGTCCCGCTGGTGGCACCTAAAACAGATAGGAGGGACAGAGGGGGCATAGGGAGTAAATCTGTCCCGCTGCTGGTATGGCAACGGGCAGGGCAGCACCTCTACCCCAGCTGGGGCCAACCTTGGTCTCCATGGGGAGGCAAGGGGCCCAATGGGGTCGGCGCCTGGGAGGTCTGGGTCCTGGGAACACGGGGGTGGGGGTGGTGGTGTTGGAGGAGAGGGAGAGAGAGGGCGATTGTTCAAGGGCAGGGGTCGATAGGATCCCGATCCGGCAGACGCCAGGGAGTCCTCGAAATCTTCAGCCAATTTGACTGCCTCCTCCAGGGTGTCAGGGTTGTGGCGCCAGATCCACGCTTGGGTTTCGGCGCCGACCACATGGCAGAATTGCTCCACCACAATGGCTTCCCCATCTGTTGGGCGGTCTTCTTCCCGGGGTCAGCCAATGCACCATGTGGTCGCGACAACCGCTTCTGCCACCACCCTGGGGCGGGTCTCCGGGCTCTCCGAACTCCCTAAATCTCGCCCGGTGGGTCTCCGTGGTGATATTCAAGCGGCGGAGGATAGCCTGCTTGACCAGGTCGTAGTCGGTGGCGTGATGGTCGCTCATCGCCTGGTACGCTGCCTGAGCCTCCCCGATCAGGCAGGGACCCAGCTGGCTGGCCCAGAACTCCCGCTGCCAAGCCGCCGCGGTGGCCAGCCGCCAACGCCACCAAATACGCCCGGTCATCCTCCGCCGACATTTTCATCGCCCGTGCCTTCGGGGCGACATCAACGGTATTGTGGTAGGGGCTGTTGCTGCGCAACGCCAGCCCTACCCGCTCAATGAGCGCCGTAGCGCCCTCCCTCCTTCTCTCCTCTGCGCCCCGCCTGCTCTCCAGCGCCTGCAGCAGCTCCGCCAGTGTGTTGCGGTCCATGATCCCGTGTTCTGACACCACGGTGGCAAAGTGGCTAGTGAAGGGGTACAGGTGTAGCAGTGATGGGGAGCAGGAGTAAAAGACAAACAATGTTACTCGGTGAAAAACGTGCTTTTATTTGTAATCCCGGTCTGGCGACCGTCAAACAATAAATCCCCGCTATACACAGCAATGTGTAAAGCACGGGAAAACGCAAAAACACAGTCCTGAACACAAAACAATACACGGTCACCAGTCCGGGTGAGTGCAGTCGTGCTGGTGCAGAGTGAAATCACAGGTAAGGGTGAACGCTTAGTGCAGTGGTGCTCCGGATTTAGTGCTGACCTCTGCGACAGCTCCGGAGGTGTGTTTAACTGTCTGGTGGTGGAAGACAATGAACAGTTAGACAGACAGACACAAACAAAGACAATACTTCACACACAAACGCTTCCTCAATCACTTTCTGAGAGCTCTCTCTCAGTCCTTCTCTCCTTGCTCTACCCAAACGAAGGAGAAGATCAGCGCTACCCTGGTTCTCTATATGTAGTCCCAGATGATTTCCAGGTAAACGGTTGCAGCTGCCTTATTACTTGCAGCTGCCCCTCGCTTACCTTTCACGCCAACACGGTCCTACAACAGAGTCTCGCTTCCTTCCAGGCTGACCCACTTCCCGTCCCGAAACGAACTGTCAGGCCAGCCCTTCCAGATACTTCTCCTCTCGTTCTTTAGCGCCCTCACAGGTCGGGAGGGAGATTTACCACCAGAACTCATTATATTTCTGTCACAACCTCTCACAACAATGTGTATTTATTGCGAGTTTAATGTGTTGTGTATTGATAATTTCTTAATTGAACTGCTCCTGCAAAAATAAGTCCTGCCATGCATTGTACTATTCAGCGTGCAGCATCAAATATTCTGTTTTATAAATGAAGATTATAGCTGGAGATTCGTAGCTCTGACTGTATTGGTGCCTCATGGATGTATTGTAACTAATTCACATAAATACATTTCTGCTGTAATTATCAATTTAAAAATAAAACAGTCCCCTTTTTTCGCCCTCTCTGTAAATTTGTGCTAATGAAAAGTAAATTAGAATCATTCTTTAAAACTCCAATTTTAAAATAACTTACAGAAACAGGCCCAGCCATCACATTAAAACAAAGAAAGGTAAATCTATGGTTATTCTTAGTATTAAAGTGACTTTTTATGTGCTTATTTTTCAGTCAGCTATACTGTTTATTGTGTGGTCCACCAAGATAAAAAAAAAAAAAAAAGTTTGAGAACCACTGCCTTATGCTATTGCAGCTGCCTATGCTCTTCCACTAACACTGCACTTTTATGGTTCCACAGAAGACCATAGGTAAGGGTATACTGTATTTACCTTTGCCTTTGAATAACTTTAATTAATGCAGTCAATGGTGTAATAACCAAGGCTTTCAAATAATGAGCATAACATTCTCACAAGTCAACTGTAATAACAGAGCACAAACTGGAAGTAACAGGTGTGACTGCACGCGATTAAGGCGTAAGCACCAAGGTACTGGGCAGGTGCTTAGCCTTAACCGCGTGCAGTCACACAACCCGGGGTAGCGCATAGGATACACCGGGGTGGATACACAGGCTCGAGTAGCTGTGGTTAGGCACAGGAGAGCAGTACAGAAAAGCACAGTGCAGCAACGACAAATGATTTGGACTGCGTGCAGTCACACACAACCAGGGCAGCGCATAGCGTACGCTGGGGTGGAGCACAGGCTGAAGAGCTGCAGTAGAGAAGAGAGAATGTACTGCAAGAGCAGTAAAGACAAAACACACCAAGCGTACCAAGCAGGTGGGCTGAGACTCAACAGCGGGGCGCAGCAGAGCTGGGTCCCTTTGGAGGAAATCACGCGTCTTCCAAAAATATAATATTGCAGGGGAACTCCAGAAAAACCCAAGTGAGAGCTCTTTCACCTACCTTATCTACCTGATTGTGAGAAGCAAAAGAGGAAGTGAGCTCCGTGGAGTGACTGTTTGTTCCCTTGGGAGGCAGGACCGAGGACGTCACTCTCCGGAGGGGCCTATCGGCAGCTCTGATATAAAATGTTCAGACAATACCTGACCTGTGGCAGGCATATCCCAAAAGTATTGTTGGCGGTCGTCTTCGAAATGAAAGGGAACTATACATTTATTAATGTTATACTACAGCTATTGTCTGTAAGTGCTATACATCACAACACAGTAGGAGTGCTGATCATTAACAAATATTTCCACACATGCTAAGAAAAGAGATCATAGGAGCCTGTGCTTTATTTTCAAAGCTATGCATCTTGAAGAGATGAAAAGCTGGTCTAGCATCTCTCTTTGGAGCATATTAATGATGCCTGATGATGCATTGTCAAAGTCTAACAAAAAAGAAAAGAGTAGAAAGCTTTATTAGTGACACAAAAGACAACTCTGAAGTCTTCAAACCTGAACAACAGACACTGGAAGAGTATTCAAAGTGCTCAGAACCCCACACAACGCTGTTTTCTTTGTTGTGTAGTATTACATTGCCAGACTGTTGGAAGCAGAACCGCAATGTACTGTATGGATCATTTTCATTTCAATTCTGCGGCTATAATGTAAAGTGATGTATCAGAGTTTGATACTAAAAGCCTTTGGGTCCTAAACTACTATCAATGGCTGTGAAAAATGTAGCAATGTTCTTTACTGTTTAAAGAAGACCATGCACTGCACTGATATTTCAATGTTATTTGTTTTTAATATTCATCATACATTTTGTCATGTTTGTCACCTTAATGTACTGTGTTTACATTTTTTCACTGTTCTTTAGTTTTGCATGATTTTACATGTTTTAGTGAATCCAACCCATTTTTATCCAAGATCATGCTCATTATGGCCAAAACTACAGTAAAAAAAAAAAAAAAGAAGAGTTAATTTTCAATGTATCAACTTCTTTTGAGAACAATATACAGGACTTACACAGAGCAATAAATCTTTACTCATGCAGTATTTTAAAACAAACCACCCCACTGAACCTTGATTGGGATTATTTCATATGATTTCATAGGGATAGCTCCAGGGAACAAATCAGCATTGTGTGGACAGCAGGATAAACTTTCTCCCCAGTAGTCGACATATCGATTGATACTGGCAAAGCTTTTAGAAGAACAGAGTGGTTTTACTACAGCAGCCTTCTTAAATGAATCTTTAACAAAATGATCAGATTTTAGATTAACTTTTCTATTACATAAAGGTAATCGGAAGGCAGTCGTCATGCCATCACTCTTTATCTATCACTCTCAGCTTAGACCTCACAGGATCACAAGGATACAGTACTCTCCGGCTAAGAGAACACCCATCGGGAAGCAAGCAAAGTGTTCTTATAGACGAAGTGTTCTCTAAGATGGAGTTAGCCACTAGACACAATATGAATCAATAAATAAATAAATACATATGTATTACTTGTCATGATGCACGTGCATCAACATATGATATTAACTGAATAAGTAAAAGTAAAACAATAGGCAAGTGTATGTTAATAAACTATAATAATACAGTAACAGACAAACTAACGTGAATCAAACTAAAGGAAAACAACATGGTCAAAAAGCTTAAATCGCTACGTACAATGAAATTAGCTGCCGGGTGTGTTTCAGGCTATCACAATGGCAGATGCAAAAATAATGGGTGTTACTTAGGCTTTAACGTAACGTTAATAAACTAACTGTCAAACTAAATTAACACAGCACCCCTACACATGTTACTACAATATACAATATAAAATGTCCAACTTTGTGTAATGAGAGAAACAGCGGCACATTTTGCTGTTTGTTTACATGCCATTTTGTAGTGATGAGGTGCACTCATGGAAATCAGTATACAAAACAATTCAATGCTATGACAACAGTTCTAGAAAGGCTTAATAAACCAAACAGTGTCCCTCAAGACACTCTCGCAATGACAATTTTTATAAAACACTACTGTATACGCTGTGAACGAATTGCTATCGGTGCCAAGAAGGTGTTCTTTTAAGCAAAGTTCCTGTTCCTTTAGCTGGAGCATTTACAAATGAAAAAATCAGTTTCACCACAAGGGTGTTCACTTAGGGAAGTGTTTTCTTAAGAGGTGTTCCTATATGGTCTCCATATAGCCACATTACCACACCTTCAATCGTTTTATTTGGACAATTGCACAGCAGACTGACTTTCCATTTAATCCCTGCATCCCTCTTTCCTAACTTTTTGAATAACAGTTTATTTTTTTATTCGCTTCAACTGCCTGCACATTTGGAAGTGTTCCTGCTCTATATAACACAGGATGTTTTCCAGTGAACTCCTCCTTACCTCTACAATTTCCATCCCCCTTCCCAAGCCTGCTGCTTACAGTACTCAGATCAATCCTCAGAGAGGCTTGTCTGTGCCTTACAGGTTCACTTAGAGTGGCATCTCCAGCACTACGGGGGAATTCATATGTAAGCTGCTTGCTTATACAGTATAAATCTGATAAATATGTACACATGCTTATGCATTTATTCAGTGCTATAGATGTAGCTATTGTAATGAATTCCCCCATGTCTGTGATGAGATGGGATCCTGGTCCATCAGATTCAGTGCTCTAAAAGAGCCAGGCTCCATTAGTTGAGCAGTACAACTATAAAGCTTGCAAGGTTTTCAGGCAGGAAATCTATAGTGCCATTAATAAAAGCTCCTAGAATATCGCATTCATTAATTGGTCACATCTACAAGCCAATTACCGGCAAGTTTCCATCAACCTACAAGGTATATAAACCTATGTCGCAAACACGTTGCATAGATTTATTACTTTGTTTTTTTTTAAGCTGGCGGCACCATAATGCTCTGAAGGATGAGGCTGTGCTCCGACTATTTTATTCTACTTTTTATTTTTTCTTCAACCATTGTTTGGGTTAAATGTTTTGGAAATCTGTAAGATTTTGTATTATAATAAAGGCAGTTATTTAACGCAAGATTGTCCTGACTAAAATGCCTTTATACAATGTCACTCAAACAGTGTAACTCAATAAATGCCTTGTACACTAACAATTTTCCCTCTTTTTAGAAAATTAATAGAAAAGATGACAGCCACAGTGAATTGTCAACAGGCATAACACAAACTCAATTACAGCACCCCTGAGGTGTCAACTGATATGGAATTCAAATTTGAAACCATCAGTTTCTAAGTGCTAATGTCAAGTAATTTACAAAAATGACATTTCTACAAATCACCAAAATCAAATGATTCTATTTTCCCTTCACCTTAACTTTAACCTAGTTTCCTGGAAACCTGTAAAGAAATAAAGAGATGAAGGAAAGGAAAGAGTTTTTTTTTTTTTACATTGTACTGTAATTAATTTGATCTAAATAGAAGATACAAATACAGGATAACAGGTATTGTATTAACATGAGGTTGTTGGTATAAATAATTAATATATAATGTGCAAGAGCAGAATGCTGATTTAAATCCCCTCTGACACAGTATGTTCTTGAAAAATATGCTGACATATATTAATGTGGGGTCCCCGAGTGGCTCACATGATAGAAGCGCAGCTGTGTGGTGCGCAGGGTGTGTCATACAGCTCAGGTTTGCGCCCTGGCTTTGGAAAGTAGGCCAGTCTTTACTAGGGACTCCGAAGGGTTAGGGAGGCAAAATCTGCAGGAACTTTCTCCTCATCAAGCTACAGCAAACATTTAGGTCAGGTGCCCAGTGAGCTCAAAAGCAAAGACTTGCAAGCTGGCGTTTGTCTTCCAGAGGTCGGTAGCTCGCTAACATCCGCTCTCGTGTTCCTGGGTGAAAAAGGAAGCTGGCTTGGTCATGGGATTCCAGAACACTCACTGAACCTTCGGGTGGAGAACTGCTGTGGTGAGGAGAAAAGCGATTGAGCATTCCAAATTGGGAGAAAAAAATGTATTGTCATATTATTATTATTACAAAAATAAATAAATTAAAATGTGATAAAAAAGGTGTGCACTGTATAAACACCAATATGCTCATTAAGCTATGATAACATATGGGATAAAGCAATACAGACTATTGTTTGTCTTCAAAAGAATCTGCCACAGGCCACACATAATACAAATTTCTTAGAGCCCTGGTAGTAGCAGACTTTTGTACATGTCACAAATCCCAACACATGATACATCATAATTGAATTCAATGGCAGTACTGATCAGAAGAAACCCTGAGTGAATAACAATGGAGACCGAATTTCTCTCTTGTCAAGAAGAGTGTGGTCCCAATCAGTTCTGCATTTAGGTGAGTGACAGGGCAGTGTGTGATAACCTGGAGCTGTATCTATTGTCCCAATCAGTTCTGCATTTAGGTGAGTGACAGGGCAGTGTGTGATAACCTGGAGCTGTATCTATTGTCCCTGCCCTGTAGAAATACAAGGGTCAATGTGTACAGGTTGTATTTACTCAGAGGTGCTGACAATATTGATATTAATATTAAGACTGCAGATTGGGAGATACCTGTACATAAAGGTGAAGTGACTAGATTTTGTTTTCATTCCCAATCTGCATTGAGTTGACTACATTGTAACTACAGTAGGTGAGCCCATTCTTTTCACAGGACTTGGTTTTCTTTGTTAGAGTCTCTTATTCATAGCTGCCCAGGGATTACCGCCAGGTTGTTATCTTGACTTACAGTACAATCACACAGTACATTCAAACAACACAAAGGAGATAAAATCAATTGGAACTGGAATACAGTGACATGTTCAGTATTTTGGTATTTTATTTTTCTATCTGAATTGACTTACTATTGCTGTCACCATTATACTCCCTGTATACAGAACTGTATTTCATTAATTAATAAATGGGGCATTACTGAGTGATTAAATCAACTCAAATAAACTCAACATTTTCTATTTTTGAATCAGACTAAAAAGGTCAGACCCCACATTTTTTTTTCAAATTACCTGTGTAGTTACCTTAAAAGCAATAGGCCTGATTTACAAAGTCATTCATGTATTTTTTTTTGTTTTTTTTTGATATGGCAGCGTTTCATAGAACAAGGCTGGCATGTAAAATAAATACTTGAAATTCATTCCCTCTAGCCTGTGCTATAAGACATTTTGCTGGTGTTACAGCAATCTGTGTCAGCTTTGTAAATATTACTTTTCCTTTGCAAAAATTCCACAGAACCTAAAACACTAGTACAATATATTAGTAAATTAGACCACGGTTTGACATTATATTAAATACTCACGAGCTAATGGTGCTGAATTGGAATACCGTATAATGCAAAACAATAAAAACAGATGGAATCACTATAACTGCCCGTCATTCAAATATATCCCCTAGATAGAACAATGATATACATGTAGAGCTGATGTTCAAACACCTCTACATGTAAAATAGAAATGAGTAGCTGGCATTAAAAATAATGTGTTCTTCTGTATCCAATTTCAAACTTTAGTTGTACAGCCAGTGGCGCTGGACATTTTTTATAGTGGGGGTGCTGGAAGCCATTGAGCCCTGTATATAATCAAATAAAAAAATAAATAATCAGCCCCAGTCTCTTTTGTAGGCAATCTCAAATACTAAAAAAATACTTCCCCTTTTAAAAATGAATGATTGAATATGTTGATAAAGTTTCATTAAACTTTGGCCAAGAGCTCTTGACACCATTTACAGTCTGCATTAGCCATGACTAATCGCACTAGCACTTTTGAAGTAAAATTGCCTTATTCTTATCTCATCCACTAACCTGGCAGTGACATAATAAATGTAGCATTATCAATGTCAAAACAAGAAGACCAGACATGCTTGAAAAATCAGTCTAATAGTGTTAGTACTCTACTTCACAATTGTCAAATAGTATTTCTCTTAATTATCCTTCTACACATTGATTTATAGCCTGTTACACAGAAGTGATGATGGATGGAAAAGTTTTCAAAGCTAATGGGCTGCTGACATTTCTTGACCTGGTTTCAGACACATGAGACTAACTGCTGGCCTTTCAAAATGTAACCCATCAGTTTTAATAGAACTCCAACTGACCATTTAATAAAACATGAACCTGTGGACCTTTTATTTAGTTTATTCAGTGCTAAAAGACGTAGAAAAATTTGCTGGAGTTCCAGATTACCAATGTGCTTAATTAAATAATTGTTTTATAGTTTTAGTTTTTAAAATGTACAACAAGCAATGTAGTTTATTAGGTTATGTGAGTAACAGATTCATTGAAGGCATATCATTTGCTAGTTCAACGTCACAACTAATTTGACCATTTATCTAGTCAAATGAAATGGTAATTCCCCTTTGTTACTTGTTAACATTAGCCAGCTTTTTGGATACCCACCAAATCACACTCACGCTTTAGGTTGTAAAACTGTGCAGGTGAAGATGGGCAGTTTCAATTTAAAACTAGTGATTTAAGGGGATTATTCCCTGGGAAGCAAAGCCTTTTGGATATAATGTGATTACCTTTCATTTCCTGATCTTCCTGATTTCACCACTTGCCAGTGTAATGGACCTCCTTCTAGCTGCTGATGAGATAGTACTACTGACATCCACAAAAGACATACTTATCTCGTGAATACAGAGCTTGCTCTTTGGTTGAATGGTAAGATGTGTATCTTTGAACCAGTAAGTTACGGTTTGTATGCAGTCCTTTCCTTTGCATTCAGCTCTCTGGGCTGAAATGCCAATCCGTTACACCGGAACATATCTACACAAACTAAGCAGGTTGGGTCATCTTTTGTTTACAAAAAAACAAAAGAGCACATTGAATGCAACTATTGCAATCTGTGGTTTATGGGTTTGTCAATATAAGTCAAAAGTCATCAGTTTGAGCAAAGTCCACCTGCAAACAGCAGCCTTTTTAATAATTATATAGTTTTTGCGTTGGTTTATTCTAAAAAAAGACCATCCAGTTGTCAGTACATATTATGATATCTGTTTAGCAAGCTTCACAAAATGATCATTGTTGGCAAAACAATTTTGCTTTAAAAATATTGTACATGCATTCAAAGTCAATTTTTTGAAAAGGTTTGAAACCAATGATGGTTATATACTTTATTGAATTGGTTTCAATTTGTTTATGTCACAATATGCATAAGCATATAACACAGGAGACCCTAATGGTTTACAATTTCAAGATTTTTTTTTTGCAAAAATACTTTTACATTTACATTTACAACCATGCAGCAAACATTAGTACTCTACTGTTGTTAAAAAAAATATCAGGAACTGATTAACACAATAGCATCTTATTCTAGGGTACAATTCCAGTACCTTTTTAAAGCTTACATTTCTTTTCAGTGCACGTTTAAAAGCTTGGGATCATCATGAATGTGTAAAATCCCCTTGGGTAACAGAGATCCTTCATCTTTTTAAACCTTGACCATACACGAAAAAGTGCTATTTAGAGTTTTTGCTCATTCACTCTTTCACCGAGCTCTATTCTCAATGCTATTTACTCTAAATAGTAATTAGCTAAAAGGAATTCTGAAAGGAAAAAACACTAATTACAATTACAAAACAAATTAAATAAAAACAACAAAGGAAGGTTAACAAGCCTCTAATTTTAAATGGTTGAGTTGTTTATTTCTCGTTTGGTAAGTTTATTAGGTGTTTTTTTTATGCCTTTCTGAAAAACACAGCTAATGATGATTTGGAGTAAAGAGCCTTGAGAATCTGTCCTGATAAATTGGGTCTCTAGTACAGTGGCGGAGTTTGCGGCTAAGGTTACACGGTTGTCATATATTAGTGAGTGCAGCAGAGATGTTTAATATGCTTGGATACTTGGAGATAAATACATCTCAGGAATTTGCATCCACAGGGACAAGGGCAGTTATATAAACAGGTTATTTCTTGAAGACTAGAGATAAATTAAGTCTGACCTGCACCTGTATTAAAATGTTGAATTCTGACCTGCAGTTCAAGCGTTTATGGTTAACCCCAAGAGCTTTAATGACAGAAGTATGAATTATATAAACAGTAAAGTTCAGTTTTGTATAGCCTGTCAGTTACTATTAAGACAGTGTCCTCTTCAAATAAATAAATCAATGCAACTTGTATGGAGAAATGTTTTGGGATTAAATCGCAATCTTTGGATCATATCATCAACTTCTGATCATCCTCACTGGATCATGATAGTAGCAGTTCATCCAATCCATTGTCATTATCAAGACCAGATTTGCTATAATCAAGGTTGTTCTAGTTGCAAATGGTATAGTTTTGAGCAGGGTTAAGACCACTGCTGAGCTATTATGGTAGCCTTTGGTATAATTTATAGTCATCCGATTGACTGCCCTTCAACAAACCTACTTGTGTTACTTCTGTCAAGCTAATAAGTAAAAAAACCTTAACCAGGTCACACAGTAGGAAGAACTTCCTGTATGCCCCTGCCTTCCGAGTCAACACCTATAAGATGTACATGACTTAAGAAGTGACTCATCCTTTGCCATTATTAATTTAAACTAGAAGCCTTAATGTTCAGTCTAGGCACTCCTCCACGGAATACAGACTCTAGAGAATTGTGAGTATTGTAGTGTGTGGCAATACTGATTTGTATTATCATAGTGTAAGATATTGCATGTGAGAGATGAACAAACAGGTCTTTTGTACACTGTTTTGAATACCAGTAATTGAAATTTGAAAGAGCAAAACATGTGGCTATCACATATGTATGTGGGAGGAATAGAGGTATTTGTTAAAGAAAAAACAAGTGTTTTTTTTTTTATCTTATTCATTCATTCATCCATGTTAATGAGAAATTGTGAACCTAAAACACCAGTAAAATGGAAAACTGTGGAAGTTCACTCCCGAGGTCTAATAAACCCCAGGCCATCTGGATACTGACATTGTTCCATATACTACACAGATATGTCTGGATACTATTGAGTATAACAGTAATTAAGCGTACAGTCTACCCAGGCATGCCAATTCACTTGAGTCACCCTATGGGTATTTCAGAGCTTTCCATTTCATTGCACAATCTAAGGCAGTTTCTGGTGGTTAAGCGTTCATGATTTATGGTGCAAACTAGCTTCATTTACTGCTTACTGAAATATGAGCAAGAACCTCCACGTTTTGTATTTAAAACAAAATGCCTCTGCTTTATGAAACATACTGTTATACTCTATGATTCATCTACAAGCAATGATATGACAATTCATATTTTTTTTTTAACTTAATGTCCCTGCATGCAAATTCCTGAGATGTACTTATCTCACCTTTAAAATGTTTTGTCCCACTTCAATGTTCAATGAATTAAATGTATGTTTAACATAGATTATTAACATGTAAACAGAAGCACAATGGGTTTTATTCATGATATGTTTTTTATCCAATAAGTAAGTCTACAACAGGTTTAATGAATAATATTTTTCAGCATGCATTCCAGTGTAGTTCCTCATTCATGACCCTGTAATGTTGAGTTACATGCATGTTATTTGGTTGGCTATGGTCAAACCTGTGCTTACAGCTTTTGATCAGTTTAACTCTGAGGTCTGTACTAAAATTAGGATCGGCTGACTCACAATTTTGTTCCCTGTATTTTTTGTTTCAATTGACACTAAGATAGTACAGAGCTGAAGATGATCCGCAGATCATTGCTATTTAATATTCATCTCAGTACTAGGGGCTACATTTGCAAGTTTGTTGTAGTTTACCAATTTATATATATATATATATATATATATATATATATATATATATATATATATATATATATATATATATATATATATTTGCTTGCTTTTATGGAAAAATATATTTAGGGCAACCTGCTGTTTGCATTAATCAACCGATGCCACATACTGTATTATTCTCATGTACATTACTCATGCTCTTCATTAGGGTTACCACGTTTATATATATATTTTTTGTAAACTACCTGCAGTAAACTAAATAGCAATATTTAAATGATGGGTGGGGCCTTCTCAAGAAAAAAAATACGGGTGTGTATATATATAATCTTTGGGCCAATTATTCAGTTTTATGGCAGTTTTATTAAAAAAAGTTTCGCACTATCATCATTTTTCTTCTTGGGAAGGATTCAATACTTCACTCCTGGTCATTTGTATTAATCTAAAACATCTCTTTACTTGTTTAAATCATGGTCGTAAGAAAGACAAACAAACAACGTGTTTCGATACTAACTTGTCTTCATCAGGTTCACACTAATGTGTTAAGTATTGAAGTATTGAAGCCATTAAAATATTAAAACTGAATGTTTGGCTCAAAGATTTTTGAACTTTTGTATTACTGTAGTGACTCTACAGTAGATATATACACACAAACATACTGATGCACAATGAAAATGCAACAGTCTAAGTTTTACATCAATAGCTCGTTGGGCACATACATAATGTTATTTACATTTTAAATAGTGAGCATATAGGTTTGTTGATTGTTTGAGTAGTATTGTTCTTTGTGATAATAAAATAGTGAGCTCAAGTCATGTGATTTCATAAAAACGCCAGTTGCTCATTGCTTAGTATTTGAGTTGAGTTAACATTTCCAAAATGAGCTGATTAAGAATCTGTATAAATAGCCATTCGAAAACACATTATTTTAATTAATGCAAGAACAGTGAAAGATACGACCATGCCCCACTTGAGTAATGAAGATCGCCTGGTTGCTATCGGCATGAAGGTGGCCTGTCTGTGAGGGAAGTTGCCTGGAGAATGAGATGTTCTGCTTCAACAATCAGCAGACTAGTCCAGAGAAACAGGAAACTGGCTCTGTGAGGGACAGGCCACCTCCTGGAAGGCAGAGGGTCACCACACCGGCCCACCACATTGTGGTGAACGTTATGCTGACTGTTGTGTTGTTCAATCCAACCGGTGGGGTGGTGGAAGTGTGATGATGTTGGGGGGAATCTCCTTTAACACAAGAACGCCTTTAGTGCAGATTGAGGGCAACTTTACTGCTCAGCGATACATTGATGAAGTCCTTGAGGAATTTTTCCATTCCTGCAAGCCAATCCGGAAGTGTCAATTTTCCAGCAGGATAATGCAAGACCACACAGTGCTAGGATTACAATTGCATGACTTCAAGAAAACAATGTCGAGGTCTTGCCGTGGCCAGCTTTTTCTCCTGACCTGAGTCCAATAGAACATCTGTGGGACCAAATCACCAGTACCATCCAGAGGAGACAACCGTGACCAGCCAACCTTCGCCAGCTGGCTGCAGCTGCACAGGAAGAGTGGCGGAACATCCCACAGCAGTCTATCCAGAAGCTTATCAGGTCTATGCGTCAACGCTGCCAGGATTGTGTTAATGCTCAGGAAGGTCATACCCGATACTAACTTTGTAATGTTTTCATTTTGACAGTGTCACTTTTCATTCTGAAAACTTATCATGATTCTTTGATCTGTATTTTTGTTCATAGTTTCTGTGATTTGTTTTCTTTTGTGCATAAATGTTATACTATTTCACCCAGTGTGACAAAAGTCTGTCCAATTCTGTACAGTGCACCCAACAGATTTTTTTTTGTTTTGTTTTTTGTTACCGTTATGATTGTGTCTTTTGGTTTTCTTATATCCATGTTGCAATTCTCAGACAAATACATTTTGGCAAAGTGTACACTTTAGTTTGTTTTCTCCAATAAATGTGATACAACTTACTTCACATATCTATGAATCCTATAGTAAGAAAGAGGTAACACAACAGGTTACCACTCTATATTCATTGTTCATATGAAACACAATGTAGGTCCCCTAGGTGAAGATAAATATTGTAATATAGGGTGAGAATATGCTTGATATTTTAGTCATTTGTGTTTTTACTTACTGGTTCCCAACAGATACAGAACACACATATAGAAGTGAAATGTTAGAAATTATATTTAATATTCAGTTACATTTTCTATAACAGCAGAATGAAGCTGTGTCAGTTTTAAATACTAATAAAAGTAGGCTCCCTAGAGCATTTTCATTAGAATTATAGCAGTTAATCTCCAGGATGAAAAAGAACAGAATGGCTTCCCTTGGGAAATGATTTCATTTCTAAGTAGCAGGGGATAAGCTGGAGACCTAAAATACTCAAGTTTATACAATTCAATTCCCCTTCTAGAAGTATGGCAACTTGTTCTAGGCAAACCTAGACTTAAAAGTGTTGTGGTGCAGGTCTCAAAAAGGGGCTGTTCATTTGTAACCTCTTGCATGAGTAAGTGGGAATACAAATATTAAGGAAGGGGTACTGTTTGACTGCTGCACCCTGACACGACTGGTAAGCTCTGTGCTTGATCATTCAATAATTAGATGCAAATTAAAGAGTAAGTAGCTTTCAATTACATTGTAAGAGATAAGCG
The DNA here is from genome assembly GCA_030684275.1 of Acipenser oxyrinchus oxyrinchus. NCBI lineage: Eukaryota > Metazoa > Chordata > Actinopteri > Acipenseriformes > Acipenseridae > Acipenser > Acipenser oxyrinchus. The sequence goes on along the minus strand of CM060250.1, from coordinate 11,625,274 downwards.
CGTGTCAATTTTCTGTGTAATTAACTTTAAGAAATCTGAAGTTGCTAGGTATTCGTTGAATGGAATAAAACACATTAATCTCTATTCTCTGCCCATGCTGCCTCCCTCTCCTCGACCTCTCTGCTGCCTTTGACACAGTCGACCACTCTATTATCCTGTCCTCCCATGCTGACCTGGGACTCGCTGGCACTGCTCTTGCCTCTCCAACTACCTCGCTGATCGCACATGCCGGGTGTTCTGGTGTGGCTCACCCTCTGCCACTTGCTCTCTTTCGACAGGTGTCCCCCAAGGTTCAGTACTGTGAGCCCTCCTGTTTTCTCTCTACACCCGCTCTTTGGGTCCCCTCATCTCCTCCCATGGCTTCTCGTATCATTTCTATGCTGATGATGCCCACATTTTCCTCTCATTTCCCCCTTCTGACCAACATTTCCTCCTGTATCTCTACCTGCCTCTTGACCATCTCCTCCTGAATGCACTTACATCATCTCAAACTCAATCTCTCCAAATCAGACTCCCACCACTAATCTCTCTATCTCTGTTCTGGTTGAATCCACAACCCTCTCTCCCTCCTCATCCACCAAGAACCTTGGTGTCACCCTTGACCCCCCCTCTCCTACTCTCAGCACATCTCTACTCTGGCACGCTCCTGTCGCTTCTTCCTCAGCAACATATGCAGAATTCACCCCTTCCTCACCAATTACTCCACGCAGCTCCTAGTTCAGGCCCTGGTACTGTCCCGCCTTGACTACTGCAACTCCCTCCTGGCTGGCCTTTCTGCCTCTGTTATCCGTCCGCTCCAGCTCATCCAAAACTCTGCTGCTCACCTAGTCTTTTTCCTTCCTCGTTTCTCCTACGCTACACTGCTGCTTATTTGAATTTTATCTTATTTGCTACTAATTTTATTGTAGTTTATAAATGCTCTTATCTGTAAAGTAATATTCGTTAATGTGATATTTTATAATGTGATATTTTGTAACAATTGTAAGTCGCCCTGGATAACGGCACCTGCTAATAAATAAATAATAATAATCAACACAAACCAATGGTGGACCTAACTTTGAATGATGTTTGTCCAATCTGACTTTAAATATGTTAATGTGGTGCAATGTTTGATTGAAAACATTGAGGAAGACTAAAGGTCTTTTCATACTGAGCATGTCGCGTCAAAGCGTCAGCGTCCAGTGTATTTTTAGCCCGTCAAGTTGCTTTCACACCAAAGGCATTCAGATAAATAGAACACAAGAAACAGCAAACCTGTGATGCACAAGAAGTCGAGATGTATTATTATTAAATAATATACTTATTAGTTACTACTCGTTCATGTGTATGATGGAGCACTGTCCCTTAAAATAAAATCCTAAACAGCCAAAGTTAAAACAAATAAATAAAACAGCACAGCGCAAATAAGAAGAAAATACCATATTATTATTATTATTATTATTATTATTATTATTATAATAATAATAATAATAATAATAATAATAATAATAATAATAATCATTACCCTACTGCTAACTGTTTACATTTCTCTACGTTTTCTTTTCCAAATGCTGCTCCAAAAACTGCATTTGCAGCCTGTATTTCCATGGTTTTATATTTCTTACTGCCTGCCCACTCTTTGTTTTTTGCTCCTTTTTTCGAGAAAACTGGTCCCGCAAGCTCTTCCATCGGTTTTTAACTACATCTGAGTCACAAGACATGCAAAATAAGTAAAACAAGCAACAGTATAGTACTTTACTTGTAGTTCGCTAAAGCACTTTAACCAGAACAGAACCATTAATGTGTTGCATATTTTTAATATGTAGGCTACGGTGGAAGTTCTTAATCTTAAAAAACTTAACTTTATACAACCATTCAGTTTAAAAATACAGTTTGTGTTTGAAACACAGGGCTCTATACTCATGCCGTTCTCCACAAATAAGAAGTAAGCATTTTGATGACTGGACATTTATATAGTTACTGTCTGTCCTAAAATTAAATAATGTAAAATATACATAAGCAAGATAATATACAATATATTTATACATATATTCATTTAATTCAGATGGAGGTATTTTTTAACATGTTGGGTCTCATTTTGTGTTGTTTTAAAAATCCTTGAAAGAGTTTTATTTACTGTAGCTCTATTTGTTTCCATTATCTTTAAGGAAACTTTTCATTTCGGCAGTATCTACTGTTTTAAATCACTCTTTTCATTAGGCCGATCTCTGTTTGTGTTAATGAAATACAGTAGGGGCTACCTGTTGTTTGTTGTCATGCTGACGAGGGGGCGAGAGCTGGAGTGTGATTGGTTAGAGACAAATTTACGCCCAACGCGCACAGAAAAATAGGACAAGGTGTATTTTTGACGCCGTTGGTTTTAAGCGACGCGCCCAGTGTAAATGCCTTCACAGGATGTATTGTATTCTAAAAAAAAAATGACACCGGCCTTTGACGCCTTGACGCGACGCGCTCCGTGTGAAAGGACCTTCATAGTCAAAACATGTGTTGTTGAATTTTACAAAGTTTCTTTAGTATCTCTAAATGTACCACTACTGATTGTTTTATATTAATTACTGTTGTACAAAATATTGAATTGCATTGGCCCATGTCATTCACAGACAGGGGAGTGCACTCATATTAATCTTTTACAGTGAAGGGCAGTTTACAGTGAAGGGCAGTGTAGACATAGAGTATTGTATTGTTCCTTTTAAATATCATGCTCCTACAACTAAGGCTAACTTGCAATATCAGGTACCATTGGGACAGTACTGGAAACAAGGGACTTTTCCCTGGACCACAAACAGACATTTTGTAGTCAAAAATTGTCAACATACAGATCTTTAAAGTTGTAATCACACTTCTGTCAAAGATGTCAAAGGTCGGATGATTTGCATTAACCTGGGTCCAAAAAAATGATTGCAGTCTCACATGTTTCTTAAATGTAGACCCCCAGTTGTTGAGAAAGACTTTTTAAATGCTATGAGAGCGCATCAGCATGCACAACTTTTGAATGAATTTGGTTTATTTATTTATTTAAATGTTATATATTTATTGGAGTCAATTAGTTCATTATTTTCTGTTCAGTTCTGCTGGCATAATCGTGTTCAGTCTATTTATCCATTTACTTCCTTTTATTCTTCTATGTCGCATTGTCTAATTTTAGCTGTTCTAATACTGGAAACTTTACATCATTTATGTCATGTCCTTGACTGGTGAAGTTTTTTTTTTATTTCTAATTAATGAAAGGTGAATTATTTTATATAAAGTTGTTCCATTCTCTCCAACATATTTTATTTAATCACATTTTTCACAGGCTATTCCTGAACAACATTGCTATTTTTACAATAGGTATTAGTTTTTAGTGGATATGTGTTGTTCTTATGTTTAATTATATTTTTACTTTTGTCCATGTATTTACACACTTTACATGTACTAGTGCAAGAATTTGTAGAACCTATTCTGTCAATTAGTCTTTTATGTTAACTGTGAACTAAAAGATCACAACTTCCAAACTATATTAGAAATATTGGACACAAATTTAGAGTAAGACATTACTGATGGGACTCTTTTGACCTTTTATCTCTATTTTTATAATCTAGTAGATGATCTCTTTTAGTTTATCCATTTTTCTTAACTCCATCTCTAATTCTTTCTTTGTATCCTCTTTTTTTTTAAGACTTGTTTTTTAATATATTTCTTTGTTTTACATAGTCACTTTCTTTTGAGCATATTCTTTGTATTCTTATTCCTAGATCCTTTGGGATTGCCATATTAGTGTGTATTGGATGTGCAGAGGACCTGTATAAATACTGGTGCATGTCAGTAGGTTTACAGGAGAGCTCAGTCTCAATTGAACCTTCTTCAAGTTTTACTACGGTATCTAAAAATTATATTTCTTTTCTTGTCCATCAAAGGTCTGCCTTAATATTAATGTGCATTTCATTTGCCATTTTATGAAACTGGAAAAGAGATTCTTCTCCATGTGTCCAAACCCCAAAAATACAATCTAAAAAATGAATGTATTCTAAAGGTTCTCTTTCCGATTTTCTAAATAATTGTTCTTCCCATTTCCCCATGTATGTACTGGCAAAATGCATTCCTAATTTAGATCCTATTGCTGTTCCATCGTTTTGTTTGTAATTCTTATCAACACATGTAAGATAACTGTTCTCTAAAACTATGTTGATCATGTTCAGCACCTCTGCTGTTGGTATTGATTTATCTAATCTATTATCTAGTACTTTTGGACAAGCTTCTAAAGTTTCTTTACGAGGGACACTTGGGTACTTTAGTATTTTACATCCATGCAAAATAAAATGGTATTCTCTGGAAGGTTGTGCTTTAGTGATTAGAGTCTTTTTTAAAAATTGTGTTGTATCCTTAACATAACTTGGTAATTTCTCGATGTGTGACCTAAGTTGTTTTTCTGCTATTTCAGCTATTATGTGTGTTGGATTATCAATCATGTTGACTATCATTCTCATAGGGTGATTTTCTTTGTGCATTTTAGGATTTCCTCTTGCTAGGCCTGTTCTTGCATAATGTGGCTGCATGATTTTTTTAAAAATCTTTTGATATAATGCCTTTATTGTATAGTCTCTCCGCAATTTCCTTAACCTCTTTTAACGATTTATTGATCTTATTGCTTTTAACTTCTTCATATGTATCCGTATTATTTAATTCACATTCTACATATTTCATAGTCATCTGTGTTCATTATCACTATTCCTGAACCTTTTTTCTGCTGGTCTTATACTTATATCATCATCATTTAACAACTCAGTCATAGCTTGTTCTTCAATATTGGTTACATTACGGTTACATTTTTTCTTTAGTCCTACTATAATTTCTTGTTTAACTACTTCAATATACATATCTAGTGCACCTTTTTGTTGAAAAACATTTTGGTTTAGTTGTTTTATTTTTTTATAAAAACACTTTTTAGTTTTCCCTGTCTCTTCCTGCACTTGCGCGCATTGACTTTAATTTTTCAATATACATATCTAACCATTTATCTCTTCCATCCGGAGGAGTCCAAGTGCTTGTACTATTAACCTTAATCCCATGCTCATAATTACCCTCTGAATCTGAGATATTTTCATTGAAAAAAAAATCTGCTAATCTCATGTATCTCTCCCACTCCTTTAATTTGGTGGCCAGTTTATCTTTATCAGTGTATTTTTTATTCGGTATAAACTTAAGTCCTTTACTCAATACTGCTTTTTGGGATGTGGTTAAAGTTGTACTTGATAAATGCTTTCCATTAGTTCTATTACATTATGTCAATTGTCCGATGGTCATTTTGTGAACCATATAAAACCACACCTAAACATCTAAAGAAACAGTTCCCATCCTTCTCTTTTTGAAATATGTTGTAGCTGTCATAACTATTATACTCACATTGCTCAAGCAATCAAATCAAAGTGTTTCAGCAGTGTGTTCCTTATTCTCGGATTTGTTTTGATTTGAAATTTTAATTTTTTCTAGACCTATTCTATTTTGTAATCCCGGTTGACCTGTGTAATTTTATTAACTTTTTGTTGTGCAAATGTTCTTGTTTTTTGTTCTCAAGATTTCCTACTGTACGAAGAAACTGTCTAATTTCTGATGGAGGGAACATGCAATTTATGTCATTTATAACTATCTCTATTTCATTATTTATTTCTCTAATTCGTCTTGCCGATGTCAATTTAGCTCCCTGCATTATCTTAAGAGAAGTCGCTTTCAATATCTGATTTACATTTAATCTTTCTGCTTCATTAGTCTTCATATTTACACTTAGTTTGATTTTAAAGCCAGTTGGAACTACTGCATTATCTATACAAGTATCTATAAAGTTTTGATGAGAACTATACTTAGCTCTCTGTGCCGTCAGTCTCTTAAGTTTATTATCCGCCTGTCTCACCCTCCTGGATTGGTGTAGTACTCCAGTCCACCTCTCACTTCCTCCATTCATTTCCTTTGTAGGATGATATTATGTATAAAGCACAATGATATATTTTAGCTCAAAGAACCAGCTGCCCAATGTTTCAATATGTTGTACATTTCTTTCTCAAGGGAACATGTGTTTGAATCAAAACATTGGAGGTATTTATAGGTTTTTGATGGCATGACAACTACTTGTTGTTGTTTATATTCAAATCCATGATTTATTCTTACATGCAATGCTGTTCTACAGTATATATCTTAAAATTTGTATTAATTTTAATTAACATTATTTTATATAAACTTATATTTATATTATCATGCAATGCTGGCTCTGAGGATCAACCTTGATTTGGTCTCCCCAGCGCATCAGAATGCACTACTTTTAAATGAATTTTGTTTATTTAATATATATATATATTGTAGCGTGCACGGGGGAAGGCAGCAGCAGGGCTGGTAGATGACGTAATCACACACAACGACATAAGCCTGTGTAACAGGGGAGATTTGGACTGACTATCTGGCACATGCGTGGTACTGCAAGAAGAGGGCAGCAGTCTCGTAAGATCCGCATGTCAGTCATGGCGATGACACGGAGAGGTGGGGAAGAGGATGTGTTGGCTTTCCCTCTCTCTGAGTGGCTGAGAGGCGACAGCCTGCCTTAAAATAATTTAAAAAATAAAAGAAATAATTACGTACCCGAGGGCATGTGTGTAGGTATATGGGGAACTCTGGCCACCCCAGTGTATAGAAATAGCTGAGCGTAGGTCGGAGGCCTGTACTGACCGGCTTAGCGGCAGTGGGAGCAGTACGTTTATTTTGTAGTTTTATTACTGTGTTTTATTTTCCCTTTTCATTTCGCCTTTTGTTTTCATTATTATTTTGAGCACCTGTGAGTGCGCCAGTGTTTTTATTGTTTACCAGTATTGGTATTCCTGTGGTCCTGTGTACTGTCGTCGGTACTCAGGCCACGGACAACAGCGCCCTCTGCGGGCTAAAAGACAAAACCGCAAAAATAATAAAACTGGGCACCAGTGCAGTGTTTTCAAATAAAATTTCTGTCTCCCGTGTCAGTGAATTGCCCACCACCCTTCCACAGCCCGATATACGCGCCTTGCAAAGGAGCCTACTCTTTTGTACAGCGGTATCGGCGCTATGCTTTAGTGCGAGAGGTCCCGGGTTCACACTCAGCCCTCCACCTGTGTGATGCGCCTGCCTGCGTTAACCGAGATCGCTACTAAATATATATATATATATATATATATATATATATATATATATATATAAAACAGCATTTTTTGGTTTTAATTTTGTTCAGAAAATCATGTGATGTAGGGAAAGTTACTAAGGTAGCTATATGCTCTGTTAGATGTCTGACCTTTATAACTAAAATCTCCCTCCAGTAGTAATTATTTTTTAACAAATATGCAAAATTCCTTTAGGCTTATCCTACCACCAGTTCTAATTTAGACATCCTGGTCTTGTGCTTACAGATTTCAAGTTATTAAATTAACTAAACATATGCAACATTTTGAGAAAGTACCCAGGCATCTTTGAAACTTTAATTTAACACAAGCTTTGTGAGAATTGCTGTCTGTTTTTTTTTTTTTTTAAAGGGGGCGCATAGGTATTATTAGTGTGCCATGCTGCAATTGCACAAGCAGTATTCAGTTCTCATTGACAGGACCCTTTGCTAAATTAACCCATTATTGGGTTTAGTTTTTGTGGTCTGTAGGTCACACTTGGGTTGGTTAGACTGTAGACTGATGAATCAGTGGAACAGTGAAGCCTGTTCCACTCTGTATACATATGCCGTCTTGTTTTTTTTTTTTTATTATTATTATTATTATTATTAGCGACAAATAAAACCTAGGCAGCTGTATTTCCTTCAGTGAGTCATGGTTATATTTTAACTAGTCAGACTAGTCAGTGAAATAATGAAATTCATCTCTTGATAATATAGCTAAAGTTTTAGTTTTTACTTGTTGTATAGTACTGTACTTCCATTCTGTATCATGGTTAGGGCTGTATTTTTTAAACTGTAAAAAGTGGTTTATTTCACAGTCTAAAAATATGCATTTCAATATATTTTACGGTTAATCATAATATGAGTAAAAGCAAAAAGAAATTGCGTTGCCACTTTCAAAATGTATAATTTTCTCTAGTTATTATACAATAAATGTTTCTAAATATTTCAATTGTAGAAGATTTCATTTGTTATGCCCACTTTTAAAGACATTCTATTTTCACCATCAGTGAATTATCAAACAAAAGAATAAAATGTAAATGTACAAAAATAACAATAGTGGATTATTCAGATGGTTAGCCTTAATAATCACAACTAAAAATCTATAATGGTGTATAAGTTCAGTTAATCGGTTTAAAGTCCTATTCCCGGTAATGTATCAGACATTTCTAATGTACACACAATTATTTTGCAATTTTGCAGTACTTATTTGAGCGAATATGATACAGTATGATCAATTCTACATAACATCAGGGAAGACAATGCAGCCTACCCTCCATTGTTATGTAAAGAATGAGTTGGCACTGTTATTTCACCTCCATGTGTTATCTTTGTGAAACTATTTTACCTGTTTGGTTTTGCTGTAAGTGCCACGGCTTTATTTTAAACCCATAACTTCCAACAGACTATCATATATTTCCCAAAAATTATAAGCTTTATTATGTATTATTACTTTTATACCAACATATGTTTAGACTTTAGAGGCCATCTAGAAAGGGGGCAGAGCTACAGTACACTAAATCATTGACCCGGAAGGTTAACGGTGTGGCATCCGCGGATTGGAGGAGCGGTTGTACTAGTTAACTAAGGGGTCATGGTTGACGGTGTATAAAGGGGACGAAGTGATGTGATCTGTTCCTTGTGATGGTTACGCTATGACCGAAAGGACCACTATTGAGATACTAACTGTGAGTGTTTTGTTTGTTTTGTCTGTATGTCTAAAAAAGTACTGTTTGTCTTGTTTGTTAGACTACACGGCTAACGCGATCCGGAGCTGTCGCCCACGGCCAGCACTAAACCCGGACAACACAGCACTAACTGTTCACCATTGTAATTGTACTTTCACCACCAGCACTACAGCACTCACTGGAAGAGGTGACCGTGTTTGTGTTTGGTATTCGTTTGGACTGTTATTATTGTTTACGGGACTGCAACCCTTCATCATTCCCTGTGCAATACACATCGCTGTGTACTGCCAGTCCTCATATTTGTTTTCCGTTTGGTCTGGAATAAAATAAACAGAACTCATTTCACCCGTACTTTGTTGTCTGTCTTTTCATTGTTGGATTACTGCAGTGCACCTGCTCTACACCTGCGCACCACTTACCTCTTTGCCACACTTCTACTTTCAAAATCTGTAAAACAGTCATGAAGGTTTATAATCCATTTTATACAGAAGCGCATATGCACATTTATCCACCAACAAAAGCACAAAGCAGGACAACAAATAGTTCTGAAAACTGTATATTACACTACATGAGTGACAGTGGACACAATAATATATATATATATACAGTATAGTTGTGTAAAATTATAATATAATAATGTTCAATAAAAAAAAAAAATATATATATATATTCCTATATTAACATCAGCAGTGGTTCCTCAATGGAGGCAAGTCTGAGTTATAAACTCCTATCTGCTATTAACCACAAGCTGAAACTCCTGCTGGAAGCTGCCATTATAGAGTCCATCAACTCATCCCTCTGGATTTCCAACTTGGTTATAGCAAAGAAAAGGTCAGGGGACTCTGAATTTGTGTGGACTTGTGCGCTGTGAACAAGGCCATCATTCCTGACAAATATCCGCTCGCAACAGCTGAAGAGCTCACTACCCACTTCTATGGGTCTGCTGTCTTCAGTAAGCTGGCCTTACGCCAAGGCTACCACTATCTTCGCCAGCATCCTGGGAGTGTACTTGTACTTAGATTACATCATGGTGCACGGTCCCAACACCTCAGTCCATGACAGATGCCTGCTACTACAAGTGCTCCAGACACTCGCCCAGCACAACTTAACCCATTAAAGACCGGGATCGTGTTAACACAATCATACTGAAGTGGGCTTCTAGGACTGTGATTGTGTAAACACGATTAAAAAAACACTTCATTTTTTAGACTTAAAGAGCCACCGTACTTTGCAGTACAGGCTTGAAACACACATAAATGGATTGGGGAGGCACTGACGTTCACTTCTGAATATGGCACACGATGGTCATCTGGGTATCGTTAAGCTTAAGCAACATTGCCAGGACCTGGTGTGGTGGCCAGGTATTGACCAAGATATCGAATTACTGGTCAAGGACTGTACTGTACTTGTTTGGTCAGTGGCAAATCTGGACAGCCTGGCCGTCTCACCCCTGGGAACACCTGCAACTGGGCACTAGAAAGCTCAAGGCTGTGCATTCCAAACAGCCCTACTACAGACCCTTATGCACTACAGGGCAACCCAGCACACTACCACAGGGGTCTCGCCAGCACTGTTAATGACAGGATGTGAGCTACAACTGCCATTGGACAGGCTGCGACTCCCAGAGACTTGCTGTTCCCCACCTGCTCCCGCACAGCCGTCCAACAGAGCCAACAGCGCATGAAGCAGAGGTTGGACAAAGTGCACAGAACAAGGCCATCTGTAATACAGGTTCTGGCCACACTAATGAATCTGAAAATGCACTGAACTACTGCTTGTGTTCAGGTGTTTTTCCCTCAGGTGTAAAGCAACTGAGAATGTTAGACCAAAACATCTATTCCCTTAAATTATGTTTAAAAAACTGTTCATTTAAACATGTATCTAAAATAAAATGAATGGAATAGTATGAGTTATATAGGTACAATAACACATTGCCTCTGTTGTGTAGCGTCCTACAGTCTCCAGTTGCTGCTGCAACATTGAGCAATCGGATACTTTACGTAGGAGAGTGGTGACATTGTTGCTAAGATTTTAAGTTAATTTGTAGGAATATAAATTGCTATTGTGATTGTTAAGCAAATGCATGTCGTGATGTGTTGTTGTTAACCCCTATTCTTAAACATCTCAAGATTTCTTTCTAAAACAGCAATAGATTTTAGGGCTGGGCATGCCAAGCTTGGGGGTAGGTTCGATTTGGTTTGATTAACTTCGTTCTGATGGGTGAAAAATCCAAGTACAAAAGTACATATAATAATTATAGGGCAGCAGCGTGGTGTAGCGGTTAGGGCTCTGGACTCTTGACCAGAGGGTTGTGGGGGCACTGCTGCTGTACCCTTGAGCAACCGTATAAACTGTATAAATGGGTAATTGTATGTAAAAATAATGTGTAAAAAAAAAAAAATGTGATTAATTCATCAATTCATTCGGTTCTTATAATACTGTAATGACCGGTGCCCTTGAAGATGAAGACGGAGACGTTGCCAGGTACAATTATAAACCAATTCATTAGTAGAAATGAACACGGTCCCTGTTTGGGCCAAGACCACGCCACAAAAACCATAAAATAAATGATCTCTTTCTATCACTACCGTACACTTTCCCTTGCTCTGGTTCTCTGTCTCTCACTCAGGCTCCCGCTCTAAGCCACTCCCAGGCTTTGTTCGCACACACTCTCTCGCAGGCCCTCTTTTTCTCTGTAATTAACCCAGCTCCGTGCATTTGTCCATTCTTCACTCGAACCCGCGACTCTCTCCCTCACATTCCCGCGCAGGCGGTACTATCACTGCTCACGCCCCCTTCACCCAGACTGACCAACCGGGTCTATCCCTGCTGTTCTCCTATTCTAGGTGGCGTTGCACCCTTACAATGCACTGGACAAGACAGACCAGACAAACAAATGGGACCACATAGAAGTCCAGCAGACACGCAACAATGCCTGGGTTGCTGCAATACGTTAACATAGCCCCTTTCTTAGGAATAGCGCTACAACTAATCATAGCATACTACCTGTTTTTGTTATAAACATAGACACGTTTGTGCCACCCTGCACCGCCTCAGTGACACCTACTGTATTGTCGCCTATATAGTATTGGCTATGTGTACTTCGTTTGTATATACTGTACTGTACGGACACTGTAAAAATAAAAGGGGTCGATTGTTTGTTATGCCTGCATGCTGTAACATTTAACCATTGCAACACAAACTAAATAAATATGATACTTTTGACTAATATTTCAGATGCTGATAAATAAAAAGGGGCGCTGCATCTTTAAAATTCGCAAGAAAAATACACAACCCGCTCTGTCAAAATTGTGAAAAGACAAGGACTACCAGTCTTACTTTTCGAGAGCCGCTTAATCAGATGTAGTACTTAGTTCCTGTGGGGTTGCCCTGTCTGTTCACTGCCTGCGAGTCAGGCTGAATCCGAGTCACGTGACACTTGCCCGAGGCAGAGATTGAGAGAAAAGCGCTTCATTCCTTCTTCCACCGCCATACTGTATTTTATACTAAATCTCATTTTTATTCCAACATTTTACTCCCGCTCGGTGAGTACATTTTCAATGACATTTTTAAAACATTTTTGTCTTTTTATTTTTTCTTCTTTTGCTGGTGTTAAAAATGAGAATTGAAGTATGGTTTTGAGCATTTTTCTTACAGGATCCAAGTTTTTAGCATGCAGTGATTCTGGATCATGGGTTTCACAGTGTCTGTGTGACTCAGTGGCGACAGTCACTGAAAAATACTTGCAGTCCTTAAAAAAATATGCAACTGGTTTTTAAACAAGCGGGTGACAGTTTTGTTTTTTAAAGCATGTCTACTTGTGGTTTTTAAAGATTTTTCTTTTTCATTTTCTGACTTTTGCTGTAGCTGTGATTTGCTATATTTGCTGTGTTTGTTTCACAGAGTTTTGGGATTTTGCGAGCTCAGTGCGAGTCACTGGAGCAAGCACCTGCTTTGATGTCATTCCTGCTTTCCTTTCAGAATTATTTTCAACCTGCTGATATTTTAACGTGAAACTTTTCTTGCAGCTTATTGATCACAGGTTTTTTTTTTTCTTTTCATTTTTGAATTCCTAGTACTTTTGCATATTTGAGAATCAAAACATGTTTTTGAAGATGAACATTTTTGCATTAGTTATACCGTGGCTGTGGAAGGTTTCATGAGGGGTGGGTGGGATGAAGTGCGTTTTTGGTTTCCTTGTCAACGAAGACGAAATGAACAGCTGAGCCCCGTCGCAGGTATTTCATCTGAATTGTGCGCATTTGAAATATATACTTAATTTATTTTTTGCAATAAAAGCGAGAAAACCCAACATGATATTTTGTGGTTTATTGTTTCATAATCAGTCACATTTTCAGGAACGAGCCTAGTAAATGCATTTTAACAGAGGGTTTGTACGTTCAGTCTATTTTGTTAATCGGCTCAGATAATGCAAGTGCGTGTACTGTAATATATATATATATATATATATATATATATATATATATATATATATATATATATATATATATATATATATATATATATAGCCTATGCAGGGGGACAGGTGTACTGGGAACTTCGGAATTGCATGTAGGATCTGCCTCTCGTTACTGTAATAGTTTTGAATGTTGTCTACCAGCAAGCACTATCATGCGCCGATACTTCGAAAATTGTGCAAGATGACCGATGTATTTTACCTTATTGAAAATAATTCATAGTTACGTTTTGTCAGTCGAATATATAGCTCTTTTTTATTGTGTACCTAGCATACACGAGCTCTTAAACCTAAACATTTTCAAATCCAAAATACCAAAGCATGGTATGATGTGTCGAATATTCTACAATGTGAAAGCCTGCCAGTAGAGCAGGAATGTGGCAGACTGTATCCTACGAGGATGCGGTGGTGTGTTGTCTCGCACAGCTGGTACAGTACATGGCTGCGCGGCACAAGAGAGCCAGGAGAAAATGTTATTTTGTTTGCTACAGGCAGCACATCCATCACATTTATGGAAAATACGTCCGCTCCACTTTTAACGATAATTTAGTCTGCGGCAAAAGTGTAGGCTGTGTTGCTGATCACATACAGTGCTTTGCAATATTTATGTTACAGTTGTAGAGAATGTACGTAAAAGTAAACATTAACCTGAGAATGGTTATTTGTTTTCCATATGAGTTACTCGTTATTTGTCTAGTAATAAAGACCGTCTTGAACATCAGATGCATTGTATCATTGCTGTAGTTAAGCGTGTCCAGTGCTGCTGTAGGACGAGTTTTATTTTTATTCCACAAATAAATAACTGACTGCCTCCTGTATGCATACGCATTTATTTAAAATGTTTTATTTATTTTTATTCAGCATATCCATGCTTGTTACTGAACTAAATTCTATCTGGCTTTACAAATGAATCATGATTTATTGCAATGTTTGCATGTCACGCTGTAGCATGAAAGATTACATTACAGTTACGATATTAGTTTGACTGTCATATCCTACTCCAGTCGTGTGATTTGTGTTTTAAAAAAGCGGTTTAAAAAACAGTTACTGACTGCAGATACCCCATCTGATATAGTGCAATAAAAATAATACATTAATTTGACGCAACGTGTTTGTTTTGACATATAAAGTGTATTCCTAGATAAATACATGTGCAGCTGTACAAAATCAAATTGTTCTGTTGATATCGATACATAATTTACATTTGCTTTCTTGTATGCAGTTTTTTCTTTACATTCTAAGGTATAATTTAAGATAATCATAAACACACACTGGGCACGATTCTTCTGTTGTATTGTATTGCATACAAGGATAGTAAATGTCTTCACAAAAAGCAAAAATTAGAAATTAATAATGAAACAACAAATATATATATATAGTCTTTTTAAAACAAACAACCTAGCCTATTTTTTTTTTGAACAGGGCAAATTATACTGCACAGCATACTGTACAGCTTTGTAAATGACAATACTCAGATATCATTTTGTGGGAGATGCTGGCTGGTTGAACAAGTTGCTTAGTAATTTATTTCAAAATATGACTTTCTGTGATTCAGTGTTTTGTGACTGTGGTGCTTTGCTTCCTCAGCTCAAAGTGATCGTGGGGGTATTGATAGTGAAGGCTGTTACAGATATAGTACAGTGTATGGGCATGACAGCTGACATTATAGTCCTACAGCCTCACTTATGTGCACATGTCTGCAAACTATATAAAACATCTGTATGTAGATATCTTTGTCACAGTACAGTACTTATTTTCCAGTTAATTTAGTACAAAGAGTATACTTTGAACAAGTTTGCACATATCTATGTGAAGCATCAAGAAGGGAGGTCCTGCTGACATTGAAAAAATAAATATATTATGTCTGTCCTATTAGCCCATATAAAATGTAAATTATTTTTCTATAAATTAAATTCCATATAATAGAAAGTTGTAAATCTATAAAACAGTGTTAGGCTACTAATTGACTCTAAAGGTTAACATTAACATCAACATTAATTCTCTGAGAAGTACAAAGAGCTAAACTGACAGCAGTGCTGTCCTACAGACCACAGAGATCCTATACACTCTTCCGAGGAACTTTGTTTGTAAAGGATGAATATCAAAGTATTTTATTATACTTAATATGTAACTCTGATTTTAGCAAGAAATGCCATCTTGGAGTATTGTAAACTAAATATATGTACAGTTGGTGTTGGTTTGATCCAATCTTCCACAATCCTGTAACTCATGAGTGATAATTTATACTTCAAAATAATACAAAGTATGATTGTACCCTCATAAACAACAATGTTCGGGCATCATAGGTCATTACTGTAGAAATGACATGACATTTTATGAATATAAAAAGAACATTTGCTTTTGATTACATGGAATCCATCATAATTAGTGTACCTTCAACTTACGATTATAACTTTTCTGTTAGTTGTGCTGGACATTCTAATCCACAATACTGAATTATTTTTCAGCTGTTAAATATTATGAGTACAATTATATTGGTGGTTTTACATTAGAGTACTGTTTAGCAGTAACAAATACTTACAGTATCACATTTTAATACATTGAATGTGATGCAGATGAGAATGTCCAACATCCAACAATTCCCTAACAGCGGCAGTGCTGTCTGAATCAGTTCAGTAATTATTTATATTATTATTGTTAAAATCCAGCGATTCCCTAACAGTGGCAGTGCTGTCTGAATCAGTTCAGTAATTATTTATATTATTATTGTAGCCTTGACGTGGTCCAGTAGACGATGTCCCCAGTGTATTAAATGAATGGGAGTCCCTCTTTATACCCAGTTTTGAGCGTGTTTGTCTCTGCCACCTCTGCAATGGTGTTGCCAACTGGGAGCCGTGAAGCTTACCACCTGCCTTTGAGGTCTGGCTCTTCTGGTCTCCCCTCCTCATGGGAGCTGCGGGTCCCATGACCAAACCCTACTACACTGGACACCCCCCACAGCCATTGTCCCAGCCTAGTGAATTATTATTATTATTATTATTATTATTATTATTATTATTATTATTATAATAATAATAATAATAATAATAATAATAATAATAATAATCCAACATTTGTCCAAAATATACCGTGAGTACATGTGTAGTAAAAGGGTATTAACTTTAGCTTTAGGTCCGCACTGTTTTTATACAGCACTATGCTGAGTAAAAGGTTTTTGGTTAGATTACAGTTTTATGGTTGAATTGTAATTCATAGTTCCTCAATATAAATAAGTGATAGATTATTATTATTATTTAAATTTTTATTTTTTTTAATAACAAAACATGTTTCTGTAAAATACCATTGGACCTTATTGGGAATTCTAAAACTAAATCATTGAAGAGTTGCTTGCCATTTACAAGGAAGAAATCTAGAAAATGTTTAATGGATTCAGAAGTCAATTACAGGAGCAATATCATTCTCATAAAATCTAATTTTAATGATCAGACTATGTATATTTTTGCTGTTTTGCTGGCTTTCGCTTCAGATACAGTTTTTATCATTAGACCATGTACTTGGTGGTGTAAATGGGTCAATCTTGTAATTTTTGCCTGCAGAGAATACAGTCTAAGTTTGTTGTTTGATTTAGCAGGATGTCTGGTTTCTTAAAGGTACAGCACTGCGATGCAGTGTAGCCCAGGGTATGCTCATTACTTTTCACCAGGAGTAACGACGTCATAAAAGTTAAATATTTTAATAGTTTTCCTGGCTGGACAACAGCAAAATCTGCAGT
This sequence comes from Acipenser oxyrinchus oxyrinchus, assembly GCA_030684275.1. Lineage (NCBI taxonomy): Eukaryota > Metazoa > Chordata > Actinopteri > Acipenseriformes > Acipenseridae > Acipenser > Acipenser oxyrinchus. The sequence continues at coordinate 11,608,223 of CM060250.1, read as the reverse complement.
CAAAAAGTGTTATATTTACAGTAACATTTAAACACAATATAGTGTACTTTTAAATGGGAGATTGTCTTTGTATTATATAGAATAGGCTTTTAAGGCCAGTATCCTGGATTTAGCAGGTTATATTATTTCACTATTTCCAAAGTTTAAAGTAATTTTTGATAGGGATTGGAGTTTTAACAAAATGGAGCTTACCTGGGTTTTGTTTACTATTCCCCTTTACCTTGTTGCAATGTTCAAGCTTGTAGTTGCAATTTTCCAATTAAAACAGAAAAAAATAACCAAACTGGATTATCATGGCAGTATCATGACTGCTTGCTTGCTCCCAACGATCAATCGAGAGCATGTGGTGCGGACCAGAGATTATTGGAGCACAGATAAACCATGTGGTTGACAGGTCAGCCAGAGATGCTAGAATGAGTGTAACGTACAGTACAGATGACTAAGATTGAAAATAGGTCAGTTAGTTTCAGATATATTGCGTTTTTTTCTAAGCTGTCCATTCAATATGTAACGTGGTCTCAATGAAATTAACTAATGTGAATGTTCATATTTTCCAGTAATAGATCTGTAGAATTTTAATTAAGTATATAATAAGTACTGTATAATTTGTCAGATGCTTAAATGAAAATCCAGGTTTACATTTACTGTGCGCTCCAAATGCTTTCACAAGACAATTTTTTGTAAATCTTCTTGGCAAATTTCAAAACCATTCACTGTCACATAGTGACATGTGACATGTAGATCTGAAACTACCCAATCAATGTTCTAAGTCAGTATACATTTTGTGGTCAAGCACAGTTACAGAAATAAGAATCAATGTTGTTTTATATATTTTTCTCTTTTCTAAATGACTGTATTAGAAATGTGAAGGCACTGACTGTATTTTTCACCTTTCGTGTCTTTCAAATTGCAGGGTTTTAATTGAAAATCTTTCCTATTTTTGAAGTAGGCATCAAAATCCACTTTTGTTCTTTTGAGCGTATAAACCTCTTACCTTTGGCATTGATCATTCTGTTTTAATAGGCACTAAGTGCTTATGGTTCCCTTGCTGAGCTGTTAATTTGATAAATGCAGGATCTACAGTTAAATAACGATCATCTGGACAATTAAACCTACAATTGAGGACTAGGAGGTTAAAGTATCTTAGATGTCAGTTATACTATATCAGAGCATTTTAATTATGAATCACTTAAATGATCAAGTTTAATGGCTTACTCATTTGAACATAAAAATATATTTTCCCAAATAATGGTTGATTCAAAGATAGTGAACCTTTTGTACACTTATATAGTATTGTGTTTCAAGCATTGAGGGTTAGATTTACAAGGATTATACAGTGGAGAGGTCCTCTTGTAATGTCGTATTTACTTATGTCAACCTTTTATTTTTGTTTTATTCAAAAAACCTTTAATGTAGCTTGTATATACACAGTCACCTCCAAAATTATTGGCACCCTTGATAAAGATGGGCAAAAAAGGTTGTATAAAATAACAACACAGGTAATAAGCTCTATTTTATGCTCAAATATATGGGACAACCATATTCTTTTATTCTAATACAATTGCTCAGAGAAAAAAGTTTTTTATTAACAATTAATACATTTTTTTCTCAAAAAGATATGTGTCAGAATTATTGGCACCCCTATAGATTCTTATAAATAAAATCAAACAAAATTAAATCTGCATTAACATTCTACTTCTTTAAGTTCATCTCAGTCTTAAGGAACTGTATTGTGGCCTTCCATGGCTTCCTGTTTCACTCGGGTATAAAAATGAGGTAACATGCATATGAAATCCATTTGTCATCCATCACCATGGGGAAAGGCAAAGAACTCACAAATGAAAAGAGACAAATGGTTGTTGACCTTCATAAATCAGGCAATGGGTACAAAACAATAGCTAAAAAACTAAATATACCACTTACTTACTATTAGGGCAATAATTAAGAAGTCCAAAACCACTGGAACAGTGGTAAACTTTTCTGGTAGAGGACACAAGTGTATCTTGCCCCCACGCACAGTGAGGCAGGTGGTTTGGGAGGCAAAGGGAAATCCAAGGGCCACAGTTGGAGAATTACAGAACTTGGTTGCATCTTGGGGTCACCAAGTCTCCAAATCTACAATTAGATGCCACCTCCATGCCAATAGGCTATTTGGAAGGTTTGCCAGAAAAAAGCCTTTATTGAGAGCAACCAACAAATGTAAGCGCCTGGAGTTTGCTAAACGGCATTGGCACTTCGATTGGAACCGGGTGCAATGGTCAGATGAGATGAAAATAGAGCTCTTTGGCCATGCACACCAGCGGTGGGTTAGGCGTCGAAAGAAGGATGCGTGTCCAGAAAAGAACCTCATACCTAATGTAAAATATGGTGGTGGATCTTTGATGTTATGGGGCTGTTTTGCTTCCACTGGTCCTGGGGCCCTTGTTAAGGTCAATGGCATCATGAACTCTACCCAATACCAGGACATTTTAGCCAAAAACCTGGTTGCCTAACCAGGAGGCTGAAACTTGGCCGCAAGTGCAGCAAGACAATGACCCCAAGCACACAAACCTGTGGTTTCAATTGAAGAGGGCAGTCCATAAGCGCAGACCGAAGGATATCAAGGATCTGGAAAGATTCTGTATGGAAAATCTCATTAAACATTATAGAAAAAGACTCAGTGCCATTATCCTTGCAAGAGGAGGGTGCACAAAGTACTGAGAACAAGGGTGCCAATAATTGTGACACTTCAGTTTTTTGGGAAATAAATTTATAATTTATATTCCACATGTTGGAAAATTACAATATAGCTCAGTACTGGTATTATTTATTTTATACAGTCTTTTTTGCTCATGTTTATCAAGGGTGCCAATAATTTTGGAGGTGACTGTATATGTGGGCATGCATTTCAAAATTATTTCACTGTGTCAGCCTTGCTAATCTGGGCAAGAAAGCCTGTTTTCATGTCCTGAAGTGCTTGGTAACCGAGGCACCACAAATACTTTTGGTGCTGTTGCCGACACTCGGCAAATGCCTTGGCTGCAGTCCACACTGTTCTCTAACACAACCCCCAGCCCCATCAGCTGCACCCTTTCCATGACTGGTTGCAAAGTCCAGCCCCGGTGTTAAAGGCCACACTTACGGTTGATTAATGTCATCTTTGGAAAATTAAATGTGTACTTAATTTGTGATTCCTTAAATGTATGCTAATTGCCAGGTCCGACATTACAATTTTCCCTTTCTGGTCCAATGTCGGACCCTTTACATCAAAAAGACGTAAAACACAGGTCTCTAGTCGTTTTTTCTCCGGAAAAAGCTGAGAAAACCATTCAATGGCCGAGTGAGACCGATAGGAGCCAAGAGAAGCCCCATCACCACAGAGATAACAGGGACATAAACAAGATAGCTGCTTCTGCATCCAACACTCAAAGAATATCACTGACGTTTGCAGAGCTTTTTGAGATGTTATAGTAAATAATGACTTGGATCGCATTATCGAGGAATTTGGTGATAAAATGAGTGATCAGGAGATGATTTATCGGTATGCAAGACTATGAAGAGGTATGTGAAAAATATAGCGAACAAGGGGTGGGGCTGGGCTGGAGATGCAGTACTGAGTGTCCTGTTGATATGCAGTGCCTTTTAAACCTGTTTTACTGTGAAAAAAATTAAACAGTGTGTCTAAAATAAATTCCGCGTGTGAAAATAAATTGGACCTGACGCGCCTGAGATGCACTGGATAAACGGACCGCAAAGGGTTAAAACTAAAATGACCAGACATCCCACCTTTGGAAAACTGGTCCCTATAACTTTTCTTGGGTCGCTCATTTCGTCCCGTTTTTCCCCCCCGAACATCGCCGCGCCGGTAACAGAATATTGTATTTTCATGCAGGTTGCTGTGTTAATACCATATCTTATTACAGTACAAAACTTGATGTGACTAAAGAAGGTTGAATGACCAGTAGCATTAAAAAGTGGCTGTACAGCGCTGTGCAAATCTGGAGAATTACTGAACAGTCCACGTTCATATTTGCAACCAATCATAGAGAATTGCGGGCGGGTTTATCCACTGACTGTTTCTAAAACGAACTGCTGGCTATCCTCATCTGAATTGTCACTCTCCCTGCCTGACGAGGTTACTCTAGGGCAGTCTCACATTAACGGCTCATACAGGTACCATTTTGTTGTGTTGGAATTATTCTTATCCATGATATTTGTATATCTGCGCATAAATGACTTTGCTTCGTGTGTAGCTATGGGAGACAATTGTGGAAATCAATGCTGTCATGTCACATCGCTGTGCCATGTTTACAACACAGTGCACTGAAGCTTGTCATGGTTTAAAAACTCTGTGTATCAAAATAGTCCACCACAACAATAGGAGGGACTTTAAAATGTAACAAAAGTATTTGTTTTTGAGGTTTTAACACCTACTCTCATGTAATGGAAATCATGAAGATCTGGATACGTCCAGTGACTGCTGTGAATAGTGCAGCTGGCGACAAGGGAAAGACCTTGTGACAGCCTGGAGAGACAGCTGACAGGAGGAAATAGACCCCATTGGGTCTGGCAGGGGTTAGCCACCGTAGCTCACAGTATCCAGCTCTGTGTTTTCAAATGGAACAGGATGCTGGAGACACCCGCCCAAGGCTTCTAAGAAATTAAAGAGAAAAATACCCCTAGAGTTTGTGAGAGCAGGGGTGGAAGATGACTCATGGTTTGACAACACGGTTAATGACTTAGGAAAGGAAACGGATATGAGAACAGAGAGTACTTTGCAAAGGACTAGCTCAAGATCTGCAGGTAGCAAAGACATGGAACTCCAGGTTTGTGGCTGGAGCAAAGTGACAACAGTTAGGGGTTTGAAGATTCATCAAGGGAGAATTAAATGCTTGAGGGAGAAGGAACAAGGGCCTTGCATTAATCAGTACTTTTTGCAAAGTCAGTCAAGTCAGTCGAATGAAATCCAGTGACAGGAAGCAAACCACAGTTTGCAGGATATCAGCACCCCTGTCATAGATGAGAGGAGGACTTGCATAAACACAACTAGTGATGAACCTAATGATCCTTGTGAATCCGGTCAGATGAACTAGCGTACGAGAGAAAAGAACCTCAACGGGCACAAAGCCTGGAGTTAAATGGCCAAGAGCTTCTGAGAAAACAGCGTGGGATACAGTAAACATGGATCTCTGTTTTGCGTTAGAAAGGTTAGGTGGAACAGTCAAAAAGAAGCTGGATAAATATGGAAGCGAGAGGTTTGGAGTTGAAAAAAGAAAGGAGAAAGTACAAACTATTCCTGTAAAGTCTAGACAGCAGCAGGAGATTGAACGTTTAGTTAGAGCAAGGAGGAAGCTGAGGAAGCAATGGAGGAGAGCAAAACAAAGTCAGAAGGAAGCACTATTACAAAGGGTCATAAAAGATAAACTTGCAACATTGCGCAGAGCTGTGCGCCTACAGAGATGCTGCAAAAAGAAGGAGTGTGTGAGAACTAACTTTTAAGACCCATTCAAATTTGCAAAGAAGTTATTCACCAGGGAGAAAAATGGCACACTAAAAGCAACTAAGTCTGAGATGGAGAGATATCCTGAGGAAACGCACACAGATTTAAAAAGTCGATTCCTTCAGACATGTCACCTATTAATCCACCAAAATACCAAATGGAGGACTGTGCACCTAAGTGGAAAGAAGTAAAGCAAGCTGTGAAAAAGGCAAGGGCATCATCATCTCCTGGACCTAATGGAGTTCTGTACAGAGTGTACAAGAGTGCCCCTGGTGTTCTACGAATCCTGTGGAAATTGATGAAAGTAGCATGGGAAAAACAGGTTGTACCAAGAGCAAGGCGCCGAGAAGGTGGGGTATTTATACTGAAAGAAAAAGATATCGGTCAGTTTCACCCTATTTCCTTGTTAAACGTGGAAGGCAAGATTTTCTACAGCATTGTTGCTTCAGAAATTGTCAGCTTACCTATTGAAGAACTGCTTAATTGACACTTCAGTACAGAAAGCCGATATTCCAGGTTTCCCAGGATGCTTAGAGCACATCAGTGTGATCAGGCAGCAAATTCAAACAGCTAAAAAGGAGAGGAAGGAGCTCCATGTGACATTCCTTGATTTAGCTAATGCATACTGTTCAGTACCACATGAGCGTCTTTGGGCAGCATTTTGATTTTTTCAGTGTACTGAGGACAATAACAAAACTTAGTGAAAGCCTACTTTGGAGATTTGTAATCTTGTTTTTCAACTTCAGAATTCACCACTACATGGTAATGTCTAGAAATTGGAATAATGGCAGGATGCACCATTTCTCCACTGGCTTTTACCATGGCAATGGAAGTAATTATTAGGGCGTCAAAATGGATAGTGGGAGGAGAACGCTTGGCTTCTGGAATGCGACTACCAATTAAAGCATGCGTGGATGACATGACAATGATGACTACAACAGTAGCCTGCACTAATTGGTTATCGGGCAAACTAATCAATAACATTGAATGGGCACGAATTCCATTCAAGCCCACTAAGTCAAGGAGCATCTCTATAATTAAAGCTAAAGTAGTGGATAAGAGGTTCTACGTTAACGGTGATGTGTACCTAAAGGACAGTTTGTGTGGAAGAAGTGAGTCAACAAGCAGTGCAAGGGTTGAAGAGCATAGACAGCAGCGCTTTACTGGGCAAACTTAAACTCTGGTGCTTTCAGTTTGGTCTACTGCCAAGACGTCTGTGGCCACTCACTGTGTATGAGGTTTTCTTGACAACAGTAGAGAAGCTGGAAGCGTTAATCAGTTCATACGTCAGTAAAGGGTTAGGAGTTCCACGCTGCCTCAGCAGAGTGGGACTGTATGGTAAAGGGGTACTGCATCTGCCAGCCTCAGCTCTAACCGAGGAGTTTAAGTGCGCCAAGGTTCCATTGGAAATTACATTGGTAGAGTCACATGACGAATGTGTGAGGGAGGCAGCACCTGTGTTGAAAACTGGAAGAAAGTGGGCGGCAAAGGAAGTTGTGGAAGATGCAAAGGCTGCCCTTCATATCGGTGATATCATGGGGCAAGTACAGCATGGAAGATGAGACCTTTGTCTCAGTTCAGCTCCTCCTACATGGCACAAAGCAGCCCCAGCTCAACGGAGGAAGCTGGTAGTCAACAAGGTGCAAAAGCAGAAGGAGATGATGAGGTGCGTAAAGGAAGTTTCCCAGGCCAAGCAGGGAGAATGGACGAGATGGGAGAGTGTGGAACAACGCAAGATCGGCTGGCGAGATCTATGGACAGTGGAACAGAGCAGGATCGGTTTTCCTTATCAGGTCAACATATGATGTTCTCCCATCACAACAGAACCTTAATCTATGGGTAGGAGAGGATCCGTAGTGTCCTTTGTGTTCATCGCCAGCTACATATAGACACATTTTGACAGGATGTAACCAAGGATGGTTTACTTGGCGTCATGACTAGGTGCTGCGATGTTTGGCTTAGCATTGGAAGACAAGCGCAGCATGACCAACAGGTTGCCACTAATGAGAGCAATATATGACACACGAAGAACAACATTCCTCCGTACAGGGGAGCAACCCCCAAGAAAAGGTATTAAAACCAAAACTTGTTTAGGACAACTGTGTGGGGGCTGTGTGGTCAGGTGGTTAAAGAAAAGGGCTTGTAACCACGAGAACCCCGGTTCAAATCCCACCTCAGCCAATGACTCATTGTGTGACTCTGAGGAAGTCACTTAACCTCCTTGTGCTCCGTCTTTCAGGTGAGACGTATTTGTAAGTGACTCTGCAGCGGATGCATCGTTCACACACCCTAGTCTCTGTAAGTTGCCTTGGATAAAGGCGTCTGCTAAATAAACAAACAACTGGAAACTGCTAGAGACTGGAAAATGCTGGCAGATGTTGGACAACAGCTTATTTTTCCTGAGATTGCCACCACTAACTTTTGACCTGATATTGTCTTGTGGTCTGGAGCAGCACGCCTTATTCACCTGATAGAGTTAATAGTGCCAAGGAAGGATGTTGTGGATGAGGAGTACAAAAGGAAGAAACTTTGGTAAGCTCAACTAGCTGCTGAAGCGGAACAGCGAGGATGGAGAGTCCAGGTTTACCCAGTGGAGGTGGGTTGTCGAGGATTTGTGGCACACTCCATAACCAGGTTTCTCAGAGACATCAGATTCAGTGGTCAAGAGTTGCTGATGTGCTAGGGAGGCCACACTGTGGTTGATCCCTGGAGCCAGCATTGCAGCCCTTGTGCATGCTAATGCACCAAGGAGGCAAAATAGGCTGTTCCCTGGAGCCAGCCAGGGGTTAATTTGTAAAAATTAACATTAAGAAAATGACCACTGCTTTTTTTATATAAAAAAAATGTACTGACCTTAAATTACAGTAGTTTCCATATATGCGTTATATTTTCTGGTTGTGGATCAGGGTTTCGTGACAATACTATCAATGTTGAAGCTTGACTAAGAGCAGCGGACTCGTCAATCATTATGGCAAATTTAGCATTGGCTTCAATTATGTTACACAGTAGTTTAGTTTTCATTTCCTTAGAAATGTGATTAACAATATTTGTGCATGCAACATTTGAGTGCAAAATATGTCCCATGTCAAGTCCATTTAAAATCTGAACATCTATTTCACTTTCAAAATCAAAAAACGGCCGGTTCAGCTTAGCCTGCTTATATGCTGTTCTGAAGACTTTACTTATAGTTTCAACATCATGAGCGGCTGCTTTTGCGAAGCCTGTTACTAATGTGCCTTTTAGTGCAGTTTCATTTATTTTGAATGCAGCCTTGTGTCTACTAGAATCCCTATGTTCATATTTTTTTTTTTTTCGTAACGATATTTGTTGTTTCTTTTTGGTATCTCCATAGGGGGAAATATTGCATTGTGACCACTGCACGGAAATGTTCATACCAGTGCTTTTTTCTGCTCCCAGCGTAGTTAATTTAGAGCAACACTGCATCCAAGCATACCGTTTTTATGATTTTTTTCACAGAATTCGAGTTTCTGTTGCAATGACCCACATTCAGGCAAATCAGAGTCTTTAGCAATAATGTCGGCCCGATCTGAACTGGAGGATGAGCTATCGTCAGTTTGGCTAACAGCACCACATCGTCATTTGGAGGGAAAAAAATGTCTCATTTTCAGGCTCATTATTACACAAACTATATTCCATTCAGATTTACAGCCATAAGAGGGTGCAACGGACATATGTTGTACAACTGTTGTAGGGTGCAACGCATATTATCATAAGTCACACAGTCTGTTGCAGTTTGTTATTCAATCGCGAAAGAGGAAGTGGGGTGTTGCTTATTTTATTTAGTTGTTTTAGTTTTTTTGCGATTTTATTTTACAAAACATTGATCTGTTAACTGGATGATTCTCGCCAGTTACACAGAAAGGTACCGGATCTGAAATCTGTGAGATCCGGCACAAATTAACCCCTGGAGCCAGCATCAGATGGAAGACAACGCAGATGGATCACATTAGTTTACAGTAAAAGAAGCTATGTCTTAATTGGTGGTTATCTTTGCAAGAGCTGAGTCCAATATCAGCATGAAGTTTTAACACCAACTTTCATGGAAATTATTTTTTGCAATTTTTTCATTTATTGTTTTTAGCAATAATTAAATACAATAGTTTCAAGTCTCCAGGTGCCCATTAAAAATGTATTTACATTGATAATTGAGTAATGTATATGACACAAATAGTTTAAAACAATTACAAAAAAGAATCATGTCTTCATTTAATTTTACCTTCTTTAAAAATATCTAAATATGCTGCCTTAGAGGCAGGATACACTTCTTTTTAATTGGGTGACCCCTTATTTTTATTTTAGAAGTGTTAAATGTATTATAGAAGTAGTATATTTTATCCTGCAGAGTTTAAGAAAAAAAAAAATATATATATGTTTGATAGCTATATAAGGTATTTTACTTTATCACAGCTATTAGTTTAATAGAATAAAAACAACACATTGATAAAAACACATGTATTTCCTTCAGCAAAAGAGGCAAATGCCAGGGCTCTCTTAAAAAAGGAAGGAACCTGTTAAAAACGTATTCCATGTATGACTGCATTTCCTGCCTTTTCTGTGCAGTTTTTCAGTACCAATCAATGATACGTTTTTGTGACAGAGAGCGAATGTATCCTAGTCAACAATCTCCCTCCCGACCTGGGAACAGGGCCGGATTAACCCATCACTGGGCCCTAGGCAAGCATACACTTGTGGCCCCCCCCATCCCTGAACAAACAGCCACACACACATATACATACAAACATACATATACACATGCACACACCTCTATACACTATAGCCTTTATAACTACCGCTCCACCTAGGGTTGCCACCTTTTCCACAGACCAAACCCGGACATATTTCTCAGTCAGCCTTCCTATCAAAACTGCAGTACACTGCGGGTTGGTAATTCCCAGTCCTTACATAAAATATGCCTTTACCGTAACAGAATGCATTATGCTACATTAATTATTTTACTGAACTAATATGAAATCACGGAAACATCATCATTTATAACATATTTAAATGCACAATAATTGCAAACTGTATTAAACTACCTGTAATTTTATGCTACTTGAAAACTGAACAGAAATCGTTATGCACCTACCTTACATATTGTTAATGCTGTGCTCCTTTTTGCACAGCATAGTCCTTTATTATAGCATCTTAGCTTAACCATTTAGCTGATTTTACAGGAAATCTACAGATTCCAGTTACTGACGCTTCGTTTAACAAAAGTGTTTTTTTTTATCCCTGTACAAGCTGATACTCTTCTATATCAAATATAGGCCTACATTGCTTTAATTGCGAGTCTATAGAACGAAAGATGTTAAACGTTTATATATACGAACAACATAGAAATACTATATAAAATTAATATTTAGTACTGTATTTTGTAACAAACTATTTAAAACATATTTTCTTAATTGGTAACGTACCGAAGTATGAAGGTAAGAAGTATGCTCTGTGGTTGCAAACACATTACATTTTGCTGTGGAATACCGTTTTTTGCATTAACCGCCATGGTTGTTTTGACCGCCAGTATGTAGCCTGCTGGGGTCATGTGACTGCAACTCCCTCACTTGGATTGTTTACATTACGTGGATATGTTCATTGTCTTCAGCATTATTCAAATGCTGGGGACAAAGTAGAATGTTTTTCACCGTGAACTGTCTTGTGTCTGTTATTACTGAGCACTACATCACCACTATACCTGTGCACTGCAAACCACTTTGCCACAGTTTTTCAGTACCAATCAATGATAATGAGTAAGCATCTCCTGACAATCTGGAAACTTATCTGTGCATTTTACATTTTAGGCTAATGCTTATGCTTATATTAAGGAAGATTAAATAGTATTCCTTTTGTAAGTAAAGAAGTGACAGTATTTCATTTGATCAGAAAAGGAATTTGATTTAATCTTTTTACAGCTTGATCCATGTCTCAGCCTATACTGTTGACTCAAAAAAATAAACTCCAGCCAAGATCAGCAACGAAATTAGCCTTCGTAAAATGCGTAGTTATGTCATTCAGATTGTCAGAAGATGCTTTCTCAGTATCATTGATTGGTACTGCAAAACTGTGTAGGTTAAACATAATGGAATGGGCAGGAAATTTCATCATGCAATTAACACGTTTTTAACAGGTTCCTTTCCGTTTTAAGTGATGCCTGTCAGCTTACAGCATGTTAAAGGGGGGATTTGGAAATACAACTATTTGGAGAAACTTACAGGGTTTGCCTACCTGGATTACTATTTACCAGCCTTAATAACTACTTCAGAAGGAAATTTCTGTTTCTGCAATCAGTAGCAGCTTCTAAACAAAACTCAGAAAAGCTGATTATCTGTGAAAAGGTGGGGAAGCTTTTGCGTGATGCAGTGGGCTTCATTTGTTGCACTCAGTGAAAAGATAGGATATTTAACACATTTCATCACCTTTAATAGTAATAGTTTAAATAGTAAAAGGTGGCTGAAAAAATGTCATAGTATCTATTAATCAAGGCACACTAATGATCCAAGCAGAAACTGCAATAGGAAAACAAATTACAGAACAAATACCATGCCATCTTAAATGGTAAGAAATCCAATATTTTGAAGAAAAAAAAGATTCTATTAAGTAACCATTTAATGAATAGAAATATTGATATATGTAATGTTTTCATACAGGAAGGGCCTGGTTGGCAGATTGGACACTGGAGGATAGCATAGAGATAGAGACAGAGCGAGATGGAAAGTGGAAATCAAAGAGAGAAGATGCAGTTTCTTAGGCACAAAAGGGACTGGATTTGCAGCAGTAATCAGCAATACAATTGTTTTATTTATTTTTTTTAATTGAAAATCTTGGAATTTGATGTTATTGAATTGCTACCATCTAATGTAATGTAATAACTATACTTGTTGTGTAGAAATGAAATTACAAAAAGCATTTAAAAGTTGTTAAAAGAAAGATCCACTCTGAATATTACCACGAGTCTCTGCATTCACTTTCAATATATTAGATCAAACATTGTCAAAGTGAAAATAAAAACCCTAGAGCTTCCTCGTAGCTTGGAAGTTGGAAATTATTCACAATACTTCCATAATGTCCCAGTTTATGGACTTAAAGAGCTGGCCACCTTACTTAAAACGCCTGGCTCCATAAACCATGCGTGTACTGTATTCCTTCCTGATTAAAGTCACGTTGCTCTTTTTAATTTTTTTTTTAAAAGTTTATCACCAGGTGGCATCATTACCTTGTAATGTGTAATGCGTTAGAGTCTCCTGTTCTCAATGTGACGAACATTACATCTTTGTTACGTCCGTCACAGCAAAATAAAGTATTTAGAATAGGCAAATTTACCAAGCTGTTGGCAGCCACAAATGTAAGACTGAGGCGATGCAAGCTGTATGTGTTGAAGAATGGGCAAAATATCTCCGGAAAGATGGGTTTCAAAATGGGTTCAGGAATGGGTTTCAAAATAAATAAATAATGCCTGCTAGGACTAGCACCTTTCATCAACAAACCTAAAATGAAAACAGCCCTAGACCTCTGAACAACACAAGTATAAAACCGAGGCATTCCTACTGAGTGCAATCAGGTAAGTCTTGTTATAACTTTTGATTTATGTTGCCATATTAAAATATTAAGGGATGTTAATATGAACTGTCTACATGCAGAAAGTGTGTGATGAGCTCCCAAAAATGCTGCCGACTCTGTACTGAGACTACTGATGCTTTTTCATAAGTGACCATTCAAAAGGCAAAACAGGGTTTAACACGACTGCAAAAAATATGCTATGTGCAAATTATTATTATTATTATTATTATTATTATTATTATTATTATTATTAATTATTTATTTCTTTTTTAGCAGACACCCTTATCCAGGGCAACTTACAATTTTTACAAAATATCACAGTACAAAGTATCGCATTATAAAGTATAACATTGCAAGTTATGACATTCTAAAATATCATATTACAGAATATCATAATACAGATACAGGGTTTGAAATTAACACCCGCCAAACGCGGGTTAATTTCATCGGTGGTGGGTAACTTTCACATACTTATACACCACAGTGGCGGGTAAGTTTTTGTACACTTAATATCGCTCGACTGTCGTTGAAGAGCAAGGCGACCTGCGATCATCGCTGTTGTGTCGCCGTGCAGTTTATACTTTCTACTGGCAATCGCCCGGCTCAAACTGCAGTCGCTGACAGTTCAAATCAACAGAACCTAGAGCTCGTCGCTATGGTTATTACAACACCAAAATGGATGACCGGCTGTTTGTCGAGAAGCTGCTCAGTGTTTATCCCTGTGTATATGCAGTCGATAGAGCTGATTATAAAGATAAGATGAAAAAGGAGATCGCATGGGTATCAATTACTGAACAAATGCAATCAACGTGTGACTATTAAAATGATATAAACCATGAATAAGGATACGATTTTGTCACAGAGGTCACGGAAATCGTGAAAATTGTGAATTTGAACAAAAGTCTGTGAAATCTTGGAAATGGATGTAAATACACACTTGGTTAGGCACTTTAAAATGCAGTATGACATGTATGGAAAATACAAATCTGCGAGTATCTGTAAATTGTTTGGTTAGCGAATGAGATTTGTATTTTGTAGCTGAGCGAGCATGTAAATGAACAGATCGGATGTTACTGTAAACACTTGGTTGTGATCTTCACAATAAATACAGCGCTTCTTAATGTATTTTTTTAAACAAAAATGTGGGCTTGCATCTTCAAAAAATATGAATGAAATTTCTTGAAACTTTTTTTCATACAATGTAGCTAGTATACCCAAGTAGTCTGTTGAAAGTAAATACTCACATTCTCTAAAACTAAACATTGCTAAACAAAATACTTTAGATTGCCGTTGAACATCTTTTTTATTTCCTGCAAACTGTAGATAAAACGAGAGGTGTATCTGTTTCTGGTCTTTTTTCTGATCTTTGTGATGCCCCGTTTCTTGGACACGTTGCTGCCTGTGTGATTTGATCTTTCAACTCTGTTTTTTGTTTGTTTCTTTTTATGTTTAATGGGGCAGTGCTCTGTAGGCTACTCAGAAACATTTTGAACACGGTAATAAAAACAATTTCACAAGCTGATTTTAATTTATGCAGGACGTGCACATGCAAGAGAAAATGAAAGAAGGCAGCTGCAAGAGAAAATAAAAGGTGCAAAGTTCCTGTCAGTGATGTCAGATGGTTCAACAGATAGCGCTGTCATAGAAGAGTAGCTAATATATGTATGATTCTGCCAGAAAGGGCTGGTGACTGTGCAGTTTGTGGGCATGCAGTCTGTGGAGAGGGCAGATGCCCGACACATCTCAGAAGCTATATCTTCAACCATGAGGCAGATTGTTTCAAACCCTGTTGAGACTGCTCATAACTGTTTTTGCATTTTCTTTTGTTGTCGTCACCCCCCGGAACGATCTTGGCTGGTAAAATGTCTGTGTGGCCGGTGGATTTTTCCATCCACTAGCGATGGTGGCTAGTGCATGGAAAAGTTAATTTCAAGTCTTGCAGATAAGGGCAGTTATGAAAGTACAATAAGATCAAATTCAAGTAAGAGCAAAATAAAGAATACAGTAAATTATAAGAGCGAGTTTGACTAAGAGAGGTTGAAACTTATAGTAAATATTTGCTTATATGAGTAAAGTCCAGTAAGAACACGCAGTAAGTGATAAATGGATGAGAATGAATGGATGAGCAATTGTAAAAAAAATGAGTATGGTTACCTATACAAGTAAAATCAAATTCAAGATACAGTAAGTAGTTATAGTTAGGATCAGTGGTTGAATGCAGCAAGGTATGAAGCAGTTCAGTGCAAGTACAAGCTGATGAAAATACTGGTACAACTGGGTTCTATATAGTCCAGTATGGTCAAGAGTTGTGATGTTTACAGATGCTGTGTGAACAGGTGTGTCTTGAGGAGCCCCCAGAAGGTAGTCAGGGACTGAGCAGTTCTGATATCCGTGGGGCAAGGTTGGAGAAGGAGCAGGCTCTGGAGGCAGGGGAGCGGAGGCAGGGTACAGCTAGTCTGCCGGAGGTGGAGGAGTGGAGGGGGTGAGTGGGGGTGTAGGGAGAAATGATAGTCTGGAGGGAGCAGAAAGGTCAAGACAGTGATAGGCGAGTATAAGAGTTTTGAATTGGATGCAAGCAGTGATAGGGAGCCAGTGCAGAGAGTGGCGCAGTGGTGTAGCGTGGGAGAAACGAGGAAGGGAAAAGACTGGAAGGAAGGCTGTCCAGGAGGGAGTTGCAGTAGTCAAGGCGGGACAGTACCAGGGCCTCAACTAGGAGTTGTGTGGTGTAATTGGTGAGGAAAGGGCAAATTCTGCATATATAGCTGAGGAAGAAGCGACAGGAGCGTGCCAGAGTAAAGATGTGCTGAGAGTAGGAGAGGGGGGGTCATGGGTGACACCAAGGTACTTGGTGGATGAGCAGGGAGAGAGGATGGTGGATTCAAGCGGAATAGAAATAGAGATATTAGTGGTGGGGGAGAAAGGGGGGAAGAAAAGGAGGTCTGATTTGGAGAGGTTGAGTTTGAGATGATGAGAGTACATCCAGGAGGGGATGGCCGAGAGACAGGTAGAGATACGGGAGGAAATGTCGGAGTCAGAGGTGGGAAAGGAGAGGAAGATCTGGGCATCATCAGCATAGAAGTGGTGTAATGCTCGCTCGAAGGTTTTAGAGAGGAACAGGAGGAGGGAGGCAGGGCGGTAGTTCTGGAGGGATGAGGGATCCAGGGAGGGTTTTTTTTAAGATGGGGGTGATGCAGGCTTGTTTGAAGGCAGAGGGGAAAGCCAGAGTGCAGAGAGGTATTGAGGGGAGACGCAATAAAAGGGAGTAGAGCAGGAGCAGCAGCCTGGAAGAGGGGGTCCAGAGAAGGAAGCGAGGTATTGAAGAGTTTTTGGATGTCTGTGATTTTGCAGGAGAAGGAGGAAAAGTCATCAGCCGAGATAGTGGAAGGTGGAAGGTGGAAGGTGGAAGGTGGAAGGGGGCTAAGGAGGGAGGAGAAGGTAGAGAAAGGTTTACGGGGATTGTTAATGGAAGACTGAATATTAGTGGTAGTAGGAGCGTTTGGCAGAGGTGAGTGAAAGAGAGGAGTGAGTGATAGAGATCCAGGCAGCAGGGAGATTGGTTTTCTTCCATTTCTTTTCAGCAGTGTGCAGTTTGGCATGAACCAAGCAGAGCACAGAGGAGAAAAGGGTGGAGGTAGCCGAGTCTACAGAGAGTTGGGAGAAGGAGTCGATAGTGTGAGGTGTGAGAGAACAGCAGATGAGAAGACAGAGGGGGAGAGGGAACGGAGGTTTCGACAGAAGGTGACAGAGGGGGTCGGTGGAGCATGAAGGGATGGGAGTGACAGAGAAGGAGATAAAGTAGTGGTCAGAGATGTCGAAAGGAGTGACAGAGAGGGCGGGGGCAAACAGTCCCTGGTGAAGACGAGGTCCAGTTGATGTCCTGCTGAGTGAGTGGAGGGGGGACGAGGAGAGACAGAAGGCAAAGGAGTGAAGAAGGGGAACAAATCCAGCGGAGTGGTTAGGGTTGTAGAGGTGGATGTTGAAGTCACCTAGTAGAACAACAGGGGTGGAGGGAGAAGGGAGGGAGGGAGGAGAGGAGGTAGTTGAGATCATCAAGAAAGTGAGTAAGGGGCCCAGGAGGGTGGTAGAGAACAGTGAGGAGGAGGCGGAAAACAATGAGGAGGAGGCGACAAGGGGAGGTGATTTCAACAGTATGAAACTCAAAGGTGCTAAAAGAGTGAGCAGAAGACCTGTTTCCCCCACCCCGTCCAGAGGGGAGGGGAGAGTGGTAGAGGACATAGAGAGAGGAAAGGGCGGCCGGAGTGGTAGTGTTATCAGGGGAGATCCAGGTTTCATTGAGAGCTAGGAAGTCAAGAGAGAGGTGAGATGTGAAGGCAGAGATGAAGTCAGCTCTGTTGGAAGCCGAGCAACAATTCTAGAGGGCGCGGGGGGGGGAGGGTGAGCAGAGTAAAGAGGGAGAGGCAGGGGGATGAGGTTAGAGGAGTTAGATTTGCTGTGGCAGGGAGGAGACAGAGGAGAGGATTGCAGGGTTATTAAAGTTAGTCATGGTAGGGAGCAGTAGAGGAAATGAAGTAGAAATGGGTACGGAGAACGTGGTGCCGAGAGGGAGTCGAAAACAGACAGGTACAGGAGGAGCGAGAGCATTAAATAATAGAGAAAAGATAAAGAAAGAAATGTATGCAAACATTGGCCTGTTGTCATGTGGCTACCACAGTGTAGGTACCGGCCCTTTGGTGATGAGGCCCTTCTGTGACTACCGGCCCTTTTGTGATGAGGAACTTCGGTGAGCTGGCGCACTAGGTTAGCGTCAGTGGTTATTTAATGCCCTGCAGGTTGAGAGCGGGGGGCTATAGACAATTGTTTGCAAATTATTCTAAATCCAGTCAGCTGTGCCCTGTGTGAGTTGCTAGATTGTTACACCAACACAACTCGCTCATGTTACAACCTCAACTGGCAATCATTCACTTAAATTAAATTATTTATTATTTATTATTTATTAATTAAATATTATTTACTTACAGTGCGATCAGTCCGTCAACT
This sequence comes from Acipenser oxyrinchus oxyrinchus, assembly GCA_030684275.1. Taxonomy (NCBI): domain Eukaryota; kingdom Metazoa; phylum Chordata; class Actinopteri; order Acipenseriformes; family Acipenseridae; genus Acipenser; species Acipenser oxyrinchus. The sequence goes on along the minus strand of CM060250.1, from coordinate 11,590,171 downwards.
GCTAGCCTTCCTGCAGTGTTGCTACTGTAGACATTGCAGAATGATTCCTTCTGTTTTTGAAATTACAAAAAAACAGAATAGAAATACCTGAATTTCTGCAGTTTTGAATTGATACAGGTGGAACTGTATTTCCCAACTAGATGAAACGTTACAGTGCATTCAGTCGCTAAGGTATTATTGTAGTTTTGATAATAACAGTATTTTGTCAATGGTTCTGTCTCCCTGGTATTTTTTTATTTCTTGGCAGATATTCATGTCTGTTTTCCTTTTATTCATTTTTTGTATATACAGTTCAAATTTTATAGCTTATATTCAGGCAAGATATGTCCAGTAGTTGTATTTATTTCATTCTCACCAAATGCAGTCTGCAGTTGTCAGAACGATTCCCTCTAAATGTAGCATATATTCTGCACGGACTATGACAGCATTTCAGCATCTTATCTACAAAAGAAAGATATCAGGCTTAGAACTTTCTTAACCCCCATAGAAAACAGAACCCTTCTTAGAATCTATTATAAGGGAATTCATGTGTCAAACCATTTCTGAAGCCTATCTAAGTCTGCTTGATGAACAGTCTAAAGATAGGTTGCACACTTGGAGCTTGTATAAATGATAGTGTCATCAATGTCAAGGTGAATAACGCTGATGTGGCAGACTGATGAAATGTAAATAATTAGGATAAAGAAAAGGCCTGTAAAATATGTATCTACTGCTACAGGAGAACACTCACATTCCTATATGTATGTTGTTTTCTGTTAAATATGTGCATTGCACATTTGTTATCTCAAGTAGTTTATGGCAATCGATCGTCTATTCTGGCGAGACTTAAATCACAGTCAGCAGGATTTTACCCTCTGACTTTGTTATCATAGGTTTTGACTGGTAAACACACAAATTTTCTGTTCACCTCACTTATTGCGGTTCAGTTTTTGTTGGTTAAAACAGAGAAGTATGCAGTATCAAGAAGTAACACAAATGATAAAATAACAATAAATAATTATACTAGTTGGTTATTTTTTCCATTTCTTTCAGTCCACCCACCCTGTCACAAAGTCACATTAGATCACATATTTCAGTAGGCACAACAAACCAGTTCGAAATCCCTTTCAACAATAGTTCACAACCTCATTGAACATATTGCCCCCTGATGGCTTAACAACTAGTTCTCTTTTTACGCTGGTCTCTCTTTCATTTGATTGTTTTTTTTCCTTTCCCCAACATTGTCTTTTTTTAAATATCCCATGAGCCTCTATGTATAACCCTCAGTCTTTGAGGTCATATGACCCCCACTCCCAGCATATAGACATAAAACAACTATCAATTACGTGTTTAATTGTTATAATATTAAAGTTATTGCCATATTTTTTACTGATTAACCATGGTTTTGGCTACACTAAATAACACTAACATACAAACTCACACATCTTTTTTTTAACACACTTTTCAGACCATTAAAATAAAATCTTATTACATTTTGAGTTAGTGACTAAATATTTGCATAGTGTTACAAATACCTCTGACCCTATGTGATTTTGTAGGTTTCTGCATTATGGAGACAGCATACTTTGATATACAGCAGGGGGCTATGCATAAAAACAGACAGTTTCCTGATCATCCTGGTAATAACCATGATAGCTTTGTTGCCTGATTCGTGGTGACTTTAATTCCATTCAGTCAAGCCTTACCAAATATTTTAAACTAGCAAACCAGGCAGGAATTAGCAGATGCACCTCCTTAATGCTTTTTTGGGGGATGTTTATTTTTAATTAGAGTACATTTTGTTTTGCTAAACAGTCTGTTTAATAAGTATTTTCTCAGCACTAATTTACTTAACTGAACTTAGTAATTTAGATATTGGGATAATTCAAATGGTTTCTCTTGTGATGAAGGAGGTTTAATATTTTTAATGGGAATCAGTTTTTTCTGTTGGTCCATATTCTGCTATGGCCTTGATTTCCCTTTGACTCCCTGCCTTAGGAATTAATATTGGCCATTTAATTTAAATTTCTTTTGTAATTAAAAAAAACAAAAAAAACAACACATGTTGCTAATGAAAGATGGAAGCAGACCATTACGTTTTAATTAATTGCATAGCCTGATTAGTAATGGTTGAATAGAAACATAGCCACATCTTGGAAACTATTAACACTAATTGGTTTTTAATTGTTTTATGAATAAATAAGTAAAAAAAAAAATCTTTCATGTTTTCAGTAAAAATGTTAACATATTACATTACATAAGCTTGCTGAAATGTTGGTTGAATTGAGAGTTAAGGATTTTAGTATAACACAATATGCATGTACTGTGCTTGTGTATGTATGGGTATTTGAACATTTAAATCAAATGCAATGTAAATTCACAATGATATGTATGATATGTATGATATGTATAGTAGACTTGCCAACAGTAAATCTAAGGGGTCGGGGAAGGTGTTTTGAATCAATGTCCCTCTTGCCTCCAGAAATGTAATGACATGCATAGTGGTAAAGGCACCCTCTGTTACTGTGAGCACCTATATATTATAGAGCTGTGTTCTTTAATAAAATAATGATCCAAAATATGTCTGCAGAGTTTATTATTAATTATTGAAATTAAAAGTTAATAAGAAGATTTTTTTTTAAATAAATTAAATACTTATCCTATGGAATTCTGCTAATATAGTCTAGATACATTTAAATAGGCAATATAATCAAAATAAGCTCTTGAATTAAACACACTCCAACATTGCCTTATTTCTGTCAGGTTGTGATCAAAGCTTGATATAAATCTGACCCCAATTTGTGCTGTAAAATCTATACTGATCATGTTTCTTTGAAATTGAAATTATTCCCCCTTGCAATCCAAAAAGTTCTGCAGTGATTCCGATTTATTTCTTAGCAGACTCCCTTATCCAGGGTGACTTACAATTGTTATAAAATATCACATTACAAAATATCACATTGTAAAGTATCACATTTCAGAATATCACATTACAGAATTTGAGATGATGCGAGTGCATCCAGGATTATGGCCGAGAGGCAGGTAGAGATACGGGAGGAAATGTCGGAATCAGAGGGGAGAAAGGAGAGAAAGATCTGGGCATCATCAGCATAGAAATTATATGAGAAGCCATGGGAGGAGATGAGGGGACCAAGGGAGCAGGCGTAGAGAGAAAACAGGTGAGGTCCCAGTTGAGCCACACCAGGACACCCAGTACATGCGATCAGCGAGGTAGGAGAAGAACCAGACAAGAGCAGGTCAGTGAGGGAGGACAGGAGAATGGAGGGGTCGACCGTGTCAAAGGATGCAGAGAGGTCAAGGAAAATTAGGACAGAGCAGATGGAGGTGGCACGGGCAGGAAGTAGAGAGTTAGTGATGGAGAGAAGAGCAGTTTCAGTGGAGTGTGCCCGGCGAAAACTAGATTGGAGGGGGTAGAGCAGAGAGTGTGTTGACAGGAAAGCAAATTGCATATTGCATATTTACATTAGATTTTATTATTAAATTTTAAGTAACATTTAATTTTATTATAGAGGTTATTTAACTCCATCCATGTCACTGATTCATTTTACCTAATTAATTAACAAGTACATTGACTCAAATATATTAACTGGAAGTTTTTTTTTTACTGTATTGTTGGTGTGTGGTGTGGCAGGGGCCCTACACAAATAAGTGTGTATATATTGTGTTTATGTAATTATTGTAAATGTTTGTTTTTAAAAATGATGGATTATTTATTTTGAATCAGGGTGTGATGTCTGGGTTCCCCTCCAGCAGGCAGACAAGTCAGGCAGGTGAGAATGTGGCTGGGCTGGTTGATCTGACCTGATTTGAGGGGAAATTAAAAACATGTGCAGACTGAGACCAGGGTCTAATTGACAGGGCCAATTAGACATGGCTACATGGTATAAAAGAGGAGCCAGCCCTTTTGTTTTGGGAGTGAGTTAGTTTGGGAAAGCAATGGAACAGCAGGCTGTGGTTCCTGTTCCTGTTCCTGTTCCTCGATAGCCTTTGCTTGGTGGGCTACTTTTTTATATTTTGGATTAGTTTTGTTTTCATCTCTTTGGCTGAAAATGACATGCAGTAGAAATACAATCGATGCCTCAATAGTTGGCTTATATTATCCATATTATATAATATGTATATAAAACAAATCATATATAAAGTTAAAAAAAAACACTTCTAGTACAAAGTAAGTTTACAAAAATATAACCTAAATTAAAGAGGCAGTGTGGTCCAGTGGTTAAAGTCCAGGGCTTGTAATCAGAAGTTCAAAATGCACAGTTCACAGTCTACCTCTGTAAAGCACTTTGTGATGGTGGTCCACCACGAAAGGCACTATATAAAGATATTTATATTTATTATTTCTAAACTAAGAGCACAGTTTCAGAGTCTTGTATGGAATTTGCTGTAAATGTCATATCCAAGACTGGTAAATGGGTTTGTTGGGTTGACTGGAGTTTTTTCTTCCTAGACCGCACAAGAAGTTTGTTGTTTTTAGTTACTGAGTTATTTTTCCTGATAGAATGAGGCATTTTGAAAACAGATTGATCCATATTAATCACACTGTAGTTGATCATTTTCAAAGTGTCTGTCTTACTTGGATGCTTTCTTGTTTTTTAAGTATAATTTATGGTTAACAAATCAAAAATTAAATGAAAATGAGTTTATTTAGTCATGCAGTACAATAAGACTGTTTTAATATTAAATGTACTGACCTGAGATAGTTCAGTTCAAAGGACAACTGTCAAGGCAACATGTAACTTTTACAGATAACAAATACCAGGGTACTGATCACATAATGACAGAAGCTTTACTTTTAGTAATACACTCCATTTCGCTAAAGAACCATCTTGTCCAGTAGGCAAATGCTTAACTTTTTACTAACACTTAGGCATGCTTGCAAACATTTGGAAACTGTTCAGCGGGACGCTCGTCTCCGGGGGGGGTCATACGCAAAAAACACTCATTATCATATCATAGACGTACCCCCAACTCAACACGACACAACCATCATGACAGTAAAAATAGACATAATGAGGCGTTCTTACCTTTGTATAAGTTAGTGATCAGCAGATGTGTCAGCCGCATGAAGAGCACAACGTGTGGTTTTCACTAACTCTTCTGTGCAGAATATATATTTTTTTTTCTATGGGTAAATATCAGGACTTTCTAAATATGCATCGGGATGCAGGATATTTGCTAGGAAATCGGGACTGTCCCAATCATATAAGAACTGTTGGCATGTATGCTTAGGATAGTGCCCTACTTTACTAACAGCTATATGGACAGGCAAAGCAAGGTGGAGCATTTCAAACCAGGCACTGGTCACTATTCATTGATGTTTGGTACAGACTGTGCCATGTTGGCAGTACCTATCCTCTTCAGTCCTTGCCATGAAATTCAGGTATGACAATTCCATAATCTGTACCTCCCTGATCACTGGTCCTCAATACAGTTGAGGTCCACTGGGATGAAGTGCATTAGTTTATTGGGTTATGGATATCACTAGGTAGCGGATGCAGTCTTCATAATTACAATCACAACAGTAAATTAAGTACAATGCCTTGACAAGTCTTTTTATGGTCTATAAAGAACAGACAAAACAAAAAGGTCACGCCAGGACTGCCTGTGAAAACAAGGGGACTTGCTGTTGTGAATCATCAATGGATTCTTCGGTCCAAGGTGCTCTCTGAGTTACAGTTGTCCTGCCTCTGCCTCTGCCCCTCCTCTTCCCCCTGCAACTTGCTGCTCTAGCTGTGTCCTCTTCACCACTACTACGACTTGGAGAGCTCCCTTCAGCACTGGGACCAGAAGAAGTGGAATTTTCCATTTCTTCCTGAATATAGTACTTCCTACATTTGATTATTACAGTCTGTCCACAATGCAGATACAATGTTAGCATAACCTCCTACTTCCTCATCAGTATACAATCATCTTGCCATAGTAATTACAATGACGTTCTACAACAACACAGAAGTACAATAAAATAAATCTGAATAAATAAACACACATATACAGACATAGTCACCCCCCCCCCTTACTAACTACTTTTGATTAATTTATATATCTGTTAATAGTATATATTTAGAATAATAAATGATAAATATAAAACAGCATCTCATCCTATTTTCTACTAAACTTTGTTCAATTTCATTACACCAACATAATAAAAGAGAAGTACGGTATAAAACAAATACAGTTACTATTATTCTCAGTGTTTATAGAAAATTACATATAACAGTATACATGCATTTAATTTCAAATAAACACATTTCTAAACTTCATAATATCATAAAAGTAATTAGATGTTTTCGATTTCTCGTTGAAATCCGATGCTGTTTGCTTGGCCGAAAACATCCCTCTGCGGTAACGAGATGCTCCTCACTTGCTTATGTCGTTTCCTGACTGACGGAGTCAGTCGGCGCTGAAGTGACTGATCAAATCTGCATTTTCAAAGGTTCTTGTCTGTCAATAAGTCATGTAGGTAGACGGAGACAAGTGTGGCTGCTCCTCAAAGGGCTTGACTGTCTCCATGGTAAATCTGGTGTTTTTTGATGACAGGTTGCCATGGTTACACAGCGTAAAAGGGATTATAGCCAATGGCCACTAGGGGAATCAAACATGGCTGATGGAGGCGGCAAAGGGGTTCCTTTAGAAGGACTGAAATTCATTTCTGTCCCTGTTATGTCTTGGAATTGAGTTCCATAGGAAGAAAAAGAAAGCATTTTACCTTTCCATAAACTGGTATATCTGATCTGAACATTTGTAATTTTAGAATGACATTATTGATAAAATGCTATGTTTTCTTGGATAACAAGCAATTGTTAAAAAGTAGAGGTTCTTAAATGGGAACTTTATACAGACTTTTAAAAGTTGTATGATTTAGGTATTTAAAAAAATTGGCAACTGCAGATCTAGTTTCTCATCTTCAAGTTTACTGTTTACGTAGGCTGTTATTCAGCTGACAGAGGACAGCTCTGTTTATTGATCCTATAATTAGGTTTCAGAGATAAGTAATCCTGTTGAGATGTCGCTATTTAGCAGTATTTTGTTGCAAGTAGCTGTATGATGTTTAACAATTTAAATCAGTTATTACTTCTGGGCTTTTAATTAGATAAATAGCCATTACACATCTTTGCTGCAGTAGATTTTTAATGGTTTAAATACTCTGCATTGTTAAGACTCATTGTTATATACTGCACCTATTGATTTTGGAACAACATCAAGATGCATATATAACCATGTCCTTTGGGTTTCTGGTAATAATTTAGCTTTTTGGAATGAAAGCTATACTGCAAGCATTCTTAATATATTTTGCAAGATGTCTCAGCTGGTCAATGCATCTGCTATTTGCATTTTAAAAGTAGTGCCCGTCATATTATCACAGAAATAATCGCTGATTCTTTACTCTCTACCGTAATCTATGAATTGGATGAAAGGTGGAGTTTTTTAAATCATTAAAATTCATGCTTTACTGTATATTCTAGTGAATTCCTAGGGCTCTTTTTTAATGTTTTTTTAACAAGACTAAACAGCTGTCGCTACAGATGGGACACATAGCAGCAGAACCTGTTTTAATAACATTATCCATTTCCAGATAAACAGACAAACAAATGTCAGTAGCATGGCTAACCATGTGAAAAGAAACCCTTTTTTGATATAAAGTGGAAGATAGTTACATTGGAACTTGCAGACAGAAGTAAAATGGGAAGGCAATGAGAAATCCTCAGAAGGTATTAGATGTTACAGACCAAGTGATTACTGCAAGGTGTTTTCATTTCAAGTTCTTCAGGCCGATTAATACGACAGCATGAAGAGTTACTGTAACATGAACCAAGTACAGTATGTGCATGTTATTTTTTTTACAACCCCACTTGGTGAAAAAAAACAAGCTGACTGCCTAATCTACTACAGTAGTCAGAAATGTGTATTATGAATAAAATGGTATTTAATAAATGATCATGAATAAAATGGCATCAAATAAATTATAATAAAACTCCTGGGTGTAGGTTTATATTTAAAGCAGTGGCAAGGAAGTATGTTACAAAGATACCTTTTAATCAAAATGGAAGCTTAGCAGTTCCCTTGAGTTAAACGCAAAAAGCTGTTTGCTCCTAGGAATTGGAAAGACATGATTTAGTTGTTAATTTTTGACAGCTATGTAAAATATTTGTAAGATTTTTACGGAAGCTCATTAGCTCTTTATTTTTTTGTTCTGGCCTGTTTCACTTCAGCAGTAGCTGAATAAGTATTTTTCTAAACCAGCCATAATGATCACTGCTGAAAAAAAATAACACGCATAAGGTGAAATTTAACATGTAAGAAATGAAAGATGCTTTATTTCCAGTGTACATTAAGTGGCATATTTTTCTCTCAGAAAACCAGCCTGTATACATTTTCAACTGACATATCTGAACTGCATGGGCTCGGAGCCCTCAGGGTCCAATAAATCACCACAGGCTCTTATTGCCAAACCATAGCTGAACCAAGCCATAAATCCTATGTTACAGCACATCTCAGTCTGGCCAAGGGCAAAGGAGTTGAGGTGTAATTCATCCTTCTTCTCATTCCACCTCTCTGTCATTTAAAACAAGTGGAAGACAACTTAAAGAGCAACTTGATACAGGCTTGAAATATCAGAATTATCTATCGATTCACTTTGTATAGCCTTATCTGTTTCATATTCTGCATGGCGACTTTAAAAACCCAAACCTGTTTTGCCAATATACTTTATAGTAACTTTGATTGAAATAATAACCTTGAAAGTAGTTTTGTGAATGGAATGTATTGAATAGCTGTTGAAGATGATTTACAGTACATCAACATCACCTTGTCTGCAAATGGGGTGGTCTTAATGTTCTTTAGTCCAGGTAGGCAGTACTGCATGAAGATGGACAAGTTACTAAATAAGAGAGAAAGCTCTCTCCCTCAGCACTGTACTGACACACCTCAGCTCAGTACACCTCCTGTTCTAGTATCTCTTGGTCAAGTTCAGTTAATGCCAAGGACATCAAACTATGTGAATTAATCTAGTAAAATAAAAGTTGCCTGTCCTTACATGTTTTAACAAAGCAGCCACTTTCAATTCCTATCAACTGCTTTGAAAGTCTAAATTCTCAAAAGTGTGTAGTTTACTTTCTGGTTTTGTACCAGTATTTTAATTATATATATATATATATATATATATATATATATATATATATATATATATATATATATATATATATATATGTTTCCACACATTTAAAATCCTGGACATTTTACTACAGCAGAAACCCATTTGATTTACTGTGAAGACAAGGTGGTTATTTGACTATACAGCTGTCATTATTGTCCCTGGAAGAATACTTCAACTCCTTTGTCTACTTTGATATTCTTTGTTCAGTTTCATAGCTTTTCAGTGCACTGAACAAAGAAACTGTGTGTCTTTGCATTTAAAAAATTAAGTGTGACATGCTTTGGTTTCAAGTATATAAGATGAATTCTAAACAGCTGGTGATTGTGAATATTTTAGCTGTCGGCCTCAATGCAGAACATTGCCTCTCTTTGCAGTACTAATGAGTTCTGACTGATTTGCACTTTGTTAAAGTGACATCTGTTTTACTTTTCTTGTGACACTGTATTATTATTGTAAGATTGCATAAGTGCAATAGTTACAGGTTGTCAATTCATCCAGTACTAAGTGCTCCAGGAGTAACATTTCTATCATCCCGCTGGGGGACTGAATAGCATTGCGACATTCTGATAGTGACTTTAAGGTTAGGGTTTAGTGTAAAACTGTTAATTAAGGTTTATAATAGGTTCATGTGTAGGTGATTCTGGAAGAGTGAATGTTCGTGATTGGTTGAGAAACTTCCCCAGAAAACTGTTGACGTGCTGGCATTAGTGTTTCTGACACAGTTCCTTTTCTTATTTTTGATGAAACAACAGAAGATAATTAAAAGAAAATCTTTAATCAAGTAAGGACACCTGGTCTAAAACTGTAGATTTCACAAACATATACGTTTGTATATGGTCACATGGTCATATTATAGCAAACCATAGTAAAGCAAAAAATAATCATACATGTTCACTATGCACCTAAGATATATTAAAATACATACTACTACTGTTTGAAAAACAGTTCTATCTTTGTCATCAGGTTAATGTGTCCCATTGCCAGGTTAGAAAAATAGCAACATGTTTAATATGGCACGTCGTTAGAAGCTGTAATAATAATGCAATTACCATCTTAGTGTACTTTGTAGAGTCTTGTAGTGTCTTCTGTCTTCTAGCAGAAATGTCGTATCTTGAGATTTCCTTTTTTCATACATTCGCTTTACGTGCGCTTTATGTTGAACAGCAATTATTCTGAATTCATAAACTTCTGCGAATAGTTGTGCAGAATAATATTCAACTGTGGACACCTCTAAATATTATTATTATTATTATTATTATTATTTATTTCTTAGCAGACGCCCTTATCCAGGGCGACTTACAATTGTAAGCAAATACATTTCAAGTGTTACAGTACAGGTAAAACAATAAGAGCAAGATAAATACAATGACAAGTTCAAGCAAGTACAAGTGTGACAAAATACAATTCAATACAGCAGATAAGTGACAGTGATAGTTACATCAAGATATGATTTAATACCAAATACTACAGTTTAAACATATGGCAGGTTACAGTACTCTGAAGTACACGATTAAATGCAGTAAAGTAGGGGGCAGGTAAGAGTAAGTAAAGCAAATTTAAGGAAGGGTGAAAGTGTCCCAGGGGGGAAACAGAGGAGTTCTACAGGTGGAAACAGAGGAGTTCTATGAAATTCAGGGACTGCTACATCTGTTTCTTTTACAATAAAACTTTATGTCACCCAAATTATCTTCATCCGGTATTGTACAATTACAGTCAATCGTAAAGACACACACACAAGCTATCTTTATATTGTGATGTATTTGTAACTTCATGAAACAATAAAAAACATGGTTCTGTGCACATACAACATGTTTACTTTTTTAATAAGGTGTTTCCTTTTTTTTAAAAGCAAGCCCACTCTGAATAAATCAGATTATTAAGTCACAGCTTAGAAAGAAAGAGCACTTCTCTTGTCATACTCCAAGCACACTGCAAAGACTTGTGAAATGCTGCAGTGTGTGTATCTGTTAATCTGTACACGTGAGTGAGTTAAGGGTGAAGGAGGAGAAAAACATAGTGAAGTGTCTGAATATTAAAATAAAATTAATTGAGCATGTTGTCAAAATCGCACATACTCTTTTTATTTATATATATATATATACTCTAAGCACACTCTTAAACTCAGGGGAGACGTTTAGGAGGACGTAAAGATGTTTCGGACTCCTGTAAGTAGATCGTTCATTTTAAACAATGAAGAAAATCACACAGACTCATTTAATTTGAAGTTTTAACGAATCAGAGTATTATTAGTACCCTTTCGATTTATTAAATGCTTAATAATGGACTCAGTAGTTTTACAGACTACTTTGAATCTCAGCTGACAGGCAATCTGGGCATCTCCAGTGCCTTTACAGGTATAACAGCATTAATACTTCAATACAGTAATACAAATATAGTTATCATATGCTTAGCTCTTAGGCTAGTCATGCAAAAAAAGCTAAAAATGCCCACTGCTAAATTCTAGAGCATTCAATATATCACTCTTTTAAAACTAATACATAATTTCTATAACTTATAGTAATGCATCCACTATAAAATAGATATTAAATTCAAATATATGCTTACCTTCCAGTATATGGTACAGTGTAGGATATATGAAAAATAAGAACTGTCTTCAAAAGGCAGAGACTTCTGAACAGCAAATCAGTTTTTCAGAGACCCTCAGAGCATGGACCACGTCAGCTTGCAAAATTAAGATCAATGGTATCGAATGGGGTCTGGGCTTATATAGGATTTTCCCTCTCTTGAATACATCACGAGTCACGATTAAATATGACCTTGATAGTTCTTATCTTTGAGTTAATGATTCTAGAAGGATTTGGGCAATTCCTTTTTTTAAAACTGATTGGGTATAACTTCTTGCCAAAAAATATTAGAACGTGATTTCATAGCTCTCTTTTTCCAACTCCTCCTTTTTCTAAAAAGTCAGGTGAACCAAAGTTCACAGAATCCTTGCTATTATACAATACATACAATATAATACAAGTTTATATGTGTAGTAAAAGAGATGTTGTTTTACATATAACATCATCTTTCTGTGTGAGTATATTAACCTGGATCTACAATATATTCCCCCTGAGGAACACAGCTCATCAAATGTTCAGATTAGTTCTTTCATATACAGGTATGTTAACAAAGTATGGGACAGACTGTAGGGGTTTATCACAAGCCTTTGAATAAGCATACAGTGGTCAGTTCAGTTATTTTCATTTAAATTTAAGCTATAATAAACATGTTAAATATAATAGCCTTATATTAACTTGTACCATGCTTGGACTATGCCTGACCTCGCTCTGTTTCTAGAATTCGCCTGCACAAGCAGGTTTCAGACACCCTGTTTTCTTGCCAAGGCCAGTGTTTTGATTAACATGAAACTCCACTGTAAGCACTTCTCCAAATTCACTGCATGAAGTCAGTTTTGGCTCTTAAACATCCTCCCAAAGAAAGTCGCTACTTATTTGATAAGAACTGATACTGGAGACAACTCCCCTAATTTTTATGGAATGCTCACTTCGGCTGCCCAGTTTTCATTAATTCTATGATATTTTATTATAGAAAGGCCTTGGATTCAAAACTGGGGATGACAAGTAAATCTCGCTTTGACTGTAAAAAAGAACCTTCCATACCTAGCACCGCTCTGCTTGCAAGCAGATAAGGGCAAGGCTATTTTTCTGCAGTTTTATTGTGTACTAAAATTATTGAATACAGTTTACACTTTATTGTCTATTATTCCAACCTAACAGTTCCTGTTTGTTATTGCAGTAAAACCTTTATATAAACTAAACATTTATATTCTTTAATTTAATGGATATTGTAATGTCTAAAAGATGTTTTGTTTAGTTAGAGACAGAGACTGAACTAATTCTTAAATTGATTAAATTAAATGAACATTATCTCAAATGTGTTTTAAGTTTGCTCATAACCTTGTCAATGTCAAGCGTCTGTTATTATGAACTCTCAATATGTTCTTTCAACAGTTTTACTTTAAAATGCATTATAAGATGTATTTCTAATTCAGTTACTTCAGTATAACAGTTGCTCCTAGAAATAGTCATATTATCTTACTTCATTAATCTGTTATGAAGTCTTTTTAAGCTTTTAGTGGAAGGTTCAGTTATTTATATCTGAAGGCTACCATTAATGCAATAATGTTATTTTGACTGAATTAAGTCTGACCCACTTTTTTTTTCTTTTCACACAAAATCCAGTTGAAGTAAGTGTTAAGACATCCATTTTGGTGTTGATTAATATGAGACACTACAGTAAGCATTTTCTAAAAATGTTTATTTTAATATAAACCCCACCTTCTGTTATCCAAAAGTAATGAAAGTAAAATAATGTGGAACATAAAACTGGAATGCACTAATAAGGTCTTCTTCTGACAAGAGCCTGCCAAGTTTGACTCCTTCCAGCAGGTGCTTTCACAGACTGCACACAACAACTATCCATTGTTTTCTATTTGAAAGGAGCATATACAGTATTTCTGTAATTATTGACAAAGAGTATATCATATTATTTCAATCAGTACAGGTCAGTTTAAATCATCCAATTCATGTCTAATAACGCAGCACGTTCCCAGCAGGATTCGAACTCTGCGCCAGGCTCAGCTAGGAATGGTTCTGCAAACACCACTACAGGCCTGTCCATCCAGCATTTTACATCAGAGGTGTGGGTGACCAGGGTCTTTACTTGATACCTGCAAAAGCTTAAATGTTAGCTGGTTTCCCATCTCTACATTCTCATTCCCATCGTCAGTGGGCAAACACATTTATAGGAGGCAGAGTGGTCCAGTGGTTAAGGTCCAGGGCTTGTAACCAGAAAGTCACCAGTTCAAATCCAACCTCTGCCACTGACTGACTCACTGTGTGACCCTGAGCAAGTCACTTAACCTCCTTGTGCGCCATCCTGCGGTTGAGATGTTAAATCAACGTCCTATAGTAAGTGGGTCTGCATATAATGCACAGTTCACAGCCTACCTCTATAAAGCGTTTTGTGATGGTGGTCCACTATGAAAGGCGCTATATAAAGATATTATTATTATTATTATGATTATTATTATTATTATTATTTCAACTGAATCTGGGTTCATCAAAGAACCGCACACCCTTGCAAACGAGGCCTTCCATGCAAAAGGATCTAATGACTTATAGCACAAAAGGGATGTGCCAGAACCATCTGTGACAATGTCATAAAATGATAAATAAGTGTCTCGTGTGGTTCATTAAATAAATATTGTATGTTAATGTAAAAGGCTCTTACAGGTAAAAAATAAATAAAAAAATTAAAAAGCTGATATGCATGCCTATTAATACATAATAAAAATACTGTATGGGCAGCCCATGGCATTAACTCTGGAGTATTGTGGAATACATTACAGTGCATGATGGTAAAATAATGCACTTAAGTAAATAAACTGGAGGCTCGTCTGGGTTCCAAAACAGTAGGTTGTAACCCGCCATCTTGAACTTCTCAATCTCTCTCTCTCTCTCTCTCTCTCTCTCTCTCTCTCCCTCTCTCTACTATGGTGGCTCATAAAGCTCATCACGTATACACTATTATTAAAATCATGCAAAAATATAATATGCAATGCTAACTAATTCAGTAACTCTTCAGTAACACCATGTTAAGAACCAGAGAAACATTTTTTTTACATATACTTCCTCCTTTTAGCAGAAATGTCAGTGTTTCTGATGTTTCTATTAAAAAACAGATACTCTATGAGCTTGTGGCACTAAGAGAGCTGCACCAGCATAAGTAATTGTTATTTGAAGATATAGGCTCTCTAGGTTGTCAGGGTTTGTAGTTAAATTGCTCCTTTGTATTGCAGTTGTTCATTGATTATAGGGTAACTTTCCATTTGATTAGGAATTTCTTAAAACGTGACGACATTCCTTGACTAATATTAATTCAGGGGTAATATAATTACAATTTACAATCTTTCTTCGAGTAAGTAGAACCATGCCATGAGTCTCGCATTGGTTTTATCCCTGCCCAGATGTCCAGCCAGGGAAACAGCATGAGCCAAGCCCTGAAGGGCCTGGGAAACAATTGGCGACACACTTCCCTGATCTGGTGCAATTTATCAACCCAGTACAGCAGATCTCGATGTGGCTCAAAGTGTGGGTACGTGGCTGCCGGGCCCAACCACCAGACCATTAACCACAGATGCCTGGTCAAAGAGCCTGCCCAGAGCGCCGTCCCATCCTTGCTTGAGTCTCTCCTGCAGCTGTCCGTGCTTCGCTTTGTCCCGCTGCCTTTTGCACGACACCCGCATCAGGAGCAGCAGCCCCGATAAAGCTTAGCCACACAACAACAGTGTTTAGGATTCGTATTCCTCCGCCCCTGCTTCCTCTGACCAGCTACAGTACAGTGTTGTTTTAACTGGTCGACAGCCCTGCAAGACCCACCCCCCAACCACTCAGAGATCCCCATCCAACACACCTCTGTCCAGCCTCTCTGTGTCATTGCCATGATTGACAGATGGAATCATGGATATATATATATATATATATATATATATATATATATATATATATATATATATATACTGTATATATATACTGTATATATATCCATGAATGGAAGTCTCTGAACCCTTCATACTGTATGCTTATTTTTTTTTTCTTATTTGGCCAAAGAACCTTGCCATGACTACTTCCAACAGATCTCAGCTAATAAAGGACTGCTTGGTATGGCTTTTACTAGAAAGTTGCATGAGGTTACATCACAAATGGGATTTTCACTGCTCACAAGTCTCATAAGCATAAGGTTATGTATATATAACATCCTTCAGCTTTTCATCACTAGGCATCTCTGCATTTCCGAGCTGGTGCAGTTCCAGACACCTGTGTCCATCTATACCTTTTAATTTTAACATATACAATGTAAAAGATATGCTAAATATAGGCACAATTGTAGCAGTTTGTATGTATATACAGTTCAGTACGTGCTGTTTTATGAATGCTGTTTTATTTCAAATTATTTGGGTCATAGAAAATGAAGAATTATTGATCATTTAGAGCCCTTCTACAGTATATACCAAAAGCAAAATAATTGATTGTCATTATCACTGACTTTCATTATTTATTGTGAAATTTAAAATCTCTGATGTGGCTTTCTCTGCCTTTTGTTCATGTGACAAGCTGACCTAAGGGGTAAATGTGCAGGACAAGAAGCATTGCATTTTCATGCATTTTCCCTTTGTATTGCTTTTAGCATTACCAAACAATACATGTGTGACATGTTCTATTGACTTTTTCTTGAGACTATATGGAACTTCAGAATCTAAAAGAAAAACTGAAATACAGTATTACAATTACACAGGTTCTGGATGGTATTTTGCAGTCATGTGTTCACTAAATTGAAGAAAAAGCAGAGGAGAAACAAGAAAGGGCAAGCTGTGAGTGAATGGCTCTGATCCTAGCCATTTGATTGATGAACAGCATTAGTCTGTGTGATGGTCTTCAAAACGTTGATCCCATTGTAACTAATGGGGTTCTGCTAAAGGGATTGGTTGGTTTGTATGATTTCTTTGAAAGAGATTTGCAGTCGTCGTGTTAATCAATGTAATAATAATATATTTGAAGATTTGATACTGTTTATCAGATGAACTATGGTATAAAAACACAATAATATGATTTATTTAAAGAAAAGAGGGAAATACTGCACAATAGTCCCCATTAACATGTGCATCAGTCAGTTTAAGCCCTATTTCCCTATTAAGCGTAGAAGGCAAGATTTTCTTCAGCATTATTGCTCAGAGATTGTCAACTTACCTATTAAAGAACTGCTTCATTGACACTTCAATACAAAAGCGGGCATTCCAGGTTTCCCAGGATGCTTAGAACACATCAATGTGATCTGGCAACAAATTCAATCAGCTAAAAAGGAGAGGAAGGAGCTCCATGTGACATTCCTGGATTTGGCTAATGCATATGGTTCAGTGCCACATGAACTTCTTTG
Organism: Acipenser oxyrinchus oxyrinchus; assembly: GCA_030684275.1. Lineage (NCBI taxonomy): Eukaryota > Metazoa > Chordata > Actinopteri > Acipenseriformes > Acipenseridae > Acipenser > Acipenser oxyrinchus. The sequence goes on along the minus strand of CM060250.1, from coordinate 11,573,052 downwards.
GGCAGCATTTGATTTTTCAGTGTACCAATGACAATAACAAATCTAGTGAAAGCCTACTTTGGAGATTTGCAATTTAGTTTTTCAACTTCAGAATTCAGCACTACATGGCAATGCCTAGAAGTTGGAATAATGGCAGGATGCACCATTTCTCCACTGGCTTTTACCATGGCAATGGAAGTAATCATTAGGGCATCAAAATGGGTAGTGGGAGGAGGCGCAGCTTCTGGAATACGACTACCACCAATTCGAGCATACATGGATGACATGACAACCATGACTACAACAGTAGCCTGCACTAATCGGTTATTGGGCAAATTAACCAATAACATTGAATGGGCACGAATGCAATTCAAGCCCACTAAATCAAGGAGCATCTCTATAATTAAAGGTAAAGTAGTAGATAAAACGTTCTTCATTAATGGTGAGGCAATACCAACAGTGTCTGAGAAGCCAGTGAAGAGCCTTGGGAGATGGTGCGACGGGGATCTAAAGGACACAGTTCGTGTGGGAGAAGTTAGACAACAAGCTGTGGAAGGGTTGAAGAGCATAGACAGCAGCGCTTTACCAGGCAAACTAAAACTCTGGTGCTTTCAGTTTGGCCTACTGCCAAGGTTGCTGTGGCCACTGACTGTGTACGAGGTTTCTTTGACAACAGTAGAGAAGCTGGAAGCTTTAATCAGTTCACACATCAGGAAATGGTTGGGAGTTCCACGCTGCCTCAGCAGAGTGGGACTTTATGGTAAAGGAATACTGCAGCTACCTGTCTCGCTCTAACCGAGGAGTTTAAGTGCGCCAAGGTCCGACTGGAAATGACATTAGTAGAGTCACGCGACAAATGCGTAAGGGAGGCAGCACCTGTGTTGAAAACTGGAAGAAAGTGGGTGGCAAAGAAAGCTGTGGAGGATGCAAAGGCTGCCCTTCAAATTGGTGATATCATGGGGCAAGTTCAGCATGGAAGAGGGGTCTTGGTCTCAGTTCAGCTCCTCCTACATGGCACAAGGCAGCCCCAGCGCACGGAGGAAGCTTGTAGTCAACGAGGTGCAAAAGCAGGAGGAGAGGATGAGGTGTATAAAGGCCATTTCCCAGGGCAAGCAGGGAGAATGGATGAGATGGGAGAGTGTGGAACAACGCAAGATTGGCTGGCAAGACCTATGGTCAATGGAACAGAGCAGGATCAGTTTCCTTATAAGGTCAACATATGATGTTCTCCCATCACCACAGAACCTAAACCTCTGGGTAGGAGAGGATCCCTCATGTCCTTTGTGTTCATCACCTGCAACATTAAGGCACATTTTGACAGGATGTAAGGTGGCTCTTAGCCAAGGGCGGTTTACTTGGCGCCATGACCAGGTGCTGCGATGTTTGGCCTTAGCATTGGAAGACAAGCGTAACATGACCAATAAGTTGCCACCTGTTCCATCAAAACATTACACACAAAGACAACATTCCTCCGCCCAGGAGAGCAACCACCAAGAAAAGGTGTTAAAACCAATCCTCGCCCAGGACAACTGGAAGCTGCTAGAGACTGGAAAATGCTGGCGGATGTTGGTCAGCGGCTTATTTTTCCACCTGAGATTGCCACCACAAACCTTCGACCAGATATTGTCTTGTGGTCTGGATCAGCACGCCTTGTTCACCTGGTGGAGTTAACAGTGCCATGGGAGGATGCTGTAGATGAGGCGTATGAGAGGAAGAAACTGCGGTATGCTCAACTAGCCACTGAAGCGGAACAGCGAGGATGGAGAGTCTGGGTTTACCCAGTGGAAGTGGGATGTCGAGGATTTGTGGCACACTCTACAACCCGGTTTCTCAGAGATGTCGGATTCAATGGCCAAGAGTTGCGTCGCACAGTGAAGAACTTATCTGAAGCAGCAGAGAGGAGCAGCAACTGGCTGTGGTTGAGACGGAAAGATTCTGGCTGGGGATCTCAAGCACAATAGAAAGAAAGAAAGGCTGATATACAGGTAAGTAAGCTGGGCTGAGTTGAGTGGGGGCGGAGGGGGTGATGCTGGGGCGCCAGAATCACCGTCGAGCCCTCTTGAGGTGTCGTGGGCTGGTCGACGAAACACCGAGGATGGAAGGTGCCCACTTGAAGACCCCAGAGATGTACCCTACTTAGCTCAATCCAGGCGGTTGTCATGCTGATGCGCTGGGGAGACCGCACTATGGTTGATCCCGGAGCCAGCATCGCAGCCGTTGTGTGTGCTGATGCGCTAGGGAGGCAAAATAAGCTGATCCCTGGAGCCAGCATTACACTTCAGCCATCAACACCAGACAGAAGGATATCTACATCATCATATGGAAGGAAGCGCAAATGGATGGAGACACATATGGATCACATTAGTTTACTGTGAAGCTACGTCTTAGTTGGTGCTTATCTTGGCGAGAGCCAAGTTCAAATCAGCATGAAGTTTTAACATCTACTCTCATGTAATGGAAATCTGTACCTCTTATCCTGTATACAGTTGTTGAAAGTGCTGGCCTCATAAAACATTTATTATGAATTCTGTATTTTATCTGCCTAGAAATCAAAACAGGCTGCTCTTAAACTGATTACACATTCCAAAGGTTGACAGCATAGTCAACATATCAAAGTACATTTTTTGAGTTTTAAAAGACTATCTACACAGGGGATTTTAATCTTGATATAATAATAAAGCTACAAAAAAAGAGTAAGATCCGAAGACAGAAAGCGATGAGGCAAGTTTTGACTTCACTCACTTTATCAGCTTTGTGATTTTATTGTTATTTTTATTATTATTATTATTATTATTATTATTATTATTATTATTATTATTATTATTATTATTATTTATTTCTTAGCAGACACCCTTATCCAGGGTGACTTACAGTCGTAAACAAAAATACATTTCAAGAATCACAGTACAAGTATTAATACAATTAAGAGCAAGATAAAATACAATGACTTTGGTTCTAGCAAGTACAAGTATATGACAAAATACGATTCAATAACGGAGCAGATAACAGTGTCAGTGATAGTTACATCAGGATATAATTAAATACAAAATACTACAGATTAAATGACACTTGACAGATTACAGTAATCTAAAGTACAGGATTAAATGCAGTAAAATAAGGAGCAGATAAGAACAAGTAAAGCGCATTTAAGGAAGAGTGATAAGTGTCCTGAGGGAAAAGAGGAGTTCTACAGGTGCTGTCTGAAGAGGTGAGTCTTGAGGAGGCGCCGGAAGATGGTCAGGGACTGGGCAGTCCTGACATCTGTAGGAAAGTCATTCCACCACTGCGGGGCGAGGGTGGAAAAGGAGCGGGCTCTGAAGGCAAGGGAGCGTAGAGGAGGTAGAGCCAGTCTTCTAGTGCAGGAGGAGCGGAGAGGTTGAGTTGGGGTGTAAGGAGAGATGAGGGTCTGGAGGTAGCTGGGTGCAGTCTGGTCAAGGCATCTGTAGGTCTTGCAAGAGTCTTGAACTGGATGCGAGCGGTGATCGGGAGCCAGTGGAGTGAGCGGAGCAGTGGAGTGGAGTGGCGTGGGAGAAGTGAGGCAGAGAGAACACCAGGCGAGCAGCAGAGTTCTGGATGAGCTGGAGCGGACGGGTGGCGGACGCAGGGAGGCCAGCCAGGAGGGAGTTGTAGTAGTCTAGGCAGGAGAGTACCAGGGCCTGGACCAGGAGTTGGATGGTGTAGTTGGTGAGGAAGGGTCGGCAAGTGCGTGCCAGAGCGGAGATGCACTGGGAATAAGAGAGGCAGGGGTCCAGGGTGACTCCAAGGTTCTTAGCTGAAGAGGAGGGAGAGAATGTGGTAGATTCCAGAGGAACGGCGATAGAGAGATCAGAGGAGGGGGAGGAGGAGGAGGAGGGAAAGAAAAGGAGGTCAGATTTAGAGAGGTTGAGTTCTATAATCCATATTCCCTGGATAACATTTACAAAATGAAATATCACTTTTCATCAACTAGTTGGGATCAGGTTAAGCCCTTTGAAATGTATTTCCTATTATAATGAATTGGGGTCAGCCCCCGACCCTCCACCCACTACATACTGTGGAAGACAAACCTAAGCAGTTGGGCACCGGTTCAAGCCCCCTGTATGCTGTATCTGCTCCAAATCTGGGCCTGCCACTGACAAGATGAATTTGCAGGTGGTTAGACTAGATGAGCTGAACGGACTGCCCCCATCTCATGCTGGGTTGTATTAGTTAAGGAATTTATCTTTCTTACTTCATTGTGAGGGCAATCATTTTGAGTTCTAGAGACATGAAGCAAAATTTCTGTCTTGAGATGTACTTGTTTCTTGAATACATGGTTTAGCTGTCATTATCCATGCAGCAGGGACACAGGATGTTGCCATAACAACCAACCATACCATCAGATTGCCACAGATTACAATGTGGCAGCTAGCATTCATCTTCTCAACATGAAAATGAGGTGCAAAAGGTTTTTATAATGCTATGCAGCATTAAGAAAAATATTCCAAAAAGCTGGTGCTTGCAAAATGGCAGTTATCAGGTTAACCATATAAAATAGATTTAAAATACCTATGCAGTACATATTATATAGATATTTTAAATCTATCCCAATAACCAAGACCATATATGTTGAGCCTATTTCATTTCTTAGGAATGGGTAACCACAAGAATGGGAAAATGTTCAGTGTTGATGGAGTGAGCTTACACCTTGAGAAATGTCAGCTCTTTAACCCGAGTGCTTCAGCTGGTTAGAAAGCCCTCTCTCTGGGTGAAGGGGTTCAGTCTCTGTTCCATCCAACCCCTGACCTCTCTGAAGAGAATATCCATTTGTGGTGATGGTTGTACTTAGACAGTGGATAACTGGCACAAAAAGCTTGATTTGACTCCGTGAACCAAAATGTACACGTCCTGGTAGATGAAACACAATGTAGTTCTTGAGGTAGCAACACACAGTGTTAGCACAGGTAGGCTCTGCATTTACAAACACAGTATTTTAAAAACATGAAACAACAACCTCTAAAACACATAGGCAATAAAGGTAGAGAGCCAGGGCCAAAGAATACATCACTTATTTCCTGGCATTTTGTTTTTAAAAGATAACGATGCACTTAGGTACCTGTGACCGAGTGCTGTTGAGTGACGTGTGTGGTGACGTCACGGACCAGGAAGTACCAGAAACAATGGAAATACGTGTGAGGGCTGAAACGCTATGGTGTTCAGCTTATTTATTAAATAATAAAACAAAACAAAAGATTTAAACAAACAACAAAACACAAAACAAAAAGGCACGTTGGCCAAACAAATAGAAACAAATAAGCGTGCTGGTTTTAGCACCAGCACGATACTTAGCAGTTGTTTTTTTAAATGTAGTTTTTCTCTCCTCGCTCTCTCCACTCCCCGTACTCTCCTCTGTACAATCTCTCTCCTGCACGGACAGCTGCTGGTACTTATATTCTGGCCGAGGGGTTAACTAGCTGTTAATTATCTTATTACCCCTCGGCCACAGTCTGCACGAGTTTAGTAATGATGCGTGACTGTCAGCTAGTTAAATAATCAGAAGCTGATCAGCCACACATCCTCACGAGGTTTTTAAAATATAAATAACAAATAACAAAATCGGCTTTCGCAGTAATAAACAAATCATAATAAATAAATAAACAAAGGGACGGGACACTCCGCCACAGTACCCTTCACTAATAAAAGGTACCTCTAAATACATGATGAAATCAGTGTGCATGTGTGTTTTAATTCATAGTGCAAGTGGAACCCCCAAAAAAAAAGAGTTCAGCCATTCTCTGAGTGGCTATGGCTAGATACTGTAATGATATCTGTATCTTTAAAAGTAAAGGACCAAACTCTTCCTACTGCAGCTTGCCCCATGGTATGGCATACAGTGTGATGTGGCAGAATAAGCTAGAATAAACAAATGCTGGACTCTTAGTAAGAGTTTTTTTTTTTTATCAAATAGTTTAGCTCTTCTGCTCAATTACACTTCTTTTCAATTTATCAACACATATCTCGTTGCGTCTCAGATAATGCTTTTAAACTAGACACTTTTTTACACCTTAGATCACGGTATTAAAAACAAGACAAATAGCTCCAGCCTCATCCCTTATAAATATTGACTGTATCGTTATGCAGTCTTGGATACAACAACACTTGCCAACAGAGTGCTGGTCAGACCTCTCCGAAAAAGTCTTACCAGCTGAGACTAACAGAGAAATGGAGTATTAATACATTGAAGAATACATATTAGGGAGATAATTTGCATAACAAATTAATTATCACAAGTTACTAGTGTATGCTGCATATGGTAGACGCCTCCAACCCATGTTGACAGATGAACATTCAAAGCTGCATTATCAAAATAATTATTTTTTTCTTTATTAAAGAAATGCTTATACTGCACTTCATATACTCAATGTTTAGTAGCATCAGTACGAAACTGTAAAGCTCATTCCAGTCCTACTCCGTTTCTCCACTTCCAGCTTTCTTGCTTCTATTGAATTATTCAAGAGAGATTTCACTTGAGGTAAATAGTTTGATTTGACAGGTTTTGTATCTGGATTTAGATGCAACTATAAGTATTAAACGCTTTGAATTTTAAGCGAAGAGAAATGCAACGGCTTGACTACTCAGATAGGAGACCTTTCCTGTTATTGCTCCAGGGCTGCTATTAAGATTACTGCTCCTGGGATCTTAGCATTCTGAAACAGGCAGCCACTATAGCATGTAGGGAACAGTATCCACTGGAGCAACTGCTATTTATTAATACAAAGTACGTTCCTGTGCCTGCCTTGTGTTTTATGGATTTGTAATCTTTATTATTTTTATGACCTTATTTCTTCAGCACATTTTATGTGTAACAGTCCAACCAGTTTAGTACTTTTAACTAGTTAATGCTTTTTTTTTTTAGAAGATTAATTTTTTAACTTCAGTACATTTACTAAAAGCAGATTGTGAAAGGGTAAACACCTTCAGCATGCAGGGCTGAAGCATAAAGGTAGTGCACAGTAAAAATAGACAAGGTTAAACAACATTTTTACAAACAAATGCTTTTGAAATTGTGTCTATAGGATATTACTTTGGAACAGAAGGATTCTAATATGTAGTTGTTAACTGTGGACTGCAGTGGAAGCATGACAACTACATATTTTTTTCACTTTAAGATTTTGAGGAGGCAAGGCCTCCCTTGCCTCCTCTGTAAATGTAACCATTTACAATACTGCCCTGTAACACCTGTAAGTCACCTTGGAAAAAGACATTTGCCAAATAATAATAATAATAATAATAATAATAATAATAATAATAATATCTAGCATTGGTTATTTTTATTGTGCATGTTTTTTTTCTATTCCTTTTGATTTTATGATGTCATCACCAGCACAGAACTTCAATCACCACGATACCCTGTATAGTATATCATGTCCTCCCCCTTTTCTGGAGCTCTGCATCCACTAAAATTACGAATCACACAAACGTTCAGTTATTTTTTATTCATCACTAATTTAAGAACTGTATCAGTACAATTATAATTGTTTTTAATTTTTTTTTTTAAGACGTTATCCTCTGACAGTTCTGGACAATTTAATTGTACACTACATTCTGAATAACACATTTTCTGGACCAACCACGTTTGATCGCATCAGCTAAAAAAAAAAAAAGTAAACAAAAAAAAAACAGTGGTTCTGGTACTGTAAAGTGTGAGAAAAATCTTAAATCTTAAATGTAAAAATCATAATGGCTACTTTTTGGTGGGGCGTTGCAAAAAAATTATCTGCCACTGTTGCCTTTGATTAACCTCCCCTTAAAATGCTTGAGTTAATTCTTAACTAAATTGTTATCATCATTACTTATATGTGTTTGTAACCGTTGCTCGGCAGAGGCCTACAATAAACCACACTAATAAAACCCTGTTCATCTGAAAACCAAGTATGCTATTTTCCCTTGAAAAGCAACAGTTTTTTGGCTTGTGTGTTTTAAGACCTCGCTGCCATTTACTAGGCTAAAAACTCATTTGGAGGATTTAAATTTAATTTAATGATTCATGAATGAGATAGTAGTATCTTTGGTAAAATAAATAGTCATTTCATATAAAACAGATTACATATTAAGGTTGGTAACTCATATAATTTAATGGGAATATATTAACAACAATGTGGGCAGCACTGCAGAAGCATTTCTAGCAGATGGCCATGGCAGTTATAATCTTTGTGTTTTTATACTAAAGGGACACTTCAGACACACGTGAGAATTAAAAATCTATGCACATGTTTAGAATGAGATGTGTTGTATTACCTGAGTACCAGTGTTTAGAATGAGATGTGTTGTATTTCCTGAGTACCGGTGTTTAGAATGAGATTTGTGGTATTCCCTAAGTACTGGTGTTTAGAATGAGATTTGTGGTATTCCCTGAGTACTGGTGTTTAGAATGATATGTGTTGTATTCCATGAGTATCGGTGTTTAGAATGTGATGTGTTGTATTCACTGAGTACCTGTGTTTAGAATGAGATGTGTTGTATTCCCTGAGTACCGGTGTTTAGAATGAGATGAGTTGTATTCCCTGAGTACCTGTGTTAAGAATGAGATGTGTTGTATTCCCTGAGTACCGGTGTTTAGAATGAGATGAGTTGTATTCCCTGAGTACCTGTGTTAAGAATGAGATGTGTTGTATTCCCTGAGTACTGGTGTTTAGAATGAGATTTGTGGTATTCCCTGAGTACCGGTGTTTAGAATGAGATTTGTGGTATTCCCTGAGTACTGGTGTTTAGAATGAGATGTGTTGTATTCCCTGAGTATCGGTGTTTAGAATGAGATGTGTTGTATTCTCTGAGTACCGGTGTTTAGAATGAGATGTGTTGTATTCCCTGAGTACCAGTACTTGATTCGTCTCATCGTTTAGACTCTTAGCAACGTGACTCTGAGCAAGAACTTAGCAAGTCCTTGATTCCTTTCATCATTAAATTAACTGCAATGATCAACATTATAAATAGGGCTTCTGATTTTCGGTTTTAACCTCGATACAAAAAAAAAAGTCTTTTAATAAATTAGAAATTTTAATTATAGCCAATAAGCACCAGAAAAACATGTGCAGTGGGGCAATGTCCCTCCTTCCTAGCTTGTATGTATAAGTGATTCGTTCTGAATACTTTAAACCCACCCCAACTACTGAGTGGCAGCAAATTCCTACATTTCTATTGCTCGCAGGATTTAAAGCTATGTTGTGGCGAAAGCAAAGGAAAGAAGGTATAACTTAAGTGTTCAAGTACTGTCGAGTTACTGTACATATTGTGAGAAAAAAATGCCCAAGCATTTTGGAAAGTAACCGAAAACAATAATTTCATACAGTATACAAAAAGTGAAAGCCCCGAAAAAAAGAAAAAAAAAGATTTACAAAAATAACAAAAAAATAAGCACCGAAAAATGAAATTAATAAAAACCGAAAAACAGAAGCCCTAATTAGAAAATTGGTATTTTAAATGCTCTATCCTTATTGGTCAAAACAGGTCACATGGGGGTGTTGATATTACAGTAAATCATCACTGGTTGATATCCATACGCCACTAAAATAAACTAACAACAACAAAAAATTCAGCTATTTCATCACAATAAAAATAACTAACCAGATTTATGTAAATGTTGACCTGTTGGGAAACCGAAGTGTACGTGGGATTGAATTGTCTGAATCGGACACCATTGACTCTAATTGAAGTAGTGAAAAAAAGCAAAAGTACTCAAATCAATTCAAAACTAGCCATGCCCCTTCTCCCTAAACTCTGCCAGAACTACAGCGTTTCCCTATCCCGTTCTGAAAATGCATAGTTTAAAAAATATATATATCTTAAACTTTCAGCTTTTTAAAAACAGATTTGGGTGGCTCTTAAAAGAACCTTGTGTGTTTAACGGATGTTTTGTTGCCGCTACCCCTCCTCTGGTCGGTTGCATCTCCTGCCCCGCCTGCTGCCACCAGTCCATCCCCTGCACAGCTGTGTGATCTGTGATGCAGAGTATTTATAAAAGCATCTTGACAATTCCTGACATACCTTTTTCTCCACATACGATGGTGTCATCTCTTCTGCTGTGCCCTGCATTGTTTTAAATTGTTTCTTAACACAGGCTCAGTAGTTCTCCACGTTGTCCAGCCATAAACCACAAAGTCAGTTTGATAAGTGACCGGGTATTCCATAATGAAATGTCTTTCTCGCCACTGTGAAGCTTTTGCGCTAATCTATAACTTCTGTCACTACCCCTGATAACAAAGGACGAAAAAAACAGCACTGTCGCAGATCTTAAATGCACTCATTTGTGCTGTGTCATGATGAAAAAAGCCAGTAATATTTTCCTTTAAAATTGAATGAACAAACCAAGAATTACAAGTGTAACGACTCTAATTAAGAAAAACTGCACTTTCAATGGCAATGTTCAATTCAACATCTATACATTTTTTTATTATTATTATTATTATTATTATTATTATTATTATTATTATTATTATTATTATTATTATTAATAATGCATTTTGGTTATATATATATATATATATATATATATATATATATATATATATATATATATATATATAGTATATATATATATATATATATATATATATATATATATATATATATATATATATATATATATATATATATATATATATGCAGTTAGTTAACCCATTTTATAAGTGCAATTAAAACCACTTCAGGGTGTGTGATATACTCTAATATCACCACGCCCCAGATGGTTGAAGCCACTCGTATCTGGCAACGCACCTGATGAAGTTAGAGTATATCACACACCCTGTCGTGCCTTATTGCTTACATAACCCACCTCTGCTTAGCTCTCCAGTTTGCTTTCAACGGGCTCGAAAAAAACATCCTTTACATACAAGTGATTGAAAAGTTGGGGCGAGGCTGCTAGAGAACTTACTAACAAATGAGATTCTCGAATTTTCAATATAGGCATTTAAAATAAATCTACACGTGAACTTCACTGTTGACAGACCACCATGTTTTATTGCATGCAGTTTCACATTTAAAGTACTGTATCAATAATTGTATCATCAAGAAAAATATCACGGTTCGCCGTGCGAATTGATGAATCGGCACACCCCTATTGTATATAATACCCAAGTCATATTAAAAGCTGACTAGAATTGTTGTGTATGTTTCTTCTATTGCAAGGGTTTAACATAAATGACAGCTGTGCACTCTTGTTGTTCATCTATCAAACCACCTCACTTCAGAAATTCAGCTTTTAGAAGAAGACCCAGTGGTGAAAAGGGGACATTTTTGCTAGAATAGTTAGTAAACTGGAAAATCATCTACGAAGAAACAAAATACAATATATCTAGAACACACATAACATGAATAAAAATGGAAAGGCTAATGCAAACTGCGTATATGTTTTTCTATACTGTGTATTTGTAAAAACAAAAAACAAAAGAGGAGAACTTAAACTCCCCCAAGTTGGCTCGCCTTTGAGTACCAATGGCTGCTTTTCCTGTGATTGATGCATTCCTTCATGCAACCTCTTGACATTCACCAGAAGTGTAACACTGAAGCTTCTGCAGGGAGCGATACATTTTCAACACTAATATTTTAAAATAATTAAAAAATTTAGAGTAACTTAAAAATCGAATTCCCCTCTACCATAATGTGTGCATTTTTTTTCATATAGGAAAATGTGAGACCAACAAAATGATGGCAATACATATTATGTAAGGAAATGGAGATACCAATAATGTATTAGCTCCATGTCTTTTAATAATCTAGCTCAAATTATTTTGTGTCTTAGAATATCTAAAGGCCTGGTCACACAGGCGGCTGTTGTTAATGGCAACAAGAGGAACACATTTGTTGCCTGCGTGTTGCCTTGCATTTTGACAAGCATGCAGTTGACAAGCTGGCAACCCACAGGCAACAATGTAATGCAGCCCAATCATACTGCATGTTTTTGTCACTAGACGTAAAAATGCTGCGAATGATATAAAAATGTACGAATTACATTAAAAAACCTGTAGTTCCTTCTTAATTAAATAAAAAGGTGTACATTAGTAGAATTATTTAGTTTGTAGGTCTACATATTTAATATGCCAGACATAATAAATATATTGGTATTCATTATCCTAGGCAATGTTTTCAATACTGTACTTTTAAAATTAAAGATGTTACGATTGGGGGTTAATGTAGGAATGACAGGCATATGCATACATGGCAAATTAATTTAAAAATAAAACATATTTTTAAAAATACACATACACACTGTATTTCATATCTATGGACTACATATAATTAATTGGATGAAATGCAGGATTCAGAATGTATTATATATACTGTCTGCCTGACTTTATGGTATTCTATATCCTTATTATCGTGTGACACTACTATCAAATATGATTGGCTGGTATTGAAAATGTTGCCCTCATATCGCCTGAAAAACAGAACATTGTCCTTAGTGGGAGATATGTCGACGGTGTGTTGCCGGTGTGTCACCAGGTTTTTGCCCAGGGTGGTCACATGAGGCTACAAGCCGTCAACATCTGCCGTCCCCTTGTTGCCATCAACAAAAGTCGCCTGTGTGACCAGGCCTTAAGTCTGCAACACAAAAAAGTAACCCTGTGACACAACAGCTTTGCATTCACTCACTGCGACACCTCATCGGATACACTGACCAACAGCAAATGAGAAATGCCATGTATTTAGCAATGTTTTGTTTATCCAAGGCTGTTGAATACAATCTTAATAACATTTTAGGTTTATACATACAGACGTCGTCAAGAGGAATAAAACTGTCCTCTTGCACAGGATATACAGCTCTCTGGTTGACACGTGACGAATGAATGATTTGTAATACTTGGTTACAATTCATAACTTTCACATAATCAATTTGTATTCTTCCATTACAATATTGTCATTAATAACGAAAACCATGATATCGGACAATAAAAAAAGTTAAAAGTATTTATGTGTAGTGTCTATGTGACAGAATAAATAAATTCAGCTTGATATCTTCTGCATTGTATCCGTGATACAATGTATCGTTATCTGCGATTTCTCACACAGTCTCTTACAGTCAGTGCTCATTAAGAGCTTCCTAGTGCATCTTTAATTAATATAGTTTAACATCTGACACCTCTGCTGCTCCGTCTAGCTTTTATCTAGAGCCTTGATCACTCGGCTGCAGATCTGCTCCTGCCAGGGATCATTGCTTGTTTGAAGACATGGGCCAATTTGAAATTTACTTAGTCCACCATTTCCATTTGAACTGCCTTGTATCATATTTTGATGTTACTATGGAATAAATAAGTTGACTGTTCAAAATGTAATCACTGTATGAGAATTACTTTGATACATAACCCTCCCCATCTCCTGCCACATCAAAAGATATCTTTAGCTCAAATTTATCAAATCCACATTTTTTCTCAACAAGATACAAGGTAACCCTTTCTCTGCCATGATTGTGAAAATAGTGTTTATTATAAAAACAGATACCAAAAACTGGTACCAACTAATATAAAAAGAACAAAAAATAAAATGTAGTTAAAGTAAATTTAAAAAAAAAAAAACGTGTTAAAACTCTCTCTCTCTCTCTCTCTCTCTCTCTGTATCTAATGACCTTGTTTATGCATTATAGTCAGTAGAACAGGAAGAAATTGACTCGGGCCATCCCAGAATTGTTATGTCATCTGGCGTAACAGCTGTATACTACCCAGGGGGTCTGATCTCAGTAGGTCAGATGTTATTTATAAAAACCTGCTTATATTAGGAAATATCACAGGCCTACTAATTGCTTTTTAAAATGATAACAATGTTCAACCCAGATGATAAAGCAAGATGACTCAAAGCACCTGGGCTGTACATTTTTAAGTAATCACGTAATTTTAAGATGCAATTAGTAAGCTTGCATGTTGAGGGGACATATTTGAAAAGCTAGATAGAGAGACACCCCTTAGTCAAAATGATGAAAAGCCAATATTGGAGCTTCATAACCCAAGACCAATTATGCGAACACCATGAAATGTTAAAAAAAAATAATTAAATACTGATATTTCTCTTTAGTGCCTAAAGGATTTTGATACAGTATATACAATACATATACAGCACAATACATTATTTAAAATTCTAACAAATGATTTAAGTTGTAATTGTCAAATTTAATGTGGTTATGTTTTACATGAACTATAAATTCGGTTTTCTGTCACACCATTGTCTTTGTAGCATATTAAATCTCAATTTTATAATTACAAATGATTCCAATTGTCAAATAGATTAGTCTTTTTTTATTTTATATAGCTACAATCCAGTCTTTATTTAGTAGTTTACTTAGTAAACTACTAAATTTACTTTATTTTACTTTATTTAGTAGTTTACTGTGAAGCTACGTCTTAGTTGGTGCTTATCTTGGCGAGAGCCAAGTTCAAATCAGCATGAAGTTTTAACATCTACTCTCATGTAATGGAAATCATAATCATAGTAACACATACAAGTAATCAGACAATTACAGTGCAAAGTAAATTACAATTCTGTGTATTACTGACCATGTAATACAGTATATTATAGTACTATATATTGGGAGCTATTAATATCTCACCTGCTCAACCTGCTTCCACATTCCACCAGCATTCTGTGTCAGTACTAGAACCTGCTGGGTAATAATCACATGTGATTTACAACAGGGTTTCCTGGTTATCTCTGGGGTTTATACTTCACTATTCCAATACGAATCCCCACTTGAACAAAAAGATAACCCCACCAAAAAGTTTTAAAGTTGCACACCTCTAGTGGTCACTTCAGAAATTGAGCTTTTCCAGTGGTCAAAAAAGGAACTTTAGTTAGGAAGCCTGGTAAAAAGGATGCAGTGAGATATTATGATGATAATGATTGTGTAAGGTACTTAGTCGAGCCTTTAAGCACTTTATGATTGTATTGGGAATGTCGGTTTATAAAAATCCCTGTTAATAACAATTGAAATAACTGGACACACTATTTTAGCACCAGTATCATTTCAGAATGTATTTGTGATATGTAGATTATTAGTTGGCCCATAAATGTGAAGTTTCTTTACCTTAAAGCTCAATATTGACCTGTATTAGTGAAATACAGTCGAATGCATCATGTGTCTCAATCTAATTGATATAGACCAGGTTTCAGACCATTACTTGTAAGGAGAAATTGTCATTATATCTCAGGGATAGCACAAGGAAAAACCTTTTTTTTTCTCTTAAGTGATGGAGTGTAATTACAGTGGCTTTCTCCAGGCTAGAATCTTGTTACTCTGGGTCGCTTTCACATATGAAGGAAATTGCAGAAACCAAAAATGAATTAGATATTTTTTACCATTGCAATCTTCATGTGTTGAATATTTTGTAAGAACAGCCATAAAAATGTATTAACCCTTGCAGTTTTTCTGAATGGTTTCCAATTTTTTTTTAATAAAATTAGCTTAGTTTTTAAATTCAACAGCGTTCTGCTAAATTTAGCTGTAGGGGTATCCAGCAAAAAAAGGATTAATACTTCCAAGGCAAGTGAGTTTGATTACTGGTAATTATAACCAGTGGGAAATATCCATATTTGAATGAACTATTTATCGATTGTATCTGTTATGTTTATATACATCTAACTATTGCACATAAGCTTTGGTTACATTGGGCAGGATTTGATTGGCATGTCCTTTCATATGCAATACAGCACAAATGTTTCACAAAGAAAGAGCAAAAGAATCTGTAGATGTCAGATTCATAAGGATTTATAAGCAATATTCAGGAAGGCTTGTTGTAACCAGGACAAGCTGGTTGAGTCAAGGCTGAACAAAGGAAAGGACTTGCATGAGACACGTCTCATTAAATCCATGCCCCTTTATGGCAGGTGTTTTAATTACGGTATTTATTTTTTTCAACCACTTTGCATTGGATTGTATCCAGCGCCTCTTACTTTTCAGATAAAGTAACACGCTTTGCCTTTTTAAGTGCAGTATATGACTTGATAAAACTGATTAAATGTGTGGAGCTTCTGTGACTGCAATACTGCAATATTCAGCAAAGCTTGAAGAAAAGGATTAACACATTACAAATATTTGTACTATTTTTATGAATGTATCTTAACAATTACACTTAATCTCTGAGAAGACGCTACTGCATGTAACGGGGTAGTGTTGTGTTATATATTGTTGTTACGGATTCTGTCCCGCCCCCTGTTGGTGAAATGAGATGAGGTTAAGAGTTCTAACAACACAGATGGAAACAATCCCGTCTCTTTTACATTGCGGTTTAGATACTCGTTTGCGGTGCGCAGGGTCACCAGTTCGTGCCCAGCCTACGCCCTGTTACACGTACATAGATCCTACAAGTAGAAACAGCAACAAAAGAAAAAAATCAAACTACTAATCATCTAAACATAAAGCACCATGTGATCTGGTAGATGATGTTAGTCTAAATTGGCACAGGGGACTGGATATTTTGCAGGTAAAGCAGCAGTCCAGTGAAAAATTAAACAACTGGGAGTAATAAAATGGCCTGATGCACTCAATATAGCAGCAATGCCCTAAGAGGAGGACAGGAAATGATTGAGTTCCTCTAGGCTGCACAGAGCTAAATACAGAATGACAAGTAATGGTAGCAGTCTCATTAAGTCTGATTGCTAATTACCTTCTCTGAATGATTCAGCTATGTCTGCTGCTAGATAATTAGTTTAGTAATGTACAGTTGCAGCACAAACCACTGTTTTCCTTACAAAAAAAAACATAATTGCAAATACTAATTTTCATTACTGCTATTTTTGTTAACACTATAGTTACCAATTTTTGTGTTTATTATACTATAAATGGTAAACACTTTAATATGACTATGTTATATCTAAATGTTTTATATACTACAGTGCTCCCTCACTAAAACGCAGGTCTCGGGGGGACACACAATATGAGCGTTATAACCGAAGAGTGTTATAAACAGGGGAGGGGGTGGGGGCGCCACGAGACCCATAACAACACACATCTGACTAAAATACAAAATAAAATAACTCCCTCTCCATAATGCACATATAGTGAAGCAAAAATAACTTTCCGTGAATTAACCATGCATAAAGCACCATGTAATCAACACAATATTTTTTACTACTACGACTACAAAAAAAGGTAACATTCCCAGTCGTGGATCATTTTAATTAGCAGTTTTTAAACTATAAATAGCCTGGCTAAACGGCGGTCGGGAGTTCACTTCAAAGCGACAGACAAGCAAACCAACAAAGTGTGAGAAGGAGAGTGGCTCGGTGGAGGGGAAGAGGAAATGGGCTCGCCCCAGGTTCGGCTGCTGGAGCGGGGCTGAAGGTGAAGAGGGAATGGGCTCGCCCCAGTTTCGGCTGCCGGAGTGGGGCTGAAGGGGAAGAGGAAATGGGCTCGCCCCAGGTTCGGCTGCCGGAGTGGGACTGAAGGGGAAGAGGGAATGGGCTCGTCTCAGTTTCGGCTGCCGGAGCGGGGCTGAAGGGGAAGAGGGAATGGGCTCGCCCCAGGTTCGGCTGCCGGAGCGGGGCTGAAGGTGAAGAGGGAATGGGCTCGCCCCAGTTTCGGCTGCCGGAGTGGGGCTGAAGGGGAAGAGGGAATGGGTTCGCCCCAGGTTCGGCTGCCGGAGCGGGGCTGAAGGGGAAGAGGGAATGGGCTCGCCCCAGTTTTGGCTTCCGGAGCGGGGCTGAAGGGGAAGAGGGAATGGGCTCGCCCCAGGTTCGGCTGCTGGAGCGGGGCTGAAGGGGAAGAGGGAATGGACTCGCCCCAGGTTCGGCTACCGGAGCGGGGCTGAAGGGGAAGAGGGAATGGTCTCGCCCCAGGTTCGGCTGCCGGAGCGGGGCTGAAGGGGAAGAGGGAATGGGCTCGCCCCAGGTTCGGCTGCCGGAGCGGGGCTGAAGGGGAAGAGGGAATGGGCTCGCCCCAGGTTCGGCTGCCGGAGCAGTGCTGAAGTGAAGCGGAAGCGTCTCGTCTCCCAGAGAAAGCTGCAGCTCCTCTCGCAGCAAAAAGTAAATACATTAGGAAAGATAATTTATTTATTTATAAAACGAATGCTGAATAAGATGTCTGTGTTATAAAGTGCCAGCGCAGCTTTCTTCAGTTCAGATACTGTATCAAAAGGGAGAGACAGAAACAGAAGTTAGATTTAGAAGTTGTTTACAGTTCGAACAACACCGGTACTGTATTTACTGTAGAAATATTGCATGAATCACTAGTATAGGGAATTAGGAGACATGCTGTAGGAGTGTTCTATCCGGGGCGCGTTATAATCGATTATATATATATATATATATATATATATATATATATATATATATATATATATATATATATATACACAACTTCACTATAACGAACACCCATGGGACCTGGAGAAATGTTTGTTATATCAGGGTTTTCACTATAATAGGGTTTGGCAATTTTATGTATCAGAATAAAGACAAAATGGCAAATTTGAATTGAACATCAATATATAGTACTTGTATGAAGATTCCTTCACATTGATCAACATTTAAACAGCATTGTGACAAGGTACTCGTGTCACATGTGTGGGTAACCGCATTGCAAGACAGAGAGACATGGGAGTTGAAACGCCGGCAGAGACGCACAGGATTTATTAAACACAAAACAGAAAGTAAACAAACATGTCATGTGATGCTACCAACGATGGTAACGCACAGAGGACACATGCGAGACAGGCAGGCAGCAAGTCTCAATCGAACGCCCGTCTGTAAACAATCATTTGACCAAACATAACCCCAAAAAGCACACAACAAACCCGTTTCCACATATAAATTACACCAACGCCCGTTGCCTGGTTGCAGTTTGTGTGAAGATGACAAACAGGTAACGATTACATTCGTCATGCATGATTCGTACTACAATAGGTCATCTTTGAATTTGTGTTATCTTTGAATTCGTCAACCATGGCCTTTGTTTTCACTGAGAGAATAACAAACTTAACACTGGAGAAGGTTCAGTGTTAGTCAGTACTGAGATCGTTGCGTCCAGGTCGATCCTGTACGTGATCGTTCTAATAGGGCTAATTTGCATTGAAAAAATCAGGGATTCTGTTTTACAGTTTTTATTAATTTCATTTTTCAGTGCTTATTTTTAGCTATTTTCAAGTTTTCACTTTTTATATACTATGAAATTATTGTTTTCGGTTACTAAATCCTTATGGTCATAAATTCCATGAGCATGTAAATGCTCCCTCTCGAACTGTAATATAACTATAATGTCGTGAGCTAGAACAATAGTCTGTTTCTAATTGTCATCTCATTTTAAGTCTCGCAATCGTGTTACAATCCTCCACTAGAAATGTAGGAATGTGCTGCCACTCAGTAGTTGGGGTGGGTTTAAAGTACTCAGAACGAATCAATGCAAGATACAAGTCAGGAAGGGAGGGACATTGCTCAACTGCACTGGGATTTTTATTGTTAGGTTTTTTATTTTTGTTTTTCACAGGGAAAGGGGTCAAGTCATCGTGAATTGAGTAACCATTTCCATTGTTTTTCCGGTGTTTGTTGGATAAACACCGATTTCATTTTTCTTCTATCGGGGGTGTTTTATCGCTTTTTATCGGTTAAAACCAAAAATTAGAAGCCCTAGTTATCCTGAAAAAATGTATTTTTGTGTGCTGTATGTTCATATTTTTAAAAAATCCCAGTAATATACAGCTCCCTATGAGCATCTTCATTAGTAAAACAAACCAGCACTGTTTTTATCTTTCTTAATACAAGCACAGTACAGCAAAGCAATATATTCAAAATACAGACATGACATTCAGCCAAACAACGAGAACTCCCAAAACAACGAGGTTCAGACAAATAACAGATAAGGAAACCTTTTTAAAGAGCAGTCATATTTGGGTTCAAGGGGAAAGCAAGATAACTTCTGTGGATACCATTAAAATAGATAGAAACAATTTTGTATCATTCCCGTTGATGACTTGCCTCTTCTTGTATTTCTAAATGATTTGTTTTTATTAAGCATCTCAGTGAGGAGAGCTTATATGAATTTGAAAATCCGCTGATGCACCTACTGCTGCTAGTATCCAGTAAACCAGGGGTTTTCAACCGGGGGTACACATACCCCTGGGGGTACTTCTAAGGGTCATAGGGGGTAAGAAGGATGACTCGATGCAAACTCAAATGCAAAAAAAAAATTCATTTGCATTGTTATACACAGTAAATATTGCATGGTAAAACTCTATATGCATAGTACAGCAATATCACACCGAAAAATGTTACATGGTTTCTTACCATGGCTTTCATCAAAACCTCACCTTTTATGTTTTAACTAAATACATGTACTGTTAAATTTAATGAAGGAGAAATACACTAAAATCCATTTTTTCATATTAGGAAATCTAATCACATTCTTAGTAGCTTTAATTTGTATAAGACTGCCAGCTAATCTACTGGCATCCTACCAGAAAATGAATATCAGCATGGGATCAATACTCTAAAGGGCAACACTGACAGTTCTGTTTCTTTCAACATCGTCAGCATCATGTGTTTAAAAAGGAACAGTGCTGCGGCCACTTTTTCTTTCCAAACCTAGCAGGCATTTGTTTTCTAAACTCTTAGACAAAAAGGTTTTCAACAGCTGATGAGCCGATGGCTTCAACAGTTTACAATGTCGGTAAAATGTCAAGGTCCTTGAGGCAGTGTGGCTATGGCTGCTTTTAACATTTCTTGCTTTGGTTTGAGCAACTGGTCTGACTGTTTTACTGTGGACAATTTATAGCTGTCATTTGTATATGGTGAAAATGTTAATTTCACTATTAAAGCTGTTACTGCATATTGAGAAAACCTAGTTTTTACGGTTCATATTTGATTAAAAAAATTTCTAATAAGTATTCATTTTTATTATTTTTTGTTCAGAATAACAATGATATCAGTACCTAGTTTTTATACTGTATGTCTGTAACAGGGGGATGTTACCTGCGTGGGTCGTCACTGAATAATAATGAGACAGACACAGAGCATCGGGTGTTGACACTAGGGTACCAGCAATGGCAACCCTAGTGTCAGATTTAATAAAGAAAACAAAACAAAACAAAGATAAAAATAAAGGTTTGTCACACACGGCGAGCGCTAGCCCCACTAAAAGAGACGTCCCGCTCGAAACTAACCTACTGCAAAGGGTGTCATTTTCCTCTGGAGCGGACGCTGTCCTCCATGTAAACAAACCAAGTTTTAGCTCAGCGCCCGTCTGTGTAGCCATGGCAGTGCAATCACCTTGAGCTGTGGCACAGATACTTTTTGAGCTGCATGCAGACTCCCCGGGCATGCCGCCTAGCCAATCAAAACCTCCCGATCAGCTCAGCAACGATCCTTCCTGCTCAATTGGTTGCCTAGCAACACGTCTCCTGTTACATGTCCCAGCTGCTTTCACAAAGGCACACATTTACGCAAGAACCAGCGACAGGGTTCTCCCTGTCACAATGTCACAGAAAAAACATCTATCCAAAAGTAATGACATCTGATTAAGCTGTAAGCAATATGCTAATTCACATTCTAACTTCCTTCACTCCAGAAAACTGTTACTACTTCTTTTGTAAAACAACACTACTCAGCCAATAAGCCCTGTGGTGCCCTGTCACATTCTAAAATCAATCAAGAAGATCTAGGTTATTAATCTTAATACTGAGGCAACATCTGGTGAGATAAGGAGCACATCATTCTCAGGCCAATTCCTTTTTCAAGATCTGTGATCAGCTTAATACGCTTGAGCCTGCAGGCACACATTGAATTTTAAAACTGATAACTGTAATTAGTCAATTAAGACTCTTCCACGTATTTTTATAACTGCAATTTTTCAAGTTCTAAAAATACACAATTACTGCAATCATTGTTTTACCTGTAGGTTGTTATAATACAAAATAAAATAAAATAAATAAATAAATAAATAAAAAACCTTATTTATTTTCTGGTACTGCTGAGTTACAAAATAGAAAGGAAGAAAACTATATAGCGACATAACTGCAAAGGAGGAGATTATGCCAAGAAATAATTCAATAAGAAATAACCAACCCCACTCATAAAAATCTGTGCATTGTATTGTACGTAAAGTGTAGTATTTTAACAGTAGTACTGGCATTCCTGTCCCATGACTTGTGTTAAGACAAAGAGGTTTACATAAATAATCATTCCAATTTCTCACCGTTTTGTGTGGGAATGCTGCCCCTTCCTCTGGGAGACAGAAATCACCAGAAGCTGGTTCCCCAATGGGGAATAACTTGAGCTGTGTGATTTTTCACCCGTCTCCCGAAGGCTTGCACTACCCAGTTCTGTCAATTTTGTTTTCTTTTTATGATTTCAAGATGAATAAAACTGGCTTGTTTTGTGCTGATGTCATGTTCATACCATCTGTAGATACTATTTCTGTCAGCACAGCGATTGCCCAAACATTTGCAAAGTACCAGCTATTTTGGGAAAATGTGGCTTCGACATGCACAGATTCTGTTTCATCATACATGCCAGGGACATTATTAACCACTCCAGATGTAAAAATGAAACCCCTTCCCAGGTACCAGATTTTAAAAATAATAATAATAATGTTTTCAAACCTGTAATTGCTATAAAATGATAACATATGATGAATAAAACACAAATAAATGACCTAAACTGTGTTTTTCATTAACCCTTTATGCTCCTGTGTACTACATACCCATATTCAATATAGAGATAAAAACATGGTTTTGTTTTGGTTTGTTTGTTTTAACAATGAAAACCAAAACGCTGCTAATAACGATAATAACAATAATAATCAGTAAACAGTATTTATCAAATAAAAATCAAATAACATCAAAACGTGTGCCATTATCGGCTTGCTCTGAGCCATTTATTGAAATGATCAATACAACAGATCCCGGAAACAGAAACCACTGCACATTTTTCTTGTGTCTTTTCTTTTGTTTTCATTTTCGTAGCAGACCCTGCTTCCCTTGTGTTGGAGGGATAGTCACAAATGTTTGTACACAGCTACTTTGCACAGGGATTGTGATGGATCTGGCTGCCGCATTGCTGTGTTTTGATAGTATTTTGTCACAGCACTGCCATTTTAAACCAAACAGCTTCCCATTTGCAGCTGGCTTACCTGTAAAGTAGCTGCATGCTCTTCTGTTTGTACAGTTTGTACTGTTCTTGGCTCCACATCCTCTTCATCATCATCGCTGTGTGATAAGCATCACTGTCGCTGGTATCGAAATCCTCTGAACCAACTTCACTCCCGTTGCTCATTATAGAAAGACCATGTACGTTGTCATGTTTAGCTTTCGCTAAAAACTATATAAACTACAACTAAACAAGTAAAACTAATAATAAAACAAAAAATAATCATTTAACCTTTTGCGGTCCTATGTCGGACCAGGTCCGACATTACAATTTCCCCTTTCCGGTCTGATGTCGGACACAGGTCTCTAGTCGTTTTTTCTCCAGAAAAAGCCGAGAAAACCATTCAATGGCCGAGTGAGACCAATAGGAGCCAAGATAAGCTGGAAAAGGGAGCTGATCTGAGCAATACACATAGCCCCGGCACCACATAGACAACACGGACATAAACAAACAAGACAGCTGCTTCTGCATCCAGCGCTCAAAGAATATCACAGACATTTGCAGAGCTTTTTGAGATGTTATAGTAATAAAATAATGACTTGGATCGCATTATTGAGGAGTTTGGTGATAAAATGAGTGATCAGGAGACGATTTATCGGTATGCACGACTATGAAGAGGTATGCGAAAAATACAGCGAACAAGGGGTGGGGTGGGGCTGGAGGTGCAGTACCGAGTGCCCTGTTGATATGCAGTGCCTTTTAAACCTGTTTTACTGTGAAAAAATACTTTTAAACAGTGCGTCTAAAATAAACACGCACGCGTGTGAAAATAAATTGGAGCCTGAGACGCGCTGAATAAATTGACCGCCAATGGTTAAAACACTACATGTATACTTGTAAAAGTTGAATGACTTCACGCAATATATCTCAGTCTTCTAAACGCCCACAGCTAGATTGGAATCGCTACATGACACGCAATTGGATACAAATGTCACCTGACCCTCCCCCGACTTTCATTGCACATTCCACAGTACTAGCACTGCCTTAGAGAATGAAACCTGAAATACTAGACTGAGAAACCGATCATAGAATGGGAAACTTGACGTAGTGGGTTTTCATTTGACGTACGTGTGTATGTCATGGTGCTGAAGTGGTTAATCAGAAACCAGAACTAATACGCATCATCTTCCAAATGTAAAGTGTGTATACTGAGTTCCCCCCTTCCCCCCCGATTTTTACCGATGTTTCAATTTTTTTAACGATTTTATCCCTATTTTTATATATGTAAAATGAAGATTTTGGAACACTAAGTATGAGGTATCTCTTACTGATCCATATCCACTTCTCATGTGAAATGTTACATTATAGAACAAAGAAATAACTTCCACTCTTGATGTTACCATCGTGTTTAGATACCTAATTAGGCCTACTTCTTAAATAGGAAAGTGGTTCTAGAGTGACACCAAGGTATGGTTGGAAATGTTATCAGAAATGCCCTAAAACTACATTTCTGTCTCTCATAAATTTTAACATTATAAGAAATAAAGTCCTAATGTGTATTATAACCACTGGAAGTGGAATGAGCTAAAGCAGATGTGCTTTATTTAGACAAATCACCTTACTGGTTACAGATATTTATTCTCATTCATATTCTCAACCAGCACACCCTTAATAATTCCCACACACAAGGCACTGCACAACTTAACTGGACAATATTGTACTGTTGGACGTATTGTTTTTCCTTTTGCTGCTAAACATGGTGTTTTCCGTCATTGGAAACTCACACTTTCATCCATTACAACAGTTGGTTTAAATGTATTTCTCTTCAATAGGTTTGTTTAATAAAAAACAGACTCATGCATTAAAGCTTAGGGTCCTGTATTTCCAAAAAATATACAAATAAATGTTCTCATTAAAAACTTAAAACTTAACATTTTAATGCAAAATAAATAAATAAATAAATAAATAAATAAATAAAGAGCACGTAAATGTACAGCTATGGCCAAAAGTTTTGCATCACCCAATAAAACTAACAAATTTTGCTTCATAAAGTTGAATGAAACCTACTGAATAATATTACGTTAACATATTTAATGACATACCGCTTTGTAGTTTTCCTTATACAAAATGAAAAACTGACAACAATTGAAAAATGTGACATTTCAAAGTTTAACATTAAATATTGTATAGTTGTCTCCAGCTAAGAGAACACCCCTCGGGAAGCAAGCGAAGTATTCTCTTAGCCGAAGAGTTTTTTAAGACAGAGGTGACCACCAGACACAATATGAATCAATAAATAAATAAATATGTATTACTTGTCATGACACATGTGCATCAACATAAGAAATGAACAGAATAAGTAAGAGAAAAGTAATAGGCAAGTGTATGTTAATAAACTATAATAATAACGTAACAGACACATTTAAGTTAATAAACTGTCAAACTAAATTAACACAACACCCCTACACACATTAAAAAACGCAGCAGCAGGTCTAGATTAATTATGAATACCTGTACAGAAGCAATATTCAAGACATGCACAAAATTATTTAACAGAATGGGGAAGCAACTCACCAGAACGGAAAACACCAAATTGCTCGGCAACTTGTGTCTGATTCAGGTTTTTTTCAGGAGCTCGAACAATTTCCAACTCTTTGTAGCACGAGAAACAGCAGCGCATTTCACTGTTTGTTTTGCCATTTTGTAGCAATGAGGCGCACTCATGGAAATCTGAATGTAAAGCGAGGCAATGATATGACATTGGTTCTGGAAAGATTGAATAAACCAATCAGTGTGCCTCAAAACACTCTCACGATGACAAGTCACATTTGAAAAGATTGAATAAACCATTTGAATTTAAGTTTGATGAGGATGAATTATCAGGTTACAAAACAGTACTTTATCAGTTGTGAATGAATCTAATGCTAGTGGTGCCAAAAAGGTGTTCTTTTAAGCAAAGTTCCTGTTCCTTTAGGCAGAGCATTTACAATGGGAAAAATCAGTTTGAGCACAAGGGTGTTCTCTTAGGCGAAGTGTTCCTATATGCAGAGCCTACTATTATGACTTCCGGTAGACTTTTGCAATATCATTTTGTAGTTTCTTTGATTACATGATGTTAAATAAAATATGTTATAGACCTAAAATATGTTATAGACCTGACACAGAGGGCATTACCAGGCATTATAAGACGGTAATGTCTTATTGCTTATATACGTCAATGTTACAGCACAATTATCTATCATTTTTATTGATTTTAACGGAATTTATATAGGTTTCCCTTTTTTAAGTATCCTTCCACATAAGCACTATAAAATGAACGTTCTATAAATACAGTCCTCCGTAACAATGATCTTCTCTATAAAATGAGTGTACAAAAAAGTTTTTAAAACTGTATGCTTTTATTTGATTAAACAGAGAACAAAAGATTGTGAAAAACGGCATTATTATTATTATTATTATTATTATTATTATTATTATTATTATTATTATTATTAGTGAGCAAAAGTGCTTAGGACAAACTGAGGACAAAGTTCGGAAAAAAAGATTGTGCAAGTGTAATAATAATAATAATAATAATAATAATAATAATAATAATAATAATAATAATAATAATAATCTTTTCCTTGGTAATTGATTTGAATATTTCAGCACTCAAAGAAATATAACTCGATATACCGTACTGTTGCCCCTCTTTATTTTTAACGGTTGCATAAAATTCTCTGAGATATTCATTTAAACTCTGGCAAGTGTTTTCTTCAAAATTTCTGTTTTTATTCTTTTCTTTTAACCAGTCCCAAAAAACATGACTTGCCCAAGCTGTTTTTTTCTGGTATTTTTTTCAGTTCTTAAAGAAAAGGGCTTGTAACCAGGAGGGCCCCGGTTCAAATCCCACCTCAGCCACTGAGTCATTGTGTGACCCTGCGCAAGTCACTTAACCTCCTTGTGCTCCGTCTTTCGGGTGAGATATAATTGTAAATGACTCTGCAGCTGATGCATAGTTCACACACCCTAGTCCCTGTAAGTCGACTTGGGTAAAGGCGTCTGCTAAATAAACAAATAATAATAATAACGCTTCCATGTCTACTACGACTACTAGTCCTGATGGTAGGTTTTTCAGTCTGTCCGACAGTACTTCTCTCTGTACTACTTACAGCGACTGTAGACATCTCAGAGGTGCTCGTATTTTCCGGGATGTTTTGATTTAGCCATTCCTGAATTGACATCTTATTAAGAGGTTGAAATTTGATGGAGTGATCTTGTTGGATTTGTTTTTGTGATGCGGTTACAAAGATTCTAAGGGCATATATCAGGGATTATATACCTCTAGCTCAACCGTATTTAGAATGTGTGGAATCTTTCCATTGAAGTATATATCTATCTATCTATACACTTCCGGTCAAAAGTTTTAGAACACCCCCATTTTTCCAGTTTTTGTTGAAATTTAAGCAGTTCAAGTCCAGTGAATAACCTGAAATGGTACAAAGGTAAGCGGTAAACTGCCAGAGGTTAAAAAAAAAAGTTTAGGTTACCAAAAACTGAAAAATAATGTACATTTCAGAGTTATACAAAAAGGCCTTTTTCAGGGAACAAGTAATGGGTTAACAACTTACAGCAATGGAAGTAAATTAAGCCTTGAAAGTTGATGCTAAAAATTCCTACAGGTGTCCCAACTTTTGTTGATTACTTACAAACCCTCTGTCTGTATAAAAGTAGTGTTGGAACAGACTGTGTTACTACACCCTCTTAAGCATTATTTGGACAGTATTGTACTGCAGGAAGTAGTATATTGCTATCATAATGGCGAGAAAAAGGCAATTAACAAAGGAAGACAGACAGACCATTATAACCCTTAAAAGTGTAGGTCTTTCCTTTAGAGAAATTGCAAAGAAAGCCAAGGTGTCAGTGAGTACAGTTTCCTACACCATCAAAAGGCACTTGGAAACTGGAGGAAACTCTGACAGGAAGAGGTCTGGCAGACCCAAAGCCACAACAGAATCAGAAGACAAGTTTCTGAGAGTCAACAGCTTGCGTGATAGGCAGCTCACAGGACAACAGCTTCAAGCACAGCTTAACACTGGTCGAAGTAAGCAAGTCTCAGTTTCAACTGTGAAGAGAAGACTTCGAGCTGCAGGTTTGACAGGTCGTGTGGCAGTAAGAAAGCCATTGCTAAGATGGCAAAATAAGAAAAAGAGGCTTGTCTGGGCCATGAAGCACCACCAGTGGACTACTGAAGACTGGAAGAAGGTCTTATGGACCGATGAATCAAAATTTGAAATCTTCGGTTCATCACGCAGGGTTTTGTACCGCCGAGTAGGCTTAAAGGATGGTTCCTCGGTGTGTGACACCAACTGTCAAACATGGAGGAGGAAGCGTGATGGCCTGGGGCTCTTTTGCTGGATCCAGAGTCGGTGACTTGCACAGAGTGAGTGGCACCCTGAACCAAACATACCTCCAGGCTATGTCAGAACTACCTTAGAAGAAAAGAACAAGACGGTAGGCTTCAAATCATAGAATGGCCAGCACAGTCTCCAGACTTAAACCCCATCGAGCTGGTTTGGGATGAACTGGACAGAAGGGTGAAAGCAAAGCAACCTACAAGTGCAACACATTTGTGGGAACTTCTGCAACAGTGTTGGGAAGAACTTTCCGAACAATATTTGGTTTCCATTGTAGAAAGAATGCCACGAGTGTGTTCGGCTGTTATATCTGCAAAAGGTGGCTACTTTGATGAGTCAAAAATTTAGATTAAATTTTGTTAAACAAAACGATTCCATGATTTCTTTTTTTATCTCCAATTGTTTATGCTTTAATTTCAGAGTACATTGAGACATTAAACTGCGTAAATTTCAATAAAAACTGGAAAAATGGAGGTGTTCTAAAACTTTTGACCGGTAGTGTATATATAAAATAAAATTCGAGGTGATGCAAAACTTTTGGCCACAGCTGTAGACACAAAAAATGCCTGTAAACTAGACAGGTGTTGGTAAAGCCTTTAAATATGAAATGTTTTTACCTCGGCCTCTAGTGAAGAGATCAAGCACTTGTCATGGATTGTTCTGCTCCACTAAGCCAGTCTGGGAGAATGTAAACTGATTTGTCCACGTTTTGATTTGTCAGACTAGTTCAGTACACAGAGAAAATATTTTCAGTAAATCTTAAAGTGTCTATATATGTTGAATAATAAACATAATGGTATTTGGAATAGCTGTGGACATTGCTACAGTAGCTAAACTGTATACAGTCACAGCAGGTTTTTTTTTTTTTTGCCACTGTTGTCTCAAGTCAGCAGTGACGACTCTAGATTCAGCTTTGTGACCAATAGCAATCTAATGCTCTCAAAAGCTTATGTGTGCCTTTTTTAGATTGATGTTTGGGTTTTCTAACTAATGCATGATTAGAATCTCTAAAAAAAGGATGTGGTCTCCAGTAGGAGCAAGCGACTATTTGGTTGATTATAAGGTAATTTTTTTTTTTTCAGAGTATGAGTAATACACAAGTAGATTTGCAATTATTTTGAGAGAGAAAACGTATGTAAAAAAGGCAGTGACGACTGTCAATCTAAAGTCTAGAAATAGAGAGCTACTCCAGGGGGGAAGGAGAAGGGACCCGTGTGACACAGCCTCTAACACAGTGGAGATGAGTGGCATTATACCAACCAGTGTATTATGGTTGGTAATGTTATATGACCAGGATTGGGAAACCCTGTCTTCGAGTACCTCAGTGTATGGTAATGTTATATGAACCTGTTAACTCATCAAACCAGTTCTTAAGAAGTTGGTTGAGGATGAAGTCCTTTAACAGTGATGAGGTTGTCTGTGCACCTTTGTATCTTTGCTTTTTCCAACTGCAATTACCAGCAGGAGTCTGTGAGAGCGTTATTGTATACAAGGCTAGCAGCTTGAATACAAATCCACAGTTGCTCAAAAATGGGGCAGAGGTGATGAAAGGTAGAGAAAGTATTGTCGGTTCCAGTCCAGTTTCACTGGTCCATTTGTCTTTGTAGATCAAGCGCCTTCTCTTGAAAACAAAGTCCTCTCATTACTCCAATTCACCTTCCTTTAATTAAAGCATGACATCAGCGCTCTCCACTTTAACACTAGCACCGCCAAAGCCACTTTTTGAACGGCTTTTGCAATTCAAATATCTCTGCGTATGTGAATATCTCGTACATGTCCGTTCTTTATTTATTTATTTATTTATTTTATTAGCAGTTGTCACAAAATATACACATTGAATCACAGTACAGTGTGATATAGCTACACTACTTTTTTCTCATTTGCCTGTCCGCTCTATCAGCTCAGCAAGTTTGTAACTGTCCTTTGTAATTCAATCTTGAGAACCTTGCAAACCCAGGTGTTGTGATCAATGCCTTGATCAGTCACCTCTTCATCATGAATGATAATTCTTTTGTAGTAGGTGTAGGGCTGGCGACAGGCTGGCTGGTGTTAGCGTTTATTAGACTCTGCTGTGGGCACTCCAATTCATTATTATCTGTATGCTGACTGAGAAGATGCCTCAAAGACGAGTACTATACGAGAAGTATAAGATTTGGCTAAAGGAGATTCTGATGGGGGAGTGATAACGACAGCGACGCATCCTGGGCTGTTGAAATAGGACACCGAGCCGGATTTACCTGCAGGTCAAACACAGCAAGTGCTGACCAGGGGGAGAGGGAGAGGTCGTGGCCGTGGCAGATCAAGATCCAGTACTGGAGAAACAGCTGCTGTCCCTGCGGCTCCTCCTGCATCTGCCGCTTCAGCACCACCAGCACCAAGGACAACTACACCTGCTGCACCAGCTTCTCCAAGCGTAATTCAGGAGACGGGCAAAGACGGGACAGTTTGGAAAATTATAAATCCGGTGATGAGGCTTTGAGAAAACGTACATCAGAAAATGTTTTGTCAGAAGCTTCAGGCCCAATGCCGCAATCAAAACGAAACATAGATACATGTGCATTTCTGTGTTGATCTCTATGCAACTGCTCCTTCACATTCAGCGCTGTACCATTGCAGTGGCACAGCGGGTACTGATTGTTGACCCCTGGGAACTGTCTTTGGAGGAATTACAAGCTTTCATTGCAATCCTGTATGTGTGTGGCGCATATGTGGGCAAAAGCATTGATGTGGAGAGCTACTGGTCGCAAGAATGGGGTATTCCCTTCAAGGAAACAATGTCACGGAATCGTTTTCTGGAAATCCTAAGATTAATACCTTTTGATTTGAGAACAACAAGTGCAGCCCGCCTTATTACAAACAAATTTGCCATGGCATCAGAGGTTTGGGACAGCTTCATCACAAATATCATTGCCTGCTATAAGCCTGGACCTAACATCACCGTAGATGAGTAGCTGGTTCCCACAAAGGCACACTGTCACTGGACACAGTACATGGCCAACAAACCAGACAAGTTTGGCATCAAATTCTGTCTTGCAGCTGACATGGATTCCAAATACCTTGTAAATGGTTTCCCCTACCTGGGAAAGGACGAAACGCCCCCTACTGGTGAGAGACTGGGAGACAGTGTTGTGCTGATGGAGCCGTACTTGGGCAAAGGATGAAATGTCACCACTGACAATTTTTTTTACTTCTCTCCATTTGGCCAGGGAGTTGAAGAAAAAAAAAACACCTTGGTAGGGAATGTAAACAAGGCAAGACGAGAGTTACCACCAACAGCTCAAGCCGTGCGAGCCCCCCTGCACCACTACACTCCTCAGGCAGAATCACTGTGCCACCCTGAGTGTGTACAGGTGTAAAAATTTTTAAAAATGTGCTTATTCTAAGCTCTCTGCACAAATCAGTGACCATAGGGACTGATGCTAAACAAAAGCCAGAGACTGTTGCATTTTACAACGCAACGCAGTATGGTGCGGATATATTGGATCAAATGACATGGCTGTAGTCTGTCAAAGGTGTTACTTACAGGTGGCCTGTGGCTGTTTTTTATAATGTTCTGCGCCCACTGGCACACGTAATAAAAGACAATGCCAGGTTGCTAAATGCAGTAAAAACAGAACTTTTGATGTCTGCGCCTGTTGTGAAAAGGCAGTCTGTGGCAAATGCACTGGTACAGTTGAAAAGCGTGTTTTCTTCATAGATTGTACTTAGAAAGTTGTAATAGAACTCTGAACAGACAGACAGAGCCTTTGAACTCTGTTTCACTCAAAGCGCCTTCACGTTGCATAATTTGTTATATTTTTGTTTTATGCTATTTTTATAACTAGTTATTTATGTTTTATAATGTTATATGTGCATACAGCTTTCTACACCTGTTTACACAGAATTTTATTGCGTAAAGTTTATTTTATTAAAGTTTTTCATGTTTATATGTGTTCTTTTTGAAAGAAATAAGAAAAAAGTTTAATTTTCAATGTAAATACAGTGTTTCTGCTCTGGAAATGTTATGTATGATGTTCATAAATAAAAATATTAAGTTGTATCCGATTGTTTGTTTTTCATTTTCATATCGAAGCCATTTTAAAATGGAGCCGCACATTTTGTAGGTGCGGCGGTTGCACGTAGTTCGAAATCTCGGCGGTTCTAGTATTATCCCGGGTTTAAAAGGCATGTCGTATGCAGACAGGCTAAAAGAATTGAATCTGTTCAGTCTTGAACAAAGAAGACTACGCAGCGATCTGATTGAAACATTCAAAATCCTAAAAGGTACTGACAATGTCGACCCAGGGACTTCTTTGACCTGAAAAAAGAAACAAGGACCAGGGGTCACAAATGGAGATTAGATAAAGGGGCATTCAGAGCAGAAAATAGGAGGCACTTTTTTACACAGAGAATTGTGAGGGTCTGGAACCAACTCCCAGTAATGTTGTTGAAGCCGACACCCTGGGATCCTTCAAGAAGCTGCTTGATGAGATTCTGGGATCAATAAGCTACTAACAACCAAACGAGCAAGATGGGCTGAATGGCCTCCTCTCGTTTGTAAACTTTCTTATGTTCTTATGTTCTTATGTTCTAACAGCATTTCTAGCAGGTTCTATTCCCACTCACTCCCAGATCATCAGAGTAAATCTGGGTATGAGTATTGGTTTCTGAGTATGATTACATGTGTGAATAGTCGCATGTCTCAGTCTCAGTCTCAGTCGCATGTCATGTATACCATTTTTGAGGAGCTTTTAATAAACTGCAATGCAGTTAATTATGTTTGCTGTGTGTTTGGATTTAATGCTGATAAAGTAGCCAACAGTATGTCGACACATTATGCAAACCAGCCTACAAAAAAGACTTGAGCTTTCTTCTTAGGCAGGAAGATTAATGTAAAGGAATGGAGGCTTGCCGAATGAAAGACAATTGGATCTTGTCACAATAAATGTGTGTTTCTGTCTTTACAG
Organism: Acipenser oxyrinchus oxyrinchus; assembly: GCA_030684275.1. Taxonomy (NCBI): domain Eukaryota; kingdom Metazoa; phylum Chordata; class Actinopteri; order Acipenseriformes; family Acipenseridae; genus Acipenser; species Acipenser oxyrinchus. The sequence goes on along the minus strand of CM060250.1, from coordinate 11,539,715 downwards.
ACGTCTAACCTTTTTCAGGCAATTAAAGGTTCTGATACAACAAGGATGGTATCAGTGAGCTGTGCTTTATTGTAAGTGACTTAAGCAGAATGAAGGATGGCTCTATTCGCTTCCTAGCTAATTGGATTATTGCCCAATGCACTACAATAACCACAGGATTTAGTAATAGAAGCACAAGCTGCATAAAAGGCCCATTTTATAGTGAAATGAGCTGTAGTTAGTTGATAAGAACCTTGACGGAGAAAGGTTAGTGCATTGGGGAATTGCATGTTAGAAGCAGGGGCATCGTGGTTATTTCTGTGGTTTCATGCTTGTCACTCCAATAAAAGGACATGTTATTATTTTCAGAAGCAGCATCAAGAATCCGTGAAAGTACAAAAGTACCGTTTTATATAAGTTGCTATATGTATGCACATTGATATATCGTAAAATGCAGTTGTTATTACATTATCTTTTCTTAATAATGTCAATGTTAAATCAGACAGTTGACAAATAGGGGCTGTGGTTTAGGTTTAATATCAGCTGTTTACAGACTGCTTCTTCATGCATTTACATATGGAGAACATTCAACTCACTCTAGGAATTCAGCCTATTATTAAATTATTGAGAGAGAAATGAAACTGAAGACACAAGCAGTTTTTTTTTTTTACATGCATCTGTGGCAAAGTGGCTGATTGTGTTACAGGTGCAAGAGTGATGCAGTGCGTACTAAAACAAACAAGAAGAGTTATAATCCAGTTGGATTATATCCAGGTCTGGTGACCAAATAATAAGACCCCGGCAATACACAACAATGTGTATTGTGCAACTGTGACAGGAAAGGCGTAGTGTGGTGTAAATAATAGACTCCAGTCCAGTTCAGTTAAGCGTTTGGGTTTTATTTTTCCTTTTTAACGACCTGGACACCAAACGCACTTAAACAAAACAAAGGATGCCGGGGTACACAACAATGTGTAACCCGACAACACAAAAAGAAACGGGGTTGCAGTCCCAAATATAACAAACAACAAAACAATCCATCTTCCTTATTTTGTAATCCAGGCTCGGGAAACACGGGGGTAACAAACACAGCACTTCCGGGCAATCGCTCCGCCGTCATACACTGGAGCGTCCCGTCAGTGCTCTAGAATACAAAAACAAAGAAGTTAGCACAAACTCCAGCAATAAAGACGACCCGTCTTTTAAACTCCTTCCTCTGTTTTCCTGCTCAATTCTCTCTCTCTCTCTGTCTCTGTCTCTCACACGCACTGCACCTTGCAAGAAGGAGCAGAACACTGGGCCATGCCCCCTTTTGTACGCTCCGTCTCGCCCCATTGATCAGCGAGGCAACCGCCGTCAGCCAATGCGCGATTGCCACCTCGCTTCCCGACCGGTCGATGACCTTTGCGCACGCGGCTCCGCCCCGCTCCAGGTGGCCGACTTCCACCTACCCTGGGGATGTCCGTTCCTCCTCCCCAGCACCCTCACCGGTCGGAAGGGAGATCTAAAACAAGAATTCATTCTCTCTTTGTCACAGCAATGTAAATAACAGCGGGTTGCAATCCCAAATAATAAACACAAATATCGGTCCCACAATAAAACTAACACGGTCACCAGTCTTGGGTGCGTGCAGTAGTGCTCGTGGTGGGTGATACAGTTTATTTGTGACAATCATGTAGTGCTGTTCCGGGTTAGTGCTGGCCCTTGGCAACAGCTCCGGAATCGTGTTTAGCCATCAAGTAATATACAGTACAAGACAATTACAGACAAACAAAACAAAACACTCACAAATGTTTTTATCTCTCACAGGGTCTCAAGTTTAAACCAAACGAAGGAACAGATTGTACCCTTTTATGCCGTCACACATGACCGCCTGGTAAACAAGTGCAACCACCTCTCCAATCTGCGACTGCCACGTTGTTTATTTTCTGGGTCAATGCGTTCTTGCAACGGAGTCTCGCCTTCATCCAGACTTCCCGACCCTGGGAAAGAACTGTCAAACCAGCCCGTCCAAAGAATTCTGTTCTCGCAGCTTAGCGCCCTCACAGGTCGGGAGGGAGATTTACATTGTATTTGTATTGTATTTCTGTCACAGCATCACATACAGTACTATACAGTACTACAGTACTATCAATGTTTAAATAATTTAGCATGATCTTCTTGACACATTTGGACCTTGCTGTTTTTTTCTGTTATTTGCTTATGAAGATGTATATAGCCTGCAAGGGAAGCAATGTTCCTAAAATCATTCTCCTGCATCCCTACATATATTACATCCCAACATATATTACAGCTTTACAAAAAGAAAATCAAACAAGAGTTCACCTGAAAAGTACTTTGAGTTACTGAAATACAAAAAATAATATTGTATAATATAGTTTATTAAGCTATATTCCATCTACATTTTATTAGATTTTAAAATCTTCATAAAACGCCATCAAAGGACATATTATAGTTTGCTCGGTAGCCTCTGAAGCCCTTAATAAGGGTACATATTCATAGCAGCAATGTAGCCGTGGTACATATACATAGCAACCATTGGAACATATTCATAGCAATGACTAAGCCCTTTTTTGCTTTCTGAAGATAAGCTTCAACAAAATGAAAACTAAAAAAGTTGTAATAAAACTTCTCCAAAAACACAGACTTAGAAGCCATGGAGACATGCGAGCCTCAAGACCAGAACCTCCTTTTTTAAGAGTACGACTCTGTTGTCAATTAACTAACTGGAGATAAAGCTGTCTTTCAAGGTTTAATAAACGGATTGGTTTATACTGGATATTTTGGGTAAAGTGGAAGACTGGTTGTTGAACAAGATGCTTTAATTTTTTTTTTTTGGTTTGTATTTTTTTTAAAAAAACAGATCTGCTAATGGCCTACCTTCTTTTGTTTCTTTTAAAACAGCCTCCAAACAATTTACACTTACTGTACAGCCTCTGAATACTAACATGAGGCAGCACAATTGTTGCTATAGTATGTTTAGATACTGTCAGGAATAGGGTATAAGTTATGCAAAAAAACAACACCAAGATGGACCAACTGTACATGATCAAAAATACACTAAGATAGAGATTTCAAAAAGCAAAATGATCCTACCAAAGTCCCACTTCCCAACCAATTTGCTATTTGGCAAGTTATATGTACGATTTGGATAAAGGAGACCTCACAGTCTCCCCTGAAGGGACAAGCAGCCAGTCAATCAGCGTCTTTTTCTCTGAGTCTGTTTGTGATTCACAGCAATGGTCCTCTTTCAGTCGTAAACTATCAGTTAACTAACCTGTCTAATTTTCCTCCATATTACAATCCTTCCTGGAGTAGGTGGCAGTGTGGTTCCTTTTTAAAGGGTGTCTCCCTATTTTATTATATTGTAGTATTATTCAGTAATTCAGTTTGCTTTTTCAAATATTATTCCTACAAATACAGTTTAATACATTGGCCTGTAGTGCTTAATAAATATTAAAAACTAAAATAGATAACTTCTTTAAACTTATAAATGGATTGCCCAAAAACAGTACTTGTGCTTTGTGTTTTGTTGTTAACCGTGTCCATCTTGGCTAGTTAAAATGCTTGATTAAAACATTTCCAATTCACTTGACTTTTGTTGTTCCCATGAAAATGAAATATTACTTGACATAAAGACTGCACGGTACCTCCGCGTTTTTTTACTCACACTGTGCTTAACTTAATGAGCCACTTACTAAAAACAGTGGGCCACATTTATCAATGTCTTACTATTGCTCTAGTCTACTCTTACTTTTCCTACAGACATCTCAGCAAGAATTACTCCAAAGTTTTGTAACACTGACAGTGCAACAAGTTCTTTTACGTATCCCTTGATAAACAATGCCAAATGTGTCCAAGTATATATTTGGCCAATGCTAATCTAGGATTTTTATCAAGATGGCCTGGGAACTCAACTACGAGGCAATAATATCCTTAGAAGAGCTTGTACAAGTGAAGAGGTAACATGTAAACATACAGCCTCTAAAGGTGAGTATACCTTTAATCACTAAATATTACTTAATATTTTAAAAAGCAAACTGAAATGATCCCTCCCCTAAATTAACTGTATATCATTAATTCAGTACATTTTTATTGATCTGAAATAATCATGAAATAGTGCCATCCTTTAATTCTGTTCTGCTAGTTTTTCTCAGATGGATGCTTGGTTGACCCACTTTTTAACATCACTAGTACAAGTTTGTAGCCGTGTGAGAGTGGCTTCACTTATAATGTGCCTTTGCCCACAAAGACTGGCCTCTGAGTCCCTGAGCAATGTGTGTGCATGTGTGTGTGTGGAACTATAAAGGGAAACTAAATACCAAGTGTTGTGCTCTCTAGGGGGATTAAACAATATACATACCTTGTGTTTATAGCAGTCAGTAAAGTATTCCTGTGTGAAGATTGTGATGGTGAACAATCACTGTATATTGTAGATCTGTCTAAAGAGGCCTGTAAATGCTGCAAGTGAAAACGTGTGTGTTGGGTTTCACCTGCAATTCAAGGATTCCCATGGGAAAATATAAAAAGATAAGACAAAGAAATGTTTGATTCATTGTAATAATGAACAAACTATATTTTAAAGTGCACTTAGTCTTAAAGGATGCAAGCTTTATTAAAATAAGGTTAGCCTTAATCAACAACATAAATAAACTGGAGTGTCAAGAGTACTGCCATATATAAGTAGTAGCAGTAGGGACCTCTAGTGGGGAATGTTAGTATTGCACAGTTTATCTGGGAGCTGGTCTCTCCTTATGTACATTGGCCATATTAAATATTGTGTATTGGATAGATGTATAAATTATGGGGTTATTGTATTGATGTTCTCCTTTGGATGTATGTGTACCTGATTTATGGGTCAGAATAAAGGCGGGTGGGGGGTTATAGAACTTTCTTTTGGGACAGTACCCCTTTAAATGATTAAAGGTAACGTACCTGTGGGTGGGGTTGGTGCTTATAAAAGGAAGGCAATTGACTTAAAAATATTGCTTGGAGCAGCATCTCTAATAGAAAAGGGCAATGATTTCCACAATCTGGGAGCATTATAACTAAATGCACTGTCTCCACTCCTTTTCAATTTTAACTTTCGGAGGCACAAAAAGCCAGCGTTAGAGGTTTACATGGGGACAGAGTCTCTCTCAGGTAAGCCGGTACCAAGTCATTTAGTGCTTTATATGTCAACAGTTAGATATTAATCAATTCTAAAATCCACTGGAAGCCAGTGCAGTGAGGCCAACACCAGAGTTATATGAAACTGTAATTTTTCAAATGTGAGCCTCAATACTCAAATCAGAATCAAATATAACCTAACAGCAAAACCTCTGTCTTATTCAATTGCAAGACATTTTTAGGCATCCAACATTTGATATCAGCAAGACACTATTAAGGCCAAAATAGCTGTGGTGTCACCAGGTTTCACACCTCGTCAGCATAACAGTGAAAATGAACGCTATGTTTACGAATGATATCACCCATTGCTACCATATGTGTAAAAACAATAATAAGGGACCAAGAAAAGAGCCCTGGTGGACACCACAAGTACTAGTAGATAATCCTGCTAGACTCCCCTAAAGAAACACAGTACTGTCTATTAGTTAGATATGACTTAAACCAGTTTAGAACAGTTCCAGGCAGGCCAACCCAGCTTTTAAGACAATCAATTAAAATGGTACGACCCACAGTATCAAATTCAGTACTAAGGTCTAAAAAAAGAGTAAGAGTTGGCACTCATCAGTTAGTCATTTAGCACTCTGACAATGGCAGTCTCTGTACTAGGAGCAAATCAAAACACTGACTGAAACTTTTCAAGGACATTGCTGACATCCAGAAATATGTGGAGTTGTTTGACTGCTTCCTTTTCAAGAACCTTAGCTAAGAATGACAAGTTAGAAATGGGTTTAAAATTACTCAAAACAGTACAATCTGTTATATTTTGAGCAGAGACTTAACCAAAGCTGTTTTTAAGGCAACTGGACCTTTTCCAGTTGACAGAGATCTACCTTGTATAGTAAGAACATCAATACACAAATAACTAAATATACTTAAGGAATCAATTTGGTATTGGATCTAAGGAACCGGTGGAAGATTTAATCTGCATAACTAATGGATTCAAATCCTTAATCAAAGAAAACGATTCCATAACAGAGCCGATCTGTCTAGTGGGCACATTCATAAAGGAACCATCCCAAGGAATTTGATCCCTAATCGTAATCATTTTAAGAAATTCTTTACTTAGTGGGAGAGGCTTCAGTATAAGGAGGTGCAGCAGGTGATGGATTTACTAATCTGTGAATAGTTGAAAAAAACAAAAAACACAAGTTATTTTTATTAACATCAATAAGGCTTGCGAAAGAGCAACATCTGACTGTCCTCAGAGCTTTATTTGCTTTAATAGATGTTGTTTTCAAATATCATAGTGAATGTGCAATTTAGTAGCCCTCCATCTATGTTCTAATTTGCAACATTCCCTTTTCATTTTGTATAGGGTACTGTTAGCCCATGGTGCAGTTTGCTTGGAAAAGACTGTTCAAGTTTTAACTGGGGCCACAATATCGAAAGTATGTTAAAAGGCGACTATATCTGTCAACTAACTCATCAGTAGACAGAGAGTGGGTAGCGGTGAGTGGTGATAGTCTCACTATTTCGGAAACCCTTGTTGCAGTTGAAGAATTTATTATGTGAGTTTTAATAGAAGGCAATATAGCCTAAAAAAGAATTTAAAAATGATCAAAAACAGTAAGATCTACTGTTGATGAATTATAAACAGCTAAACCTTGAGCAATGACTAATCAAAGGTATGAATACAACAGTAAAGAGGAACTAAAGCGAAATCTACTACCACTATACACAAAAGAAGCACAAGCACACAGGCTACAAGTACAACAGCAATACAAACCTAAACCCACAAACACATTATAGAAAAAATGGCAGAACTTAATATCATATATGTGTTCTGCTATGATCAATTTAATGAAGCTTAATTAAAAGCAGTATTAAATAAAACACATTCTAAAACACACCATAAGCAAAAGGGATTGGCAAATTACATGATAGGTCTGACTACTTAATTCAATTGAGTTATTGATTCAATCCATGCAAAAAGTCAGGGCCTAGGAAGTTATTTCCCCCCAGAATAAAAGTAGTAGTTGCTAAATGGATATGATTTGTTCTTGAAAGGACACAATATCTTCCTCTTACAGTGCTTCTAATAACAGTATACAGAATAAACCTGTATTTACTGGCAGACTGCTGACTGCAGTGCAATGTTGTTCGGCACCATTATTATAAATGGCACACAGGTTTAGGTTTAGGTCAAGGTAAGGTTGATTTAAAATACCACTCTGGAAGTCATAGATGAATCAAGCCTCTATTATTCACCAACAAGCACAACTGAATCAAATCTGTTGTATGTGATCTGCACAAAATACATTAGCACTGAGACTTGGCTTACATAGAGGGGTTATACATGCCTGTCAAGACTGCTTTTAAAAAGTACATTCATTTTACACACATGGAAGAACATATGGCTCACTAAGACTGTCGTAGCCTTCAACATTTATAGTTTGGGAATGAGCATTAGTATTAATTATGGGATTTGGTAGTTACAGTACTGTAATATATGCTCAACCAGCGTAGCTCGGACCAGCTCATGTTAGTTGCCTTTCCCTTTAATAGTCTATTTCCCATAGATAAAGAACAAAGCATATTTATTGTTAGGTCATATTTATAAGTTGTTTATGTGAAGTTTAAATGTCTAAACCTTTGCAGGTTTTTTAGTTTCAAACAAACCTACTTTTGTTCACTGTAAGATAAGACAAAAACGGATCAGATGGTTAAGACAATGGTTAAGACAAACACTAACCAGCTTACAGCAGTGAGGTACCATAACTATAATCTTCAAGTCACTGTTATATTCTGCTAGCAATGAAATAGGCCCAAGTGCCCCCTTCTTTTAGATTATGGGGTATAACAAGCTATATTTTTTTTTACTATGGATTTTTTTTTTTTTTTAATCAACCTGGTGCTGAAATCTAAAACAAATTTGGGGCTGTATACACAATGTTGAAATCTGAATTCATAAGTAATAATAGCTATTTAATTGTATTTTTCCGGTGCCAGCATGACAGATAGGCGTTCTAATCGAACACTGTGCAAGAAAATTAGATATTTATGACTCGGTTCAAGCCTGTCAAAAAGAGAGAGCTTGTTTTGTACAGTGAATGTGACTCCTGTTTAAATTACAGGTACTACAATATATTAATTCTGTAATATGCATGTTCATTTCCCCTCAGTGTTCAAGTAGAAGGCCTGCTAGTCTGTCACGTGGTGGAACCGGGAAGGTAAGACTATGTTTTGCTTTGTTAGTGTCGGAATCAATGTTTTGTTTTAGTGTCGGAATCAATGTTTTGTTTTAGAGTCGGAATCATTGTTTTGTTTTAGTGTTGGAATCATTGGTCCGAACCAGGTAACTACAGACCAATAAGCCTGACTTCTATTATATATAAACTTATTGAAACTATAATAAGATCTAAAATGGAAAATTACCTACATGGTAACAATAACCTGGGAGACAGTCAGCATGGTTTTAGGAAAGGGAGATCATGTCTAACTAACCTGCTTGACTTTTTTGAAGATGCAACATTGACAATGGATAATTGCAAAGCATACGACATGGTTTATTTAGATTTCCAGAAAGCTTTTGACAAAGTCCCGCATAAAAGATTAATTCTCAAACTGAACGCAGTAGGGATTCAAGGAAATGCATGCACATGGATTAGGGAGTGGTTAACATGTAGAAAACAGAAAGTACTGATTAGAGGAGAAACCTCAAAATGGAGCGAGGTAACCAGTGGTGTACCACAGGGATCAGTATTAGGTCCTCTGCTATTCCTAATCGACATTAATGATTTAGATTCTGGTATAGTAAGCAACTTGTTAAATTTGCAGACGACACAAAAATAGGAGGAGTGGCAAACACTGTTGCAGCAGCAAAGGTCATTCAAAATGATCTAGACAGCATTCAGAACTGGGCAGACACATGGCAAATTACATTTAATAGAGAAAAGAGTAAAGTATTGCATGTAGTATGTGCATGTGTGTCGACCCAGGGAACGTTTTTGACCTGAAAAAAGAAACAAGGACCAGGGGTCACTAATGGAGATTAGACAAAGGGGCATTCAGAACAGAAAATAGGAGGCACTTTTTACACAGAGAATTGTGAGGGTCTGGAACCAAATCCCCAGTAATGTTGTTGAAGCTGACACCCTGGGATCCTTCAAGAAGCTGCTTGATGAGATTCTGGGATCAATAAGCTACTAACAACCAAACGAGCAAGATGGGTCGAATGGCCTCCTCTCGTTTGTAAACTTTCTTATGTTCTTATGTTTTTATTATTTTTCAACAACTTCCTTTACTGCTGCACTAATTAGATCATTCACAAGTGCAGTCCTAATTACAGGAAGGTTTTCCCATGAGAATAATAAGATTTATATTTGTTATAGTTACATTTGCTTATTATTTACATATCATTTTCTAATAAGGGATTACTTTAAATAGATCTTTGCCGATTAATTATTGATCCACACACCTATTTTCTTGCTCATTTGGCCAAGTTACAGATTCAGGCAAAGCTCTGATAGGAATTATAGGGCAGCAGTGTGGAGTAGTGGTTAGGGCTCTGGACTCTTGACCGGAGGGTCGTGGGTTCAATCCCAGATGGGGGACACTGCTGTTGTACTAGGTAAAGTACTTTACCTAGATTGCTCCAGTAAAAACCCAACTGTAAGAATGGGTAATTGTATGTAAAAATGATCCTTTCCACTGGCAGAGCTATATCAAATCAGCCCCAGTTAGGATTGAGGGAAATTGTTCTCTAACTCATTCTGATGGAGGAAGTTACAAAGTGTGCAGTTGAGAATGAGGCTAAGCAACGGGTGTTGGGGTGTTAAATCTGGAAATGGAGCGAGCGGAGAAGGAGGGGGGGGGAGATGTTGCTAGAAGGGAAATATGATTTATGATATTTCTTAGATTTACAGATTGGTTTCATGCTGCAGGTGGAAACGTAGCACTATTAACTATACATGATTAGTTTATGGCACACACTAATTTATTCAGTGACCTTGTTCAAAGAGACTTTTGAGCTACTGAAATATTCACCAACAACCTTTCTATCTTGCCTTCTGTCTGGATTTTGGGCTGATCTAGTTAACACTTCTAATAAAAATATATATCAATGTATTTTTTGTCAGCAGATATCCTCGACTTTAGCTTGAAGTGAGGTTTAAAAAAAAAAAAAAAGTATTTATGGTGTTCAGGATCCTCTGAATTGAGATGTGCAATATTTCAAAAGGAAATGATCCTTTTGCGGGGATTAGTATTTCAAAGTATGTCAAAATCTGTGATAGGCAATCTCAGCATGGGAAAAACACTTTGATTCCACTGTAGCCATGGTCTGACAGTTTGTTAACAAGTAAATTAAATATATATTTGTGCACATCAATAAATCCAATAACCTAACCTTAAAAAAACAAATACAATATTAGATTGTATTATATTAAATTGTAGTTCAAACAAACTCTGATAGTCTAGCTTGACCTCAGCAGTGGCAGATCTAAATACTGCTGCCTAGGAGAAAAACCCCAGAGATTTTCCACTGTTTAGATTATCAAAATATAGACAACTTTATCTATTGCCTTGACTTTTAAGTATGTTCATATGCTGAACTAAGGTTAAAAAAAAAAGTGCAGATATAAAACATTCCCAGCAAGGCCAACAGGAAAATACATTTTAAAGCATTCATTTAACCCAAACTTTATTGGCTCAAACCACCTAGAACCCCTACCTAATTTATCAGTAGAAATGTAAAATGTTCTCTTTTCAATCACCCCCTTTTCATGTGTAATGGTACATACTATTCTGTTTGTGAGGGCATTGAATGTGAATATTATAGATGTATAATCAAGCTGATTTTCAGGTAGTGTATTACATTCAAAAGTTATATCATAGTTCTTCATAGTTTTGTCAGATGTCAGGGTCCTTTGGAAGCGATTTGTTCTGTATGTGCTGTGCTCTGTATCTTGTTGCTCTTAAGGGGTCTCCGGTTCTCAATTGGAACCACTTTTTTGTCATTTAATTGATTTATCTTGCTAAATTAACCTGTAGCTTGCATCAGTTCTGGTATTCCTAGCCACATTAATACAAACATATTCTGAAACAGAACCTTTAAAAAAATCCACTGAAGAGGCTAACGTCCATTACATGCATTAGTATCCAGCTACTATAAAAATATATATGTTTCTTTTTTTTCTTTTGTTCTGTAGGAAAACAAGTGAAGGACAATGACTGGCAAGACCCAGACCAGCAATGTCACCAACAAGAATGATCCCAGATCCATCAACTCCAGGGTTTTCATTGGCAATCTCAACACAGTAATAGTAACAAAAGCTGACATTGAAGCTATCTTTGCCAAGTATGGGAAAATAGTTGGCTGCTCAGTACACAAAGGATATGCATTTGTTCAGTACATGAGTGAAAGAAATGCACGGGCTGCGGTTGCAGGAGAGAATGCAAGAGTCATTGCAGGACAGCCACTCGGTAAGCTGCTGTTTTTAATGTGCATCTTTGTGTTGCTAGACTCTGGAAATAATGATGTAAGTCATTGTCATGCACTTACATAGATAGGTGTACCATACAAGAATACATAAGGAGAGTTTAAGTGAACTGCATTTTCAAGGCTCAAAACCAGGACATGTTGTTAAATAAATGCAGAGTCTAATTAAACCTGTTAAATATACGGTAGGCTATTTAATGGTTATTTAAGTAGACATTCTCTCACTCTTAGTATTATCTTTTTTTAAGCGGCTAGCTAATTTCAGTACACTCCCGGGTTTACTAATTAGTTTAATTTGCCACATTGTGTTATATATGTATTGCTATGTATTGTTCTTAACATTGTAACAATATTTGACAAAGGTTTGAGAAAACTAGTTACTTTACCTAAATGTATTTTTGTCAGTTGCTGTTTTTTTTAGAACTGTCATGGCAGTTAATTGTCTCTTTTGTGAGAGCTGTGTTGATGAATACAATGAAATGACAAATACAAAATGTAATAATAAATTAGGGATGTAGAAATAGTCACAAAAGGCTATACAGAAGAGTAAAGCGAATGTGTGTAATGTTAAATGCACTTTAGAACACTTTTAAAGTTATTAGGGCTTGATTTGCAAAGCCTAGTGTGTCCATGCACTCTGAAGTTAAACCCAATTTGATATCATGTCCTACATGAATACAGGTAACGTAGTCAGACACTGCCAGTCGGCATTACAAAGGTGTTATTGAAGGTCTGAGGTATTTTAAATACTCTATTGTGATTGGTCAAAACTGGTCACATGGGGGTGTTGATATTACAGCATATCACCAGGGGTTGGCACTTCTTTTCAAAAAGGGGCGAATAACTATTAAAAATCCATACGCCACTAGCCTTTAAAAAATACAGACATACTGGAATTATCGCAATAAACATGACTGACGAGATTTATGTAAATGTTGAACTTTTGGGAAACCGAAGTGAAAAGTAGATATTGAATGAGTCTGACTCAGACACCAATGATTAGTGAAAAAAAGCAAGGTATTCAAATCAGTTAAAAACTCGCAATTCTGATCGCTCTGTTCCTTCTCCCTGAACTACAGCGTGTCCCTGTCCCATTCTGAAAATAAATAGTTTTAAAAAAATATCTTAAACTTTCAGCTTTTTAGTAAAAATTTGGGTTGCTCTTAAACGAGAATGTGGTGGTTAAATGGATGTTTTTTTGCCGCTGCCCCTGTCTATGTCCGCTCTTCTCTGGTCGGTTGCATCTCAATCAATCAATCTATTTTATTTTTATATAGTGCTTTTCCTGTAGAACATCTCAAAGCGCTGTACATAGCATAAAGTACATCAGCAATTGTTAATAACATCAGATACATAAAAAAACTACATCAGAAACAGCATTTTAAAATACAAAGCAATTTAAAAAAAAGAGTTATTACAAAAGCCATTACAATATATAAATACATGTGAAACATCTATTATAAGTTTTACTAAAGAAAAAAAAACAGTTAATTACTAAAAGTCAAGGAAGACAAGTGTGCTTCAAGTGAAGATTTAAATCTCCTGCCCTGCCTGCTGCCACCAGTACCACCCCCTGCACAGCTGTGTGATCTGATGCAGAATATTTATAAATGCATCTTGACAATTCCTGCTGTACCTTTCTCTACACAGAAACTTGTCCAGGTACGATGGTATCATCTCTTCTGCTGTGCCCTGCATTGTTTTAACACTAGAACAACCAAGGCGGTCACTTTGACCGTTTGTGTTTAAGATGTGCTTTCCTGACTTTTCCTAAATATATGTACGAATTGCCCTGACAAAGAAAGATGTAGCTGCAAAAATTAGCAAGATAAAATACTGTCATGCCTATTCCGAGGAGGAGCGGTCAAACTGACTGATAAATATAAAACATTATAACAGTTAAATGTTGCGGTATTATTAGACTTTATAAACGATTGTAAATGAAGCCCATTCTGTTCAAATATTTATTTACTCATGTCATTTCGATTATAATATGTCTGTGTATAAACGCACAGCTTCAGTTACGTATATGTGCTTTGTTATATAGGCAATATAAACCCATTTTAGATGATTGTGCATGTGTTGTGTCAGGAAATGCAAATGAAAACCAAATACGAAGGATGAAAAAATGCATTTTTTTTTTTTGGTTTTAGGTCAGATCATCCTCAAAGACCTAATTCTGAAAGGAAATACATTGTTTCCGAATCTCATTTGCTAGTTTATTTGATATGTCCATTCTGCAAACATTCTGAATCAGCTGGAGCTAAATCTAAGACTTTGGGGACGTATATTGAAATAACACAGTGCTGCTATAATTGTGGGTAGGTCCCTTCATTAGTTGGAAATGAGAACAACTCTGTCTTGGTTTTCCTTTCCCCGCAACCACTTACACAGCACAGACAGGTTTTTTTGTTTTTGTTTTGTTTTTTGTTTTTTTAATTGAATGCAAAATTAATCATAATAATACATCATAATACAACATGAGAAGGAAACATGTATAGTGTGAAAGATGTCTACTACACAAAACGAAAGCAGGTACAAGTTCCTTCATTTTAGAAAATTAGACAGACCATGTTTGTCACACAGATTAGTGTGTTTCCACACGGAGGTAATATAGCTTACACAACGCTTCATTGGGCATGCACCAGTACATCTGACAGTACACGCGGAAGTCAAGTTTTTTGGCTCAGAAGAGATTCTCCAGAAGAATGATTTTGGACGCTGGCAGTGTGGCATTATGCAAATGTTTGGACGCATACGGATTGTTATACAATGAGCAAATACATTCAGAACAGCAAGATGGGATAGTTTATGTTTTATTTTTCATGTAGTACTGATGTACCCTTTCAAGAGTATCAGAATCTGGGGACGTATGGAAGCATCTGTCTGTATACCACATTTATATCTTTATTTTACAGTAAAATCCAAGCAATTTAACACATATGTATTATCCTTTTTGTGTAATTTGTAAGATGCACAGAATAGCTCTTAATGTTCATGTGTGTAATAATAAGTGGCAACATTGGCTCCTTTTACTGAAGACACCACTCCCTAATGTAATAAAAACAAAACATTGTCTTTGTTTGTTACCAGATGCAGCAGCATGTAAAATAATAACATAATCTGACACAATTTAAATACTTTACCCCAGCTCACACATACACTGCTATTGTGTGCCCATGGCAGGAAAAAACTCAAACAAAAGTAAATGTCCCAAACATTGCACCTTCTACCAGTCAATATTACATGCATGACAGGTTACAGCAAGATGTATTTTTTAAATGAATGTTTTGGTCGAGTAATGTTAGTTTTAGGGCTCTCAATATTATCTACAACAGTGAAGTCTCATTGCGTTTACAAGGCTGTTAATTTAAATTTTTGACTTCTGTCAGAGGAAATGCATGCTTGATACAAACCAGCTGTACTGATGAATAGTAGTACTTAACAAGAAAGAAAACCAAATGGTTAAAAGCTGTACAGTATCTTGAGAATTCCCTCGTCACAACTTTTGCTGAATGAAGTCAATAGTGCAGAACATGATTTATGAAGACATGGCATTCACAGGCGTTTGTTACTTTACTCTCAGGATGGAACCTGTCTTTAGTGTATTCAGCTCTGTTACTGTACAGCATGTGTGCCACACTTTACATTTAGGACATACTTTTTTACATATATCTGGAAAAAAAAAACGTATCCAATTGTTATGAAAGTTTAACA
Source organism: Acipenser oxyrinchus oxyrinchus (assembly GCA_030684275.1). Lineage (NCBI taxonomy): Eukaryota > Metazoa > Chordata > Actinopteri > Acipenseriformes > Acipenseridae > Acipenser > Acipenser oxyrinchus. Next base: position 11,524,411 of record CM060250.1, on the reverse strand, counting down.
ATTTATAGCAGAAGTTATTGAGGGTATTAGATTCTGGGGATGTGTGAGAGTCCGTGTTCCGTACACATTCCCATTAGTATGTCACTGTGACAGGATGCCTTGGTGGTGATGTCCCCACACCAGGAAGCTGGCACTGACAACTACTGTGGGTTGATGCGCTTCTGCGCGTATTTAATGTACAAAAATAAATCAAAAGGATAAACAAAAACACAGCTCACAGAACCAAAATAAACAATTTAAACAAAAAAAAATCTCGCACACGCAATACCGACACCCAAAACAACTAATGTGCTGGTCTCTCTTTTGCTCTCTCCGATCCTCCTCTCTGATCACCCTCCCCGTTCAGCCAAAGCTGCAGGTTTTTATACATGTGGCCATCTCCAGATTACTAATAAATGAATCAATCCGGAGATGGACACATTCTAAACGAGAGTTTTTAACCTGCGTGGTCAGCAGCCAGTTTGTCAATAATCATTCGCTGTCAACCACGCATTCTCACGAGATGAATACATTCACCCGTGATTTTAACCCCAAACAATACATTTATCAGCAGGGCTCTTCTGCCCTGCCACCTATCTACATGCAGGGCTCTTCTGCCCTGCTACAGTCACACTTACATTTTTACATGTATTTGGAAAATCACTTCATAAATTATTAGTCTGTGGACATATGAAGATGTACGTACATCTGTTTATATATTTGTCATTCTATACTATTCTGTACTGTTGATATACAATGCTTGCAACCTATGATGATTATTTCCTGAATAATAATGGGTGAATATGTTTAGAATATGAAAATCAAATAGATTGTAAAACATCTATTTTGTGTTAAACCTACACCTGTTATGGTGTTCAACAGTGGTGAACTTTATTTTGATACCACAAAGCATGTAAAGACCAGCTTGGCACGTCAGGCAGATAAATGCCACAGTTGGCACAACTATTCTGGTTCTGGTTTACTCTCCATCTGTATGGACTTCTTGCAGCACCTGACTTCCTCTTCTGGGACAAACAGCTCTGGCTCTTGTAATCTGATGAGCAGCCACAATTGAAAGAACAATGGACTGGTAAATTGTAGCAAGGGTATAGTTTCAACCTGCTGATTCAACCGCCAGGCATTTACAACAGCACCATTCAGGCAGAGGTGGACAATTGGACAGAACTCCGGCTCCCGAGTGGCACATCCAGTAAAGTGTGCAGGATGCGCCCTATACCCTGGAGATCGCAGGTTCGAATCCAGGCTATGTCACTGCCGACCGTGACCGGGGGTTCCTAGGGGGGCGGCGCACAATTGGCCGAGCGCCGCCCGGGTAGGGAGGGCTTAGGTCGGCAGGGGAATCCACGGTTCACCGCGCACCAGCGACCCTTGTGGTCAATAGGGCACCTGCGGGTCTGGAGTGGAGTCATTCAGATCTGTGTTGTCCTCCTACACTATAGGTCTGGTGGCCTCGCTGTGGATCTGCAGTGTGAAAAATGACAGATTAGCAGGACCACGTTTCGGAAGACACGTGTTTTAGCCTCCGTTTCCCGAGTCGTCAGGGGGGTTGCAGCGGTGAACCAGGATCAAATAATAATAATTAGGCATTTCAAATTGGGGAGAAAACCGGGGTAAAAAATTGCCAACGACTAAATTTATAAAAAAAGGTCAACTCCACCCATTCCCTAGTTGGACACCTATAAAGTAGTAAAATAATAGTAGACATATTATTATTATTATTATTTAATTTTTGGCGATTGTTACAAAATATCACAGTACAAAGTATCACATTACAAAATATCACACTGTAAAGTATCACATTTCAGAATATCACATTACAAATAAGAGCAGTTGTAAAGTACAATAAAATCAGTAGCAAAAGATCAAATTCAAATAAGAGCAAATAGTAGAGAATACAGTAAATAATTACATTTAAGAGTGGGTTCGACTAAGAGCAGTTAACTTACATGAAAACTATGATAGTCTGGAGATAGGAGAGAGCAGAAAGGTCAAGCAGCGCAGCGATAGGTGAGTACAAGAGTTTTCAATTGGATGTGAGATGCAATAGGGAGCCAGTGCAGAGAGTGGAGTGGCGGTGTAGCATGGGAGAAACGAGGAAGGGAAAAGACAAGGCGAGCAGCAGAGTTTTGGATGAGCTGGAGCAGATGGATGGCAGAGGAAGGGAGGTCGGCCAGGAGGGAGTTGCAGTAGTCAAGGCGGGACAGTACCAAGGCCTGAACGAGAAGCTGTGTGGAGTAGTCGGTGAGGAAGGGGTGAATTCTACGTTTGTTGCTGAGTAAGAGGCGACAGGAGCGTGCCAGAGTAGAGATGCGCTGAGAGTAGGAGAGGGAGGGGTCGTGGGTGGCACCGAGATTCTTGGTGAATGAGGAGAGAGAGAGGGTGATGGATTTAAGAGGAATAGAGATAGAGAGATCAGCAGTGGAGGAGGAAAGGGGGGAGAAAAGGAGGTCTGGCTTTGAGATGATGCAAGTGCATCCAGGAGGAGATGGCCGAGAGGCAGGTCGAGATACTGGAGGACATGTCAGAGTCAGAGGGGGGAAAGGAGAGGAAAACCTGGGCATCATCAGCATAGAAATGATATGAGAAGCCATGGGAGGAGATGAGGGGACCCAGGTGTAGAGAGAAAACAGGAGGGATCCCAGGACTGAGCCTTGGGGGACACCTGTCGAAACAGAGCAAGAGGCAGAGGGTAAGCCACACTAGGACACCCAGTAGCTGCAATCAGCGATGTACATATGTACCTTTCCAATACCAAATTAATTACTCCAATCATAAAATATAAGTGTGGGAAGGCATCAAACTTCTTTATGTTATAACCTACAATAATCAGATATTATTATGAGATGTACTAAAGCTGCCAGCGATTTCTGTTCTTAACAGAATGCCTGTGTCAGCGATTTAGTTGAGATGGCTAAAAATAATGGGCTGCCACTTTCAGTATTAGTAGTATTAAGGATAGCAGATAAACATGCCTTTCATATACAGTATATATATATATATATATATATATATATATATATATATATATATATATATATATATATACACTACCGGTCAAAAGTTTTAGAACACCCCCATTTTTCCAGTTTTTATTGAAATTTAAGCAGTTCAAGTCCAGTGAATAACCTGAAATGGTACAAAGGTAAGCGGTAAACTGCCAGAGGTTTAAAAAAAAAGTTTAGGTTACCAAAAACTGAAAAATAATGTACATTTCAGAGTTATACAAAAAGGCCTTTTTCAGGGAACAAGTAATGGGTTAACAACTTACAGCTGTTCTGCAGCAATTGAAGTAAACAATTCCTAACAATTCCTACAGGTGTCCCAACTTTTGTTGATTACTTACAAACCCTCTGTCTGTATAAAAGCAGTGTTGGAACAGACTGTGTTACTACACCCTCTTAAGCATTATTTGGACAGTATTGTACTGCAGGAAGTAGTATATTGCTATCATAATGGCGAGAAAAAGGCAATTAACAAAGGAAGAAGACAGACCATGATAACCCTTAAAAGTGTAGGTCTTTCCTTTAGAGAAATTGCAAAGAAAGCCAAGGTGTCAGTGAGTACAGTTTCCTACACCATCAAAAGGCACTTGGAAACTGGAAGAAACTCTGACAGGAAGAGGTCTGGCAGACCCAAAGCCACAACAGAATCAGAAGACAAGTTTCTGAGAGTCAACAGCTTGCGTGATAGGTGGCTCACAGCTTCAAGCACAGCTTAACAATGGTCGAAGTAAGCAAGGGTCAGTTTCAACAGTGAAGAGAAGACTTCGAGCTGCAGGTTTGACAGGTCGAGTGGCAGTAAGAAAGCCATTGCTAAGATGGCAAAATAAGAAAAAGAGGCTTGCCTGGGCCATGAAGCACCGCCAGTGGACTACTGAAGACTGGAAGAAGGTCTTATGGACCAATGAATCAAAATTTGAAATCTTCGGTTCATCACGCAGGGTTTTTGTACGCCGTCAGTAGGCGAAAGGATGGTTCCTCGGTGTGTGACACCAACTGTCAAACATGGAGGAGGAAGCGTGATGGTCTGGGGCTCTTTTGCTGGATCCAGAGTCGGCGACTTGCACAGAGTGAGTGGCACCCTGAACCAAAACGGCTACCACAGCATTTTGCAGTGCCATGCAATACCCTCTGGTATACGCCTAGTTGGTCAGGGGTTCATCCTACAGCAAGATAATGACCCAAAACATACCTCCAGGCTATGTCAGAACTACCTTAGAAGAAAAGAACAAGACGGTAGGCTTCAAATCATGGCCAACACAGTCTCCAGACTTAAACCCCATCAAGCTGGTTCGGGATGAACTGGACAGAAGGGTGAAAGCAAAGCAACCTACAAGTGCAACACATTTGTGGGAACTTCTGCAACAGTGTTGGGAAGAACTTTCCGAACAATATTTGATTTCCATTGTAGAAAGAATGCCACGAGTGTGTTCGGCTGTTATATCTGCAAAAGGTGGCTACTTTGAGTCAAAAATTTAGATTAAATTTTGTTAAACAAAACGATTCCATGATTTCTTTTTTATCTCCAATTGTTTATTTGTTCTATGCTTTAATTTCAGAGTACATTGAGACATTAAACTGCGTGAAATTTCAATAAAAACTGGGAAAATGGAGGTGTTCCAAAACTTTTGACCGGTAGTGTATATATATATATATATATATATATATATATATATATATATATATATAAAAGAGTATAAAAATAGGTAAAATACGGAACAGATGCATTGTACAGATGACGTTTACATTTAACAAAACAACGCTATTTTGATCCTTGCACCCTTGCATGTATAGACGTTATCCTTCGGGCACCCTCTGCTGCAGCAAACCAGAGTGTCGCACAACTCTCGCAATATATAATGCTAGAGATCCCGCTAAGAAGACGCAATAGATATTTAAATTTGTATATTGTGGCTCTTCATTAACATATTTTGTTTAGAATTGTTGCAACAAAAATGCAAATTGTGGTATGTTTGCGCTGCGACTTGCCCATCTTAGTATATCTACCCCAAAGTATCTTGAGGATACAACATTAGTTTAGCAATGTTCATAAGTTTATGATAGAGTTTATAATGCTGTATTGTATATATATATATATATATATATATATATATATATATATATATATATATATATATATATATATATATATATATATATATATATAATTAAAACATGTTGTGTATTGTTTGTTTATAATTTGGTCAGGTTACAGAAATGTGACACCTAAATAATACAAGTTATTAAATAGCAATTTGTTGATTTCATTGTTCTTTGCTGTATTCATCACTTTCCAAATACAGTGTTATTAAAAGTAAAAAATGATTTAACACACCAGTGGGCCCAATTTTAAGGCAATGCAATGATACATTTTCTGAGAGGAATAGAACAACTGTTATATAAAACTAGCAAAGGCACAGCCGAGTTATTATTCGCTGTAATTCCTTGTTTCTTCTTGTACCACTATAATTATTTCATTCTTCAATGACAATTTGCCTTAGGCTTTGCAATTGCTTCAAAATAGGCCCCCTAATCTACATTTTCCTTAGACTAAATAAAATGTAGCATTGCTTTTTTTACAGCAAATGAATGGGAACATCCTACATGGCGAAAAGGTTTTATGTGGTCATTACGCATTTATTGCTAAGTAACTGCTTCTATATAAGCTAGCAACAAACAATATTGATGTTATTGTGCATTTTTATTTCCCCATTAAGGATTAATACAGATTTATTTAATCAGTCTGTAGAAATTAGTTGTATTTTTTTACTTTAACCTGCTTCTTTTTTATTTTATTTATTTTATTTTTTATCAACAGTAAAAAAAAAATGTACAGCAGCCTATACCTGTGCGCATTTGGTCCATCTTCTACACAGTATATTAAAACTGCAAATTTTGTAAGAAGATGTCAGCACTAATTTGTTTCCCCTGCTGTAGTGCTTTCAGAAGTGCAAAGGTAGCGCATTATTAGTAATTTGCTTATTAATGTGCGCTTGTTTCAGACACATCCTTACCTGTCCCCGCTTTGAGAGTCTCTGATACCCCTAGGAATGCATGCTTTTTTAAAGGTAAGTCTAACCTATTAACAATAATAGACTGTAAGTAAAATAGATTTTTTGTCATATGATTTAACTAGAAGAGTAGCCATCAAGCCAAATATATACTTGTTACAGTGTTAAGATGTCCTTTAGAGACCAAAAACAATACAGAGCCAGGCTGAATATATTTATATATGTATATTTTAGTTTTGATAAATATTAAATCCTGACATACATTTTAAGTTACAATGATAAACTGTTCAGCTTTGTACATGTATTCAATAGTAAACCACAATAATAATAATAATAATAATAATAATAATAATAATAATAATAATAATAATAATAATAATATCTGTATTTTGATATAGCGCTTTTCATAGTTGACCACCATCACAAAGTGCTTTACCGAGGTAGGCTGTGAACTGTGCATTATATGCAGAGTCACTTACAAAAGGACATATGCAAATAGTTTTGCTGCAAATTAAAAACTAGAAACCATTTTATCATTTTAGTCAGCACCTGGTATTTGAAATGTCACTAACTCAATTAGAATATACATTTTATGCACACTACATATGCAACTTTCAACTGAACTGACCTACGATTGAATCCCAGGTATTTGAAAACACTGATGCATGAAATGAAGGGATTATTAGCACTTCAGAGGGGTTTTTAAAAATAAAATGTCATTACAACTAAGAAATCAAATATACATGATTATGCCTATTCTGTGATTTTACTATATTTTAATGTTTCTGTACCGTGTTTTTTTTTTTGTTTACCATTCTTTACTGTACTTCTTTGTTATTTACCATGCTTGCTGATGCCTTACTATGCTTTGCTGTGCTTTTATGTTTTTATCAGTATAAACTGCAGTAAACTAAGGGAATTGTTACAATGTATAAAATATGTTCTTCTAACCTTATTAATAAATGATCCTTAGAAAATGTATTGATGCAGTTTTCCCTGCACTTCTTCTAACTAACCCCAGAAATGAGTCTCCAAAGTGACTACACTGTTCCCTGTGCTTTCCCTAATTCAAGCATTCACACTTTGTACAAACCACAAGTGTAATAACTGCCCACAAATGTAATATCTCCTACAAATGTAATATCTCCCACAAATGTAATAACCACCTGCCCACAAATGTAATATCTCCTACAAATGTAATAACCACCTGCCCATAAATGTAATAACTACCCACGTGTAATAATCTCTCCCAAAAATGCTATACCCATCTACCAACTTTCAGTTATTATTTATTACAACAACAACAAAAATCATTTGTCATAATTAACTACAAGAGTATATACTTTAATCATTGGGCAGTCATTATTGGGGGTACTCGAATGGCTTTTTTTTTTTTTTAAATCTTTATATCCAAAACTGGCACTAATGAATATTATTAATTATAAGTTAAATTGTTATTTAAATACATAAATGAATATGTACTAAGTAATTAATGGGCATTATCATGGATGCAACATTTGTGGGAGACATTATATATGTGAACAGGTGGTTAATACATTTGTGGGTGATATTACATTTGAGGGCAGGTGGTTATTACATTTGTGGGAGATATTACATGTGTGGGCAGGTGGTTGTTACATTTGTGGGAGATATTACATTTGTAGTCAGTTATTACATTTGTGGGCAGGTGGTTATTACATTTGTGGGAGATATTACATTTGTGGGTAGGTGGTTATTACATTTGTGGTCAGTTATTACATTTGTGGTTTGTACAACTTCACTGCATGCAGGTCTAAATTAGATGCTGTTTCTGAGCACCAAAGGAGACCAGGCTAACAAGGCATCAGGTAAGATGGTGGTTATAGAGAATTCATTTAGACATCAAGCTCTGCTGCACAGACTCTTGAGGCAGCTCAAGACCAGTCTGAAACCTGACAACTCTCCAGACACATCCCGCTCACAGTAAATCTGTAGCAGTTTCAGGATCTGAGAGTCAAACACAATGGATTTACTCTGAATTAAAAGTTGTAATTTTCCAAACAAGTAAACCAGTTATCCATAAGGCAGGACCTGTGTCTATGTTTAGTTTGTCCTAGCTAAAAGGCAAGGCTCTTGGTTTAAAAATAGTTCATTGATTTTTGACAAGGGGAAAGCCATCGATCAAACTCCTGTTGTATGCCAATAAGACTGCTAAAAAAAACAGGTCTTGAGAGGAGAGCAAGTAGACTTGAGATTGGATCACAGTTAAAGCTCACACACAGTAAACACACATGCAGAACTGCTCTATTACTACACTCTAATCCAAAGCTAATAGAAGAGGTGTTTGCAATTGAATGAGCCGCTGTGAATGATAATTCAATGACAGTGTTTTTACAGAGCCCAAGCAGGCTGTGATTCAAATGATCCCCTTTATTTTTCAAATGATTATTTATCTTAACACATAATAATGGAAGATGATCAAATACTTTACTTACTTGTTCCTCTGAGGCTGCCTTGTTTCTTCTGCTTGCAGTTAAGACCAGGGATTTCTGCATGGAAGATTTCATACAATATACTTCCATAAGTGCACTTCACTTTAGTTCTGATTTCATCAGTGATAGCAAAATGCTTTGAATGATTTTCATTCTTCACTTGGTTTAGCCTTTTGTTATCCAAAATTAACTGGTAAATTAAGGATGACTGATCATTAACCATAATCCTAACATTTATTATTGAATTAATGAAATGGAAGCAGACAATTTCTTCATAGTATTTAATCATATTCATTTCTGCATGAGAGATTCAAGGCAAATTTATGAGAAAATTGATCAAAACCATTTACAATGAGGAACTTATCTGCACAGACACACAGGGTGATTATAAAGTCAGTTGCCAATATGTGCTGCTGTTATGGAAAATATAATGACTGCAGGAGCAAAGAAACTTGGCAGGAGCAGTCACCAAATGATGGACAGAAAGATTCTAGGACAAACATCACACGTCAACATCAAAGTGTCATTGATTTAACAGCAAAGCAAAATCACAACCAAGTCCTTATCTTTTCCTGCTCATTGTCTCAATCAGGTAGGCTTGTTTTAATAAAAAATAAAAATAAATGATCAAAACTTTTCATTTCCCCCAAAATACACTTAGAAAGGGAACGGATTTTCATTATCACTTTTTTCGCATCTTCCAAGATGGTTAGGCTGATTATCTGTATATATTCACATGTATTGTGCTAAAAGAAGAATGTTTCTGTTTCTGATCATTTTCTGGTTTGTTGATTTTATACACTTGGCTTTTGTTGGTGATGTGAAAATGAATTGTACAGTATGAACCGTAGTGTTTAATGCGTTATAGAAGCAGAAGTGGCTCATCTTTCATGATAAGCAGTGGCTTTCCACTACTGATGCCATCTGTTGGTTGCTGTTTGTTACTACACAGAGACAATGTTCTTTATATTAGGATTGTGTAGGTCCCAGACTCCTGGCGCATTGACCTGTCACGTGACAACATAGTTTTGGAGATGAAGGATTTTCTGATGTTACTTATATTCTTTCGTTTTTTGGCAGTGTTTTATGTTATGTACTTGTGAGCCATTTTGTACCTTTTCTATTATGTTTTCTGCATGGATATACAAAACTCAAAGCGCAACAGAAAACAGAAAACCAAACAGAGTGAAACTTATCTAGAGTAACAATGTGAAATGCATAGACCGGGTTGAAAGATTGTATTCATAGAATAACATGGAAAAAGGAATACCATAGTTATTATCGTGTAGACAGATTTCCTGATGAGTATAAAAAAGGCACAGAGGGATAATCATTTCTTCATCAGAGACTGCAGATGCATCTTCACATTTATTTCAAATGAAAATTGCTTCATAACCCGATTAGCTTCAGGCATTTTCACAGTGATGATGAGTATAATGTAACAATATCTCAAGAAAAGGCTTTCATTGCTACAGAATATGCCTCCTTACTAATGTCTTTTTTAGAATGTAGAATGTAAAGAAGTCAGAAGTGTAAAGGTTTTGGGAATACCTTATTTTGCTTGTAAAATTGTTGACGCACTTTTAAAGTACGCACATTCTAACGTTTTAATATTATTCAATAGCTTGCTTTTGCAAGTTGTGCTTTAAAAAGAAAACAGTAAGTGAGAGTTTTCAACTTGCTTCTGCCTTGCTAATTTTCTATAAAATTCATTATGCAGTTGAAATTATTTTTAGTTTACAAACCAATTTCTATTCTTTACCATGAAGCAGGTGGATTCAAAATAGTTAAAATACCCATAACCAGGATAGCATACCACATAAACCTTCAAAAAGATGAGCAATATATATATATATATATATATATATATATATATATATATATATATATATATATATATATAGTATATACAAGTATATATAAACAACACCTTAGCATTAGAGCAAAATAATTTAGAAACATTCAGAATGAAAAAAGTAAGACGAGAGGTTAAGAGCATGCTGTTCAAGTTTCAAACCTATGCGAACAGTGCCGTTGGATAACTTATCTTGTGTTTGAGTTGTGAAAGTGAGCTGTAACTGATGAGCCCTGTTCTTTTTAAGTATTCTTTATAATTGATCTTGCTGGGCCATTGTGAACTTGGAGAATGTTTTTGAGAAAATGCAAGGTTGCTCGATGGGCAGGTTTTGCCAGACTCGCACAGTTCTGGTTAAAAGCCGTGTAAATGGCATTTGAAACTCTGCACTGTACTTTAATGCAGGCATTCCTCTACAGTGTCTTTGTTAGTCATGTTGGCGCAACATATTCCACCGTCTCTGAACTAATCACTTTGACATTTGCCAATTATTTTACATAATTGCCGTTTTAATGAGTGGCCTTTGATCCATCTAATTCCCTCAATTACATAAAGAAAATAAAAGGGTATCGTTTTTGATGAGAAACAGATCAAGATGATATGGGTCATGGAAGCAATGTAAAATTTTAAAATCTAGTCATGAATAAAATAATAAAGTGCAGCAGCAGAGAAGATGGACTGAATAGTCCAGCAGCACTCTCTTATATAAATGGTGCTGTATTATTTACGAGAGCTAGCTAACACATAGTGCACTCTCAGCACAGAGACATTTTGCAGTAAACTGGGCTTCATATTAAATTGATTCCGGTAATAGAAAGTTGCTCTATTAATAATTAACATTAGAAATAAGCAGAAACCTTTATGTAATGTTATTGTTGGGGCGAGGGGTCACACAATGTTCAAATCAAATGCTGGTGGAAATGTCTAATTGTGACATGTGTAATTAACCCTGACCCAGTCATTATTAGGATTGCTATGCCTGCTACTAAATTACAAACTACAAGCATTCCAGTGTAGCATTTTAAGGACGCACTGTTTCAATAAAATGCGAAACAGGTTGATGTTACATAAACTGCTGTTTACCATCTGTATCAATATATACATGGAAATAATAAAAATAATAATTATATAATAATAATATCTTTATGTAGCGCCTTTCATAGTGGACCACCATCACAAAGCATTTTACAATAACATGATATATTGATACAAACATTCGAAATATAGGGTGAGAATTCTGTACAATTAAACTTAATCCCTGTCACAAAGCGACTGAATGACAGAATCAAGGAAGTTGTGGAAGCCCCTGTGATTAGGAGATAATACAATGCTATTACCCCTGTAATTAGAAGATAATACAATGGTATTACTAATATGTTTAAGACATTTAAAAAAACCAAAGTATTCTGATTCCTGTGTTCAATCACTGTTGTGTGGTGGCTGAGTCACAGTCTTTATAAACTGCATTGCTCTTTCACTTCAGCAGTGAACATGTTGAGGCTGATCCTGTCAGTCAGTTTCCACAACCGGCAGGTTATTGCTGTACTGTGTGTTCCTCGTTCTTTTGTTGTTATTGATTAACAAATGAATGAAATCAAGTATACAGTTATCTCTTGGCCCTTGACCTTCCTATTTATTGATCATTCAAGTCACTGACATGGTTTGCTTGGTGTTTTAAATTGCTTCCCATTTGCAAATCAAATTGTGGCAGCATTTACTGGTATCATATCTTTCTTTTTTTTACATGAAACCAATGTTGGGTGACCGTAAGGCACGACCGTGTGCTGTGCAGGAGAGTCAGGGGAGTGAAGGCTCACACTGGTTCTGCCACTCCCGCAGGGAATTGCTGCTCGGTGGGATCGTAATTGGACATTCTAAATTGGGGAGAAAATCATAAGTAAAGTAATTAAGCTATATATATATATATATATATATATATATATATATATATATATATATATATATATATATATATATATATATAGTACTGTGCAAAAGTTTTAGGCAGGTGTGAAAAAATGCTGTAAAGTAAGAATGCTTTCAAAATAGATATGTTAATAGATTATATTTATCAATTAACTAAATGCAAAGTGAGTGAACAGAAGAAAATCTAAATCAAATCCATATTTGGTGTGACAACCCTTTGCCTTCAAAACAGCATCAATTCTTCTAGGTACACTTGCACAAAGTCAGGATTTTGTAGGCATATAGTCAGGTGTATGATTAAACAATTATACCAAACAGGTGCTAATGATCATCAATTCAATATGTAGGTTGAAACACAATCATTAACTGAAACAGAAACAGCTGTGTAGGAGGAATAAAACTGGGTGAGGAACAGCCAAACTCAGCTAACAAGGTGAGGTTGCTGAAGACAGTTTACTGTCAAAAGTCATACACCATGGCAAGACTGAGCACAGCAACAAGACATAAGGTAGTTATACTGCATCAGCAAGGTCTCTCCCAGGCAGAAATTTCAAGGCAGACAGGGTTTCCAGATGTGCTGTCCAAGCTCTTTGAAGAAGCACAAAGAAAAGGGCAACGTTGAGGACCGTAGACGCAGTGGTCGCCAAGGAAACTTACTGCAGCAGATGAAAGACACATCATGCTTACTTCCCTCGCAATCGGAAGATGTCCAGCAGTGCCATCAGCTCAGAACTGGCAGAAAACAGTGGGACCCTGGTACACCCATCTACTGTCCGGAGAAGTCTGGTCAGAAGTGGCCTTCATGGAAGACTTGCGGCCAAAAAGCCATACCTCCGACGTGGAAACAAGGCCAAGCGACTCAACTATGCACGAAAACACAGGAACTGGGGTGCAGAAAAATGGCAGCAGGTGCTCTGGAGTGATGAGTCAAAATTTGAAATATTTGGCTGTAGCAGAAGGCAGTTTGTTCGCGCAAGGGCAGGAGAGCGTACACAAAATGAGTGTCTGTAGGCAACAGTGAAGCATGGTGGAGGTTCCTTGCAAGTTTGGGGCTGCATTTCTGCAAATGGAGTTGGGGATTTGGTCAGAATTAATGGTCTCCTCAATGCTGAGAAGTACAGGCAGATACTTATCCATCATGCAATACCATCAGGTAGGCATCTGATTGGCCCCAAATTTATTCTGCAGCATGACAACGACCCCAAACATACAGCGAAAGTCATTAAGAACTATCTTCAGCGTAAAGAAGAACAAGGAGTCCTGGAAGTGATGGTATGGCCCCACAGAGCCCTGATCTCAACATCATCGAAGTCTGTCTGGGATTACATGAAGAGAGAGAAGCAACTGAGGCTGCCTAAATCTACAGAAGAACTGTGGTTAGTTCTCCAAGATGTTTGGGCCAACCTACCTGCCGAGTTCCTTCAAAAACTGTGTGCAAGTGTACCTAGAAGAATTGATGCTTGATGCTGTTTTGAAGGCAAAGGGTGGTCACACCAAATATGGATTTGATTTAGATTTTTCTTCTGTTCACTCACTTTGCATTTAGTTAATTGATAAATATAATCTATTAACATCTCTATTTTTGAAAGCATTCTTACTTTACAACATTTTTTCACACCTGCCTAAAACTTTTGCACAGTACTGTATATATGCACTGTGTTTACTTTTCTTTCTACACAGCTGAAGAATGGCTTTTGTCCGAAACGTCCTGAAATAAAATATTTTGTAATCATTTAAACCTTTTGTGTCCATGCAAAATAAATTGTTTTATTTTTTCATTTATGTATAAATTATTCAGGAGTGTCTCTTCTTGAATGCAATATAAAAAAAAACCTATAATTCCTATTACATATTTTTGACAATAAATACTAAATGAATACAATGCATCAGAGATTACTGTTATGAAAACCCCCTAGTCCACAAATGCTATCAAATAGAGCAAACCAAAAGGCAACACCATTAAAACAAATTATTAGCCTGCTGGTTATTTTATTAACTTGATACCCACTGAGAAGCGGTATCACTGTGGTCTGTTTTTTATGATGGTAGAAGATGGTTCAAGTGCTCACTGGCATTACAGAAAAACAGACAAAAGCAACTCCACTTAATGTAAGCTTGCACTGGTTTCCATTGCCAGAAAGGTTTACTACAATAATGGCAACATGATATTTTGCCTACCGAATTTTGTACCTCTGACAGTTAGGTTACTTGGTACAGATGAAAAGGACCAAATGCTTTCAGATATTGGTTTCATATTCAGTACACATCTGTTTTCTACAATTTTATAGGTCAATTGTGATTGTGGACAAGCAAAAATAACACTTTTGTGGCAGAAATGTACAAAGCTAGTGCTGGCATTGGAGGAACTGACTTCATTATTGCAGGGTTATGTAACCAGCATGCTAAATGGTACAATGACCTTGCTATTGATTTCCCACCATATTTACCTGCCATGTTCTCAAAAATACTCAGTGCCGATTGTGAAAGCAGCACGTATGCAGTTATTTTACAAGTGGAAGTTATTATACCCACAAGATTATTGGCAATCTTTTCAATTTTAACTGTGAAAGTCCCTGGGATGCCTTTGCCTTTACCAGGCACCTGGGCAGTAAGATCCGCTGTAGTGTGATGAAGAGATAATATCCCTGTCGGTTCTGTCTGTGTAACCCGCATGAGCGCCAGATACATTGCAATGCTCCCTCAGGAATCACCAGCAAAGACCGTTGACATCCTGTGAGGAAACCGGACCCTACAGAGTGGGTTGCTAATGGGGGGTATTACTGGTACTCATTTGTAAAAAATATATAACCTTTGACATTTTCCAGAAAGAACGCATATTGTAGTTTAATATTTGTGTTTAACTTTACTTGATTTGACCTTGATTTGGTGAGAAGAAGCCTGAGAAGAAGAAAAGCAAATCTTTGTTTTTAATTTGTGATATTGGATAGATTAGGCATGTACAGAAACACATAGAAATGAAATTCCATCAATTGAAAATGTCATGCAATACCTTTGTTTTCTTCACACATTAAATCTAGTGCCTCCGGATAGTGTAAAAGCAAGATGTTCCAATCTTGTCTGTGTCATTGTAATGATACATACTATTGTGACTTAGCGTGGCATTGTACAGTAACTCTTTGTAGTATTTCAATGTCTGAAACACAATAGCATATTATACATTGCAACACTGAACATGCTTTTCTGGAAAAGATAAGGAACACATGTAAAGCAGTGTCAGAACACAGCAGTGGCTACGTGTTAGAGAGTACTGCTTTAAATAAAGCTGTAACGGATTCTGCTGTGACAGCGATAGAACACAGTCAGAAGAAGACTCACTGACTGAGTAAAGCCAACTGTGTCTAGAAGAAAGATTTGATATTAATGCATGTTAATACTCATTACCGCCCCTAAATAAGATAATCAGTGTCATCCTTACCTATCCTTTCCTAAACAATGCTGCTCCCTTTTGTGACATCCAAGTAGTGCTCACTTGACTAATATCCTCTGGAGCCAGGTGAAGCATTTGTTTCTAGCCAGGTGAAGCATTTGTTTCTAGCCAGGTGAAGCATTTGTTTCTAAGATTATTGCCATTCCCCTAAATCTCCAGCAACAGTTTGTATATTTTTCTCAATACCAAATATAAGGATTGTATGTGCTGTTAAATATCTCTGTACCAAATCTAACCCTTTTCTCTTCTTTTCTCTGCTCTTCTGTTGCATATTATCTGATGGGCATGTCCATATATTGAGGAACTATAATGCTCTCCAAAACTTTAGCAGAAAAGTACATGAAGGTGTCTATATGCTTTGCAACACAAGGTTTATTCATGAGAAATATACTTTAGTGTTTGTGTGTACTGAATATAGCCTGTTATCTTGTATATAAACCTTCCTGTTATATTACACTGTAATAAGATACTGAATTTATTCAATTGCTACTTTCCTACTTGAAATTGAAATGGCAGTTTGAAATATATAGGCAGCATTTCTTTATGTGCCAGCCTTTCTGACTAATGCAACTTTATTTTTGCTACCTGCTCATCTACAGTGCTCTGTAGGTGTGCAGGTTTGCAAGGGGGTCGGGGCTCAGCAACAGGATCATGACTGATGCATTAGGAGGAAAAGATCACCAGGAAGGAAAGTGTTTATGACCAAATTATTAAATCATTCAAAATCTTTTTTCAGGAATAGAATGAGCATTAATCTAGAAATTGGGTCATGGTATTGTGCTTTGTATTTATGTGTCGTCGTAGGCTACTACATGGAGTTTGCAAAGGAAATGAAAACATGCACATATTTATTGACCATTAATTGTTTGGTTTCTTTTCCTTATGAAAGAAAAAAAAAACTTCCCAGACAAATTAACATTATACTGTCAATTTGTGAGCAATGTTTAATTACTGTATCCCACGGTTTCTTTTTTTACTTTAAAATAAAAAGGTATACTCTATGTAGAAAAGACTAATCATTTTTTTGAGATTGTATTTGCCTATGATTTTTAACTAGACACACATTTAAATATACACAGAGTAACACCAAGAACACCGTAAAGCAAACAGGAAGAGCAAAAGTGGTGAACTAGAAAGGAGAACTTAATTAATTAGTATGTACTTCAATTTTGCTTTTTTTCTCTCTCTTGCAGTTGTCTTTGCTTTTGCCAATACATGCCCTTGGCTTTATCTTATAGTAAGCAGCACATTGATTGGGTGTATTTCAAAACAGGGTGGGACTATCATTGAGGCTATACAGTATATCCCAACTGCAATAACATTTTAGATGTATTCCCCCCAGAGTATTAATTCAATCCACCTTGATATCTAATTGTTTTTAACAAAGTCCCACTGACAAGGCCCCTTGAAATAAAAATAAAAATATCTCATTGTGGGTTATTATATTCTCTCAGCAAAACATAAATCATAAAACAGCATATGGGTCTGTAACAGCTAGACCCAAGAGACAGCAATGAACAATATTTAGAAAAAAGCTATGCATTTAAAAGACAATTTTAACCAATTATACCAGCAATGACACCATGATCAGCCATCATTGTGCTTCAGTGTAAACTGGTGAATTGACTTTTTTGTTGTTCTATAACCACTTAAATAAAAATAAAATGCACATATGCAACTTTCTGTTTGACAGCTGGTTGGTATTGCTGTACACAGTCCTTTCATTTGTAGACAATTATAAAAATGTGCCTTATTGCAAATGTTACCATTAATCTCCCGTTATAGGAACAAATAGCACATGATCCATCTTGTCAAATCTGACTGTAGTAGGATTTCAAATAACAGCACCACACAGGCATCAGAATACTTTAGCAAACCCTTTCTCATTCATGACCCCCTTGACTGTCAGCTTTTAATTGGATTGTAGAGACATGTTTTGTGCCTATACAAGACTGACTGCGTTGCACAAACAGGATAAACAAGGTTATGAAGGTTTCTGACCTTGTCCTTGTGGGACTGACCTCTAAAGGCATGACACGGTTTACAGGTACAGTGCTTTATCTGAATCTCCTCTTAGCAAAATATAATGGAGGCATTTTCTTTCTATATAGTGAAATGACACTGATTATTGCAAAGTATGTGTCTGTATATATTATTTCTGGGTGTCTATGTATTCACTCAAGTCAGTGAAGCAGTGATGTTTACACTGTATCTTAATTAACTCTTAATGTCACAAAGGTCACAGACTGAATAATAACTCTTTCCATGAGCATATATTCTGCACTAAACCAAGGTTCTCTACCTCAAGGGTGTCAATGAATCCACAGTACCTCATAGCTCATTTTCTTTACTGTATCTTTTGTTTTACAGATACGCTAGTTTTTAACAGCTAAACAGGGCAGTTTTCAAAGGATTTACACTCACAGATCACTTTGTTCATGCTTTGACATACCAATGATATACGTATGCACACCGGTTATCTACTGCAGTACCATATGAGTGTCCATTTGATACTGTATTAAAACGACTTTATTTCATGGCAATACATTGATGCAGTAGCATGGGAAGTAGAGCATTGTAATTACAGTCTCATTTAATTGTTATATAACACTGCACACTGGGGCAGCAGTGTGGAGTAGTGGTTAGGGCTCTGGACTCTTGACTGGAGGGTCGTGGGTTCACTCCCAAGTGGGGGACACTGCCGCTGTACCCTTGAGCAAGGTACTTTACCTAGATTGCTCCAGTAAAAACCCAACTGTATAAATGGGTAATTGTATGTAAAAATAATGTGTAAAAAATTATGTAGTTGTATGTAAAAATAATGTGATATCTTGTAACAATTGTAAGTCGCCCTGGATAAGGGCATCTGCTAAGAAATAAATAATAAACAAATTATTAAATATTAAATAGTTACCGCCGTTAAATATTTACATTTCTGAAATTTTGGAAGTACTCAAATGATATGTTTTCTGTTATATATATATATATATATATATACTGTATATATATATTTTTTTAATAAACTAGCTGCCCCAGTTTGGCACATTTATTAAAATATTTTAAACTGAAATTTTTAGCATTTATGTTAAAAAATAGCAAATTGATATATCATTTTTAACGGTGTCTTTTTACTAGTAAGTGTTTTTTCTCTGTTCCTGCCTCAGCTTTCATACAATGTTTACACCTCTAGCAAGACTTGTAGTTTATGTTACCAGTTTGATGTTTATTTTAAGTCTTTTAAATCATCTTGCTTTGGATCACATCTAGTTTTTACCTGGCTGTGACAGGATGGCTGTCGTGGTGATGTCAGACCAGGCGCAGGAAGAAAACACACAGGCAGTACAGCAGGGCAAAAGACGTGGCGTGCGCCGTTTATTTAAATAACAAAAATAAACAAAAACAATACTCACAGAGCAAAATAAAGGTTTTAACAAAAACAAAAATCACGAACACAAAACACCAAACAAATGATCGAGGTCAGGCTGGGCAAATCGCCTTCACTGCTCCGAGATTATTTTTACTTTACTTTCTTTTTCATTTTGTTTCTTTCTCATTTGTTTATCCTCTCTTTCTCTTGTTTCGTCCTCCTCTGAAACCACCCAGGGAGAACTGCAGGCTTATATGCAGGTGACCATCTCCCGATTAGCAACAAATTAATCACTTAATTCGGGAGATGGCCACCTTCAACACAAGGTTTTTAAATTGTGGATGTGGCTTCTCAGATCTACAGTTTTAATAACAATTCTGCAATTTAATAATCCAGAATAACATTATTGCAATGTAAACAACACTATTTATTGAAGGAGTGTTCTCATACAGATATATGAAAATAACCTAATTCACCACACTATTTAACTTCCCAACTCCTATGATAAAGAATTTCAATTCATCCGATTTCAGTTGGGAGGCTGGTAATTGTTACAAGGGAACCTCTGCTGCGTTGATGTTCGAGGTAAAATTGGTTAATTCTTGAAAGTTACATCTAACCTTAAAATGAATGACACCGTCATATTCGGTGTACCGCAGGCCTGGTGTAAAGAAAGGGACAATGAGGAGTACAGTTACAGTGAATATTTTGCTTTTCATTTAACAATCAGACTTCTGTTTCACAGATAAGAGGAACACATTTTCTTCCTTTTATTTTCAGGTCTAAATACATGGTAAAAGTAATTGATCAAAGTTCCAATGTATTCTACCTCTCATTTTCTTACATACAAATCTGCCTCTAAGGAAATAATCAAAAAGCATGCTGTCATGTTATTGTGTGCTGCATATTGAGGGACAGTGTGAGAATGAAACTGCAACTAAAGTGTGTTTCTATATGTGGGTATACACAGTACCAGCAGTAATTACAGCAATAGAGGACAACCATAAAACTGACAAATATGAATCAGAGAAAGACGGAGGTGATGCATATAAAAAATAGTAAGGTCTGAATTAATATTTAATTCATTTAAAAAATGTATTAAAAAAGGTATTTCTTTGCATCAACAAGAAACTCAATCAATATAACAGGGTTTAGTTTGTTCTCTGTTGGGTTCCTGCTATTTCTGTGCAAATACTCATTGCTGTGCTTCCTTTAACTGTGTTCAGTTCTTCCAGTGAGTTTGCTTAATGTTGTTACAGTTTTTGCTTTCCAGGATTTAGCTCATAATAATATATTCCCCTACACTGGAATATGGCTAAAGTATAGTGCACTAATAATAAGCAATCATATTGTTGAGTTGACACAGTTGGAAAAGGGACACTAAACAGGCTACTAAGGTCTACAGATTTAATTACAAGAAATCTCATAACTCGATATCACCATTTGCATCACCTGATTTCTGCATCTTATAGTAATCGGTGTAGTAAACGTACTGATTATAATACTGTTTAACTAATCAACTTGTGAACAACATAACCTAAAGGCATATGAACCTTAACCTTTATTAAGAAATACATGTGACTACAAATTGCACAGAAGGAGCCTCACAAGAAAAAGGAGCAAGTGCAAAGTTGTTCAAATCAAAGTTTACATTCATTGCTATTTTTCTTTTAAATGGAAATTAAATAATGTTAACAGATCTCTCATGGGGAACTAGTCAGTGGTTCTCGATCTCTTGTATTAGAAATTATTTTAAACTAATACTAGTGGAATAATTTAAAATACTATATTTTAAACAAAGCAGCCGTTCCATATACTCAAGCCGGTACCATATTGGCGCCCTGTTGGCAGACTGCACCCTGAACCCCCAATGTATTCTAGATACAGAGACACACATGGCGATGCTTGAAGGCTACAGCTCTGTGCAGGCAGAACAACAGTGGTCTCTTTCCCAGAGTCCTGCAATACAATGAATGGAAATGTTGTGTAGTAAACTCATTGTTAAACAATCAAACTGAGATTACTTCCAGAACGGTCTTGACATTTTTGGTATTAATTATTCTTTTTAAATATCAGTGTTTTACTTTAGTTTCAGACAAAGTGTATGAAGCAAAAAAAAAAAAAAAAATCTGAGATTGCGCTGACTAAGTCTATAGTTGCATGAATGCTTTTTTTATTGTAACAATGAGCGTGGTTCAAGGGGCAGGAGCACAGGACCCTCCCAATCCTACAGTTTCTTCAATCAGCCTGCTATTAAAACCCTAGTTTAAGCACTTCTCCATATCTGTGCCCTTTTCTCCCCTGCATCCTCCCCTCCACCGTTGCAAATAAAACACTTTTTGTTTGTGTGACCGCATGACCATTGATTTGAAATATTTTATTTGAGGTCTGTTTATCTCTGGGCAAAAATGTCAATGAATTACTGCTAAAGCCTTAGAGTAATGACAATGTAACCTAATGTCTAAGCCAAAGTGCTGGAATTATGTTAATAAAATGCAGAAGAATATTCAGAAGTAACAGATTATATAATCCGGATAGCTAATTATCTTGATTACAATAATATATTTTATTGCAATACTTTATGTATGTGAGTAGGTTTGCCCTTTAAAACTAAATTGCTTCTTACCAATGCATCACTCAAATTAAACTAGACTGAATTATGCATTAAGTTTCATTTAACTGCTGGCTTGGTATATATCAATTCTATATACACCTGTATGTCTAGAGGGCAAAGACTCTGAGTGGTAATTTACTTAGCAAATTAACTCCAGAAAGCTAGTCAACAATTTAAATGATATTCCTAACCTTGGTTAATAACTCCTCTTAAGACTTACTAGCTACTGTGTGTAGTTCTGAGATTTCTTTATATATAGTCTCAATGAAAAATAACACTGACCTGTCTTAAAATAAAGTAAAATGGAAAACGATATATATGGGTTATATTTGAAATGGCTGGCCCCAACCCTGGACAGGATCACAACTGGAAGTTGTGAAAAGGCATGTGCTACAGCTATACAGTAGGTATGAATCACATTTTTTCTTGAAATCCTGCACACGCCTACCATCTAGTGGATGGATCCTTCCCAAGTTTTACTTCGGATAACTAATTCCTGCTCAGTAGTTTTATTTTGTAAATTGAATGATTAGAGGTCTTAGGGATAAAAACGATCTAAAGCCTACTTTGTTTATCTAAGCCAAAGTGCTGGAATTATGTTAATAAAATGCAGAACAATATTCAGAAGTAACAGATTATATAATCCGGATAGCTAATTATCTTGATTACAATAATATATTTTATTGCAATACTTTATGTATGTGAGTAGGTTTGCCCTTTAAAACTAAATTAAGTATTTCTGCCTGCCTGTCTGCATGTCACACATATTTCTCTATGTGCTTAAGAGTGGATGTAGGTCATGTTATATTTACAGTCATGGTGGTGGATGAATGTCACCGGCATGCTTGTTTAATGCCAGTGACAACTAAAGAAGTAAAGTTACATGTGCTCCAGCTCTGCTATTAGATTTCTTGTTAACTACACATTGTGGATGGGTAGAAAGACTTCTCTTCCAATCCTAATTATAGCATCATGGCAACCCTGCCTTGATACTATTCAGTCTCATATGACATTGCAATCACTTTTTTCCCTGATATATTTATATAAATCCTTAATTTCCGAGGGCATGCATAAAATCTACTTTTAATCTTAAAGAGGATTATATTCCAAATAAATAGAAGACAGATCACAGAAAGCAGGCTAAATAAGTTATAAGCACAATCTCAATGTGCACCAAATGGCTTTCAATTTTTCATCACCCCCTACTAAATCAAATAAATGCACATTTATTCCTGGATCATAGTTATGCTAGCTTTTACTTAGGGGTTTAAAAAATGGTCTAGTAAAATAAAATGTAGTCTTATCATCTATACCATAATTAGGTAATTTGTGTGCAATATAAAAAACAAAGAGAAAAAAGGTATGCTACAATTGTAAACTTCGAAGTATTGTAGTATGAAGAAAATAGAGGCTTATTATTCCGTAAAACTATGTATACTTGTATGTGAAACTAATATTTGCTGACAAGTTAACTATACATCTGTAAATGTTAGTGAATGTATTGACAAAGAATATTTTAATCATAATGGTAATGCAATGGAATGACATACTTTATCTGAGATACTGGTAACTGCAGCCAGGAAAGAACCTCTGAACCATCTGATTTGCAAGAAGGAATGTAACAAGTTCCTGGAGACTGAATGAGGATGGAAAGGTTTTAAATCTGCCAATAATAGAGATAAGCAGGAATAGTTTAGAATGTTCATGCTCCTAATTCTGGCAAAGGTTCACTCGATTGAGGACAAAAGTGAGTGGAGAATGTATACAAGAATTCAAAGTGATGTGACTGAAAGAAAGCAAATGCCAGAAACATCATCTGAGGGCTTCAGTGTGTCACGATAAGCTTCTGTTTGTGAAAGGTGCTGTAAAAAACAATATTGAAAATATCTGCAGTTTAAGTAATTTTTATGGGAGATATATTTACAGAAAAAAAAATCACAGAACAAAACCAATGAAACTGAGATTTCCTATAGTAAACCCTGTGTAGCTTCAATTCTGAGTTTGGTAATCGTTCAGTTGATATGTACAGTCAAAAGTACATGCTTAATCAGATGTGCAAGGCAGACATGCATACAATATAAAGGTATGTAGAATTTCACTTTCATGTTTACCATGGTAAAATGACAGTTTCTTGCTTTTGAAGAACAGTGCATTTTAAAGACTGCAACTAAGCAGTAATACCCCACATAGAGGGGCATCCAGCTCTCAAGATGTCATGAGGCTGAATTGCAGAAGCATTAGGAGTGATGAACTATAATGCTATTTTCAGTAAGTATAACAACACAGAACACTGAACCTGCACATTTAGCTGATCTGAAGCAAACCAGTTTTGTTTGGGGTGTGATGCTTCATTAAAATGTGACAAGGCATTTAGTCGAACATTGACAATCACTTTCTTATATATCCTTCTTTATTATTTATTTATTTATTTTTTAGCAGACACCCTTATCCAGGGTGACTTAACAGTTGTTACAAAATATCACAGTACAAAGTATCATACTATAAATATCACAGTACAGAATATCACATTACAGATAACAGCAGTTATAAAATACAATAAAGTCAGTAGCAGATAAATCAAATAAGAGCAAAATAAAGAATGCACTAAGTAATTACATTTAAGAGCGAGTTCAACTAAAAGCAGTTAACTTATAGTGAAAATATTTGCTTATGCGAGTAAAGACCAGTAAGAGCACGTAATAAGTACGATAAATGGATGAGAATGATTTCAAATAAGAGCAATTGCAAAAAGGAAGTAGTTATAGTTAAGAGCAGTAGTAGAGTACAGCAAGGTATGGAGCAGTTCAGTTCAAGTACAAGCTGATGCAAGTACTGGTGCAGTATAGTCGAGAGTTGTGAGGTTTACAGATGCTGTCTGAACAGGTGTGTCTTGAACAGGCGCCGAAAGGTGGTCAAGGACTGAGCAGTCCTGATATCCGTGGGTAGGTCGTTCCACCACTGAAGGGCAAGGGTGGAGAAGGAGCGGGCTCTGGAGGCAGGGGAGCAGAGGGGGGTACAGCTTATCTGACAGTGGTGGAGAAGCAGAGGGAGTGAGGGGGGTGTAGGGAGAATAGGAGGGCGCAGAAAGATCAGCGATAGGCAAGTACAAGAGTTTTGAATTGGATGTGAGCAGCGATAGGGAGCCGGTGCAGAGAGCGGAGCAGCGGTTTAGCGTGGGTGAAACGAGGAAGGGAAAAGACAAGGTGAGCAGCAGAGTTTTGGATGAGCTGGAGCAGATGGATAGGAGGCAGGGAGGCCAGACAGGAGGGAGTTGCAGTAGTGAAGGCGGGACAGTTCCAGGGCCTGAACTATGAACTGTGTGGAGCAGTCCGTGACGAAGGGGTGAATTCTGCGTATGTTGCTGAGGAAAAAGCGACAGGAGCCTGCTAGAGTAGAGATGTGCTGAGAGTAGGAGAGGGAGGGGTCGAGGGTGACACAGGGGTTCTTGGTGGATAAGTAGGGAGAGAGGGAGATGGATTCAAGATGAATAGAGATAGAGAGATCAGCGGTCGGGGAGGAAGGGGGGAGGAAAGAGGTCTGGTTTGGAGAGGTTGAGTTTAAGATGATGCATGTGCATCCAGTAGGAGATGGCCGAGAGGCAGGTCGAGATCATCAGCATAGAAATGTTACGAGAAGCCATGGGAGGAGATGAAGGGACCCAGGGAGCAGGTGTAGAGAGAAAACAGGAGGGGTCCCAGGACTGACCCTTGGGAGATACCTGTTGAAAGAGAGCAAGAGGGCAGAGGGTGAGTCACGCCAGGACACCCGGTACGTGTGATCAGTGAGGTAGGAGGAGAACCAGGCAAGAGCAGTGCCGGGTCACTGAGGGAGGACAGGAGAATAGAGTGGTCGACTGTGTCAAAGGCTGCAGAGAGGTCGAGGAGAATTAGGACAGAGGAGAGAGAGGTGGCACGGGTTGAAGAAGAGAGTTAATGATGGCGAGAAGTGCAGTTTCAGTGGAGTGTGCCGGGCAAAAACCAGATTGGAGCAGAGAATGTGTTGGCAGGAAAGCAGAGAGCTGGCAATGTACCACTTGCTCGAGGGTTTTAGAGAGGAATGAAACAGAGACAGAATGGTAGTTTTGGAGGGATGAGGAATCAAGGGAGGGTTTTTTTTAAGATGGGGGTGATGCAGGCCTGTTTGAAGGCAGAGGGGAAAGCCAGAGTGCAAAGAGGTGTTGAGAAGAGAGGAAATGAAAGGGAGTAGAGCAGGGTGAGAAGGAGTCCGAGAGGGGTAAGAAGGAGGATAAGGAGTGTAGAATAGTAAGGATTGCAGGGGGTGATGGGGAGTGAGTGAGCAGAGGACAGGGGGTGGGTGGGGAAGGAGGCGAGGTGTTGAAGAGTTTGCGGATGTCTGTGATTTTGGAGGAGAAGGAGGCAAAGTCATCAGCCAAGAAAGGTGGAAAAAAGTTTACGTGGATTGTTAGTGGAAGACTGAATGACAGAGTGGAAGTAGGAGTGTTTGGCAGAGGTGAGTGAAAGAAGAGAAGGATGAGCGATTGAGATCCAAGGCAGCAGGCAGATCCAAAGCAGCAGGTTTTCTTCCATTTCTTTTCAGCAGAGCGCAGTTCGGTACAAGCCGAGCGGAGCACAGAGGAGAGCCAGGGCTGGGCTGGGGTGGGGTGGGGCGGGCAGGTCGAGGGGTGAGGGGGCAAAGGGAATCGAGGCAGGAGGTGAGGGAGGAGAAAAGGGTTGGGGAAGCCAGGTCTGCAAAGAGTTGGGAGAAGGAGTCAATAGAGGGGAGGTGTGAGAGAGCAGCAGAGAAGAAGATGGGGAGTAGGAACTGAGGTTTCACTGGAAGGTGACAGAGGGGGTTGGCAGAGTAGGAAGGGATGGGAGCGACGGAGATAAAACAGTGATCTTTAACTGATGACTCAGAGCACAATTGTTATCTGAAACAACAACAAATCGAAATGATCAGTGCTATTCTCTGAAAATGCGGCCTGCAAAACATTTTTTCACATTGGAAACATTGCATCATCAAGTTTTGACAAATTTCCTGTCATCATCAACCATCATCATCTTTGAGAATATTTATTGTACTTAGTAACTTTAAAATTGTAGATACATGTTGTCCAGTTACCATACAGTACACCTAAGGGGATTTCACAAGATTTGTGTATATAATTTATAACATATTTGAATTTTTTGCCTTTCTATATCACCTATAATGTTAAAAGATTCCATCACTTCCACAATCATTTGAATTCAACGCTAGGATTTAAAAAAAAAAAAATCTCCAGTTTTTCTACAAGACAGACTAACCACTCTGATTTTTTTTAAAAGCAGTTTCTGTATTTATATAAATAATAACAAATGGCTTACATTATCCACTATTAAGATACACCATAGACCTACATACTTAACTGAATGTTTTTTCTAATGTGCACAGAAAGGTATAGATTGACAGGCATATACACAGGCACTGTGATGAATAAACAACTTTCATTTCACATGGCTGTACTGTAGCTGCTGAAGAGGGTAGATGAACTGCAATTTAATAATATTCTAACAATTGTTTTTTTTATGATATTTATTTTCAGAACAGAGAGCAGTACAGTTATAATAACAATCTGGTGAGGCAATGTATGTAGATTTTGCTCCTAAGAGAATGTGATATTTTCATGTTACTAGCATTAGAACATATTTTAATAACTGAATTGTGATGTCAGAACTAAAAAGAATATAAAAATGCGTGTATTTTATTGTACTGTACATTAACTAGATCAATACATGAATTTGCAATCTCTTACCACCACACTGTGGAATACATTAGAATTACAGTTAAATTGCATTTTGTATGCAATAATAATAATAATAATTGCAGTAAAGCTGCTTACTCGAAAACAAAAATCTGTCTTATTTAATTATGTATCTGATATCACAAATTCATATCAAATAGTACTAGAAGCAATAGTAATAAATATAAAAAAACAAGACTTAGTCAAATGTGTTAGAAGTGGTTTTCTAAAATGTTTTTCAGCACTTGGAATTACATACAGTATAATCAATCAATACGATTTCCTTTAGAAACATATTATCATGCTTATGACCTAACTAGCCATAAATCTAATTCCAATACCCTATCCAAGCATAATTACATTTGAAAGGAAATGGCCTTGCCAGATGGAACTGTAAAAAAAAGAAAAATCGAATTTAATCAAATCTCACTGTCCTCCGTATTTTTCAAGTTCCTATAATCTGTGTTTTCAAATGAAGTGTTACATGATTAGTAGACATGAAAGAATGACATCTGATGCGATTCATTAATTGGAAAACTTCTTAATACGTCTTAATATGTTCTTTATGGCACAAAGACACAAGAGCAATACCGATATATGACAGTTTTGAAACAACAAGAAAAACTGCTAGCATCCAGATTAATGAGGCTGTGGTTGTCTCTTGAGAATAGATTAAGGGCCAGTATGATTGATGAAAGAGTCAATTCAACTCATTAATGTTTCCCTTTCTAAACACCGAAGAAAGACAACAGCATCATTAGTGTAGATCTGCAGTAGAATTGAGTAAGCACATCTTTCTGGTCTGGTATGTTGTCTGAATCCTCACTTTCAGAATCCCAACAGTATAAACTGTCAAGAAGCAAATCAGTTCCAAGAAGGAACAGTTCCATTAAACTCAGCAGAGATAAAATGCTTGATGAAAAGCTGGTTAAGCTAGTCCAAGAACAAAAACAGTCCATTTAAAGTCATTTTACTGTAAACTTCAATTACAGTCAGTCAGTAGCTGTGAATGAATATTAAATGAACCTCTTAAACCTATTCACCTTGGTATATACCTGCTATTCCCTTGTTAGTCAGGTAAAGTTGGCTAGGTATTATGGGTTCTTTAATAGACACAGACGTATCAGTTGGACACCAGGGACAGGTTCTACGCTCAGCAGTGAATCACTACTATTGTTAGAGTCCCCCTACTGTCCTTTAAATATATTGCACATTAGGTGCTTGCAGTCTAGACCAGTGCCCCGTCCTGAGGACACACTGTGTCTGCTGGATTTCATTCCAACTAAGCTCTCAGTTACTTAACTAGACCCTCAGCTGAAGTGATAATTTGCTTAATTAGACCTTTTTAATTGTTATCAGCTGTTAAACCATTGCAGCGTTCATATTAGTTATAAAATGGTATAGCTAACTTGAAATATGCAACTGTTAAGAGCTGAAAACAAGATTTGTTTCACAAGAACGAAAACATGAAAAAAAAAACTGCTGGTTCCACGAACATGTTCAAAAAGCCAAAAACGGGGCTTAACATCAGCTTGCTGCTACCACCAATATACTGTATCCCCAATAAACAAAAAATATAACAAGAGTCTACTGGCAAGAGCCAGCAGGGTTGGTAGTGCAACCCATGCTTACAGTCTGTGGACATGTGGAGAGTAGTCTTCTGTGCAATTACAAAAAAAATGTACACATTACTGTAACATTTAGAAATAATAAAATAAACAAAAATTCAATGACAAATGTTTCGATAGAAGTATTTTTCAATAAGACCCTTAATTGAATTGATAATTTGCTTAATTAGACCTTTTTAATTTTTTTCAGCTCTTAACAGTTGCATGTTTAAAGTTAGCTATACCATTTTATAAGTAACTATTTCCTATTTCCTGATCATCCTGAAATAGTGTGTGTTATCCTTGTGCACAAAGAAAATAATTAAACATTTTATATTTTTACTATGTAAATGCAAAACTTATTATATCCCACAGGTTGTATGTTAGCATACTCCCCCTCCTTCCACCTTCTCCACATTCAGTTTATTATTCCCACTGCTGTCACACATCCATCCTCGCCAATAACACTCATCCAAATACCATCTATCTTTACAATTCTTGTGGAGGGTCTACTAAACTTTACTAACCCATTTCCTTTTAATATCCCCATGTTCATTACATTACCAGTTATGTTATGCAGATCAGAATCCTTTAAAAACTGGAGCTATAGTTACAAAAAGTATCACTATATGCTGAATAGGTACTAAACTAGTACATGCATGCCCAATCATCTATCTGTACCACAATGGGAGAAATTCCTTTTCTCCTTACAGTTACATAAAACTCCATTATATCTTGTGATTTTCTCTTACACAATACCCACAGATGTATTCATTTTGCATAACACACTATTGCTAACCCATTATTACAAAAAACATTACCATTAATGTCCCTACATTCATTTTAGACATATTCAATGCTACAGTAAATCATTCAAATTTCACGTTTACAAAAACAGGAGGTGACAATATTATCGCATTTCAGGCATTGGTTCTTGAGCAGAACGGCAGTTTTCAATGGTCCCGTTGTCTGAGAGTGAACCGTTCTGTATGGTCAGCTGCACGTTCCTGCTCCCTGTTGCCAGCTTGATTCCCCCCTTGTCCCGTTGGTTGAATCACCATCAGAATCAGCCTGCATGAAATCAAGTGCAGTATTAATTCTTTTGATAACATCTGATTTCAGGGTCTTCTCTCCTTGACTTTCTTTTCTCACCTAGGACTGCATGCTCTCAGGTTGCGGTTTCTAGCAGTAAAAGAACACTCACTGCTTAACTCAATGATCTGTGTAACCCTTGTAAGGCTATTAATTAGCAAAATCGCTGTTGAGGACGTGAGTTCTCTGAGCACCCTTGATTGAGAACATAATATAAAATATATTTTTGCTAATAAATCTAACTCACTTAAACCAAGAGAGGCTTTCTTGTCCTTGAAGATTCAGTACAATTATAAAACAAAATAAAATAAAAACTTATCTTTAAAAAATTTATCTTATCTTTAAAAAATAAATAAAATCTAAACGCATAAAGGATTTGAGAATTACACCATTGTCAATCAAAAGTGTGCTGCTGCTTTTCTACAGCAGCACTAAAATCAATCTCTTAAATCCCTATTCTCTTTTTGCATTGTTTTGATAACAGTTCTGATGCATTCATTTCAAAAGCAAAACATTTAAAAAAAAAGTTCAAAATTTACTTTAATGATAGCCACATTTAACCATTAAAAAAACACATTTGCAATATAAAATGTCTAAAAAATATTTACTTTCATTACTGTTCCAATTAGTATTATCAATTTGTAATTTAAAGCTTACTACCAATTCATGCAGACGGGGTAAAGATTATTAGCGAAAGCATTGTGGCACTCAAATGCATACAAAATCCCTTTTTGCTGCTTTCCACAATGTTCTTTTAACTAAAGTAATATACCCTCAATTTTTCATGCAATCTATACTCTGAATATGTCTTCATGTTTTGTAGATATTCAAATCCACCCGTGTCTTAAAAACATCAAATTCACAGTTTGTGACATCGCTGCTAGCACACTTAATTCACACACAAACATTCAATCACAAAGATATATTTAAATAAAATATTCCCCGGTACATATATCTTATTCTTCCAAAAAACATTTTTCTCTCTCTAAAAAGTTTTCCATTAGCACAGCCAATTTTACAGAGTGAGACAAATAATTAACAACTGCGTTTCTTCTTCACTTCACCAGTGTCAGCAGAAACCCAGAAAACAAGAAGTTACATTTAAGAACAATGCTATGAGTTTTGCTCATTTCTGACAGGCAGCAAAGCGCTATACCCACGCATCACAAGGTTGAACGACAAGGCTGGTGATTAAAACTGCTGATGTACACCAGCTATGTACAGCTTGATTTTAAGAGTTCATTAACCCTGCGTTATAATAATATTATTATTATTATTATTATTATTATTATTATTATTATTATTATTATTATTATTATTATTATTTGTTTATTTAGCAGATTCAGAGCTTACATTAAACAAAGGAAAATCACACAATGTTTACAGAAAGTTTCAATGATTTCTTTACCATTTAAAAGGAGCAACATAAGCAACAGGTTGCATAATGGAAAGGAACAAAGGCTGATGAAACGATAAGAGCTTGTGCCATTTAACTGGAACAATGTGTACCCTGCCCCACACAAGGTGTGTGTTTATCAGAAAACGCCTACGTGTTCCAATTGTATAGTGTGTTATTATGCGTTCCGTGACACTTACCTAAAGTAAGCATTAATTGAATAAAAGTAAATGGTTTTAAAACCAGTTTTAATTGGTTTGCTTATCGTTTGTACATAGACTCAAAAACCACCTGGAAGTTGGTTACTTATTCCCGGTTCCTTATTTGCGATGTAGTTGACAAAGCAGCGTGTCCTTTTTCTGTGTGTTTTAACTCACTTACACATCTTGCTCAATTAATATATTGCTACTATTTAAAAATAATCGCTCCTTCTTTAAAAAAAACGAAAATATTAATAACAAACCTGTAACAGCAGCATAGCAGTACCCTATATTACCCGCTTGTTTTGCCCCATTTACCCCATTAGACGCCTTGCTCACTAAATATCGAGGTATCCTAGATAGGCTATCGTCTCCTCTTTGCAAAAACACTAACAATTTTAGTGAGCAAGCCGTACCCCCACGAGCAGCAGCACCCCAAAGTGTAGCCCATTATAACCAATACAGAACGCATGGGGGCACGTCTTTAGATGCCCCATTTACCCCCCTTAGACGGCTTGCTCACTAAATATCGAGCTATCCCTAGATAGGTTATCACCCCCTCTTTGCAAAAACACTAATGATTTTAGTGAGCAAGCCGTACCCCACGAGCAGCAGCACCCCAAAGTGTAGCCCATTATAACCAATACAGAACGTATGGGGGCACGTCTTTGGATGCCCGGTGTACCCCCTTAGACGGCTTGCTCACTAAATATCGAGCTATCCCTAGATAGGTTATCATCCCCTCTTTACAAAACGACTAATGAGTTTAGTGAGCAAGCCGTACCCCACGATCAGCAGCACCCCAAAATGTAGCCCATTATAACCAATACAGAACGTATGGGGGCACGTCTTTGGATGCCCGGTGTACCCCCTTAGACGGCTTGCTCACTAAATATCGAGCTATCCCTAGATAGGTTATCAGCCCCTCGTTGCAAAAACACTAAAGATTTCAGTGAGCAAGCCGTACCCCACGAACAGCAGCACCCCAAAGCGTAGCCCATTATGACCAATACAGAACGCATGGGGGCACGTCTTTGGATGCCCCATTTACCCCCCTTAGACGGCTTGCTCACTAAATATCGAGCGATCCCTAGATAGGTTATCAGCCCCTCGTTGCAAAAACACTAAAGATTTCAGTGAGCAAGCCGTACCCCACGAATAGCAGCACCCCAAAGCGTAGCCCATTATGACCAATACAGAACGCATGGGGGCACGTCTTTGGATGCCCCATTTACCCCCCTTAGACGGCTTGCTCACTAAATATCGAGCTATCCCTAGATAGGTTATCGTCTCCTCTTTGCAAAAACACTAAAGATTTCAGTGAGCAAGCCGTACCCCACGAACAGCAGCACCCCAAAGCGTAGCCCATTATGACCAATACAGAACGCATGGGGGCACGTCTTTGGATGCCCGGTGTACCCCCTTAGACGGCTTGCTCACTAAATATCGAGCTATCCCTAAATAGGTTATCACCCCCTCTTTGTAAAACCACTAACGATTTTAGTGAGCAAGCCGTCTAAGGGGGTACACCGGGCATCCAAAGACGTGCCCCCATGCGTTCTGTATTGGTTATAATGGGCTACTCTTTGGGGTGCTGCTGATCGTGGGGTACGGCTTGCTCACTAAAATCGTTAGTGGTTTTACAAAGAGGGGGTGATAACCTATCTAGGGATAGCTCGATATTTAGTGAGCAAGCCGTCTAAGGGGTACACCGGGCATCCAAAGACGTGCCCCATGCGTTCTGTATTGGTCATAATGGGCTACGCTTTGGGGTGCTGCTGTTCGTGGGTACGGCTTGCTCACTAAAATCTTTAGTATTTTGCAAAGAGGGGCTGATAACCTATCTAGGATAGCTCGATATTCAGTGAGCAAGGCGTCTAATGGGGTAAATGGGGCAAAACAAGCGGGTAATATAGGGTACCGCTATGCTGCTGTTACAGGTTTGTTATTAATATTTTCGTTATTTTTAAAGAAGGAGCAATTATGTTTTAAATAGTAGCAATATATTAATTGAGCAAGATGTGTAAGTGATTTAAAACACATAGAAAAAGGACGCGCTGCTTTGTCAACTACATCGCAAATAAGGAACCGGGAATAAGTAACCAACTTCCAGGTGGTGGCTCAAAACAGCTTATTAGGCAGGAACAAAGGTTTTATCATCCCTCCGAGGTCACAGCAACACGCTGATTTATGAAAAGCGAGTTACTCCCTACATGGATGTATTACGGGCCTCGTGACAAGCAACAGAGCTATCTTTCTATGCATTAGTTTAATTGGGGATACTTATGTATTTTGCAGAGTTGATGCAGTAGCAGAATGTGGGAGCGGTCCGTTGTTCAGACTTGTTCCATGAAACGAATCCTAGTTGCTGGAGAGCTGGCTTTTCCTGTAGAACTCTACCCTTTCCCAGTCAGATAGCCCAGTCTATTATTTAATTCTTGTTCATTTCCGTTTCTTCATTTGCAATCCAGAGAGCTCTCATTAAGTTCTTTAAATCAGTGAAATAATTTGCTTAACTAGACCTTTTTAATTGTTTTCAGCTCTTAAACAGTTGTAGATTTTAAGTTATCTATACCATTTTATAAGTAACTAAGAGCTGAAAACAATTAAAAAGGTCTAAATAAGCAAATTATCATTTCAATTAAGGGTCTAGTTAAGTAACTGAGAGCTCAGTTGGAATGAAAACCAGCAGACACAGGGGGTCCCCAGGACCAGGGTTTAAAACCACTTCTTTAATCAATTGTATTTGCACTATAGACATTTAGATTTTTTTTATATTAGATTTTTTGATAATAATAAATAAATTGAATGTATTTTTATTTGAAAATGAGGCAGTATAGCTTCTAATATATTTTGTCACAGCACTATGTTTAATTAACCTCAGGTGTAATCCATTAACATTATAATTAAATTGCAGTTGTACAATAAAAGTATCATTAAAATAAATCAATTAAAATTCAAGGAATTAAAATAGAAAACTAGTTGCAAATATATAAACTATGGAATACATTTGTTTAGGCCAGAGTGTATATAAATCATTGCAAACAAAAAGAAAATGGTAAATTAACATTCTAAATAATTTAAAAGGCATAGAATGCATTTTTGTTACTTAGTGTGCTTGGTGCACTCTTAAATTCTGGCCACAAGATGGAGTGCATGAGCTGATTTAAGCAATGCTTGCTCCCCCTCAGCTCCTGTGTTTCTGTCAAAACATAAGCATCAATTCTTTTTTTTTTTTGAAATTGCAAGTTCAGATGTTTTAATTTTCTTCCAAATAGATTGCAGTGTACTAACGCTTAGTTATATGCAGAGTTATGATTAAGATGTGTAAATCATCCTTCCATTTTATCATTACTAACAACTGTAATTGCCCAGGTGTTCAAGCACCTGTTTGCTTGAATAGTAATTGTGTTCTCCATAATGTTGACAAACACAGTTCCCAGACACCTGGCCCGCTCTGTTTGCAAAGTATATTTTCTTCCTCACTAATGAAGGAGAATAGATTTCTGGAATGCATTGGGGTATAGATCTGCCCATAATTAAAAATAGGAGGAGTGGCAAACACTGTTGCAGCAGCAAATGTCATTCAAAATGATCTAGACAGCATTCAGAACTGGGAAGACACATGGCAAATGACATTTAATAGAGAAAAGTGTAAAGTACTGCACGCAGGCAATAAAAATGTGCATTATAAATATCATATGGGAGATACTGAAATTGAAGAATGAATCTATGAAAAAGACCTAGGAGTTTATGTTGACTCAGAAATGTCTTCATCTAGACAATGTGAAGAAGCTATAAAAAAGGCCACCAAGATGCGCTTGGATATATAGTGAAAAGTGTTGAATTTAAATCAAGGGAAGTAATGTTAAAACTTTACAATGCATTAGTAAGACATCACCTAGAATACTGTGTTCAGTTCTGGTCACCTCATTACAAAAAGGATATTACTGCTCTAGAAAGAGTGCAAAGAAGAGCAACCAGAATTATCCCGGGTTTAAAAGGCATGTCGTATGCAGACAGGCTAAAAGAATTGAATCTATTCAGTCTTGAACAAAGAAGACTACGCGGTGATCTGATTCAAGCATTCAAAATCCTAAAAGGTATAGACAATGTCGACCCAGGGGACTTTTTTGACCTGAATAAAGAAACAAGGACCAGATTGGAGATTAGATAAAGGGGCATTCAGAACAGAAAATAGGAGGCACTTTTTTACACAGAGAATTGCGAGGGTCTGTAACCAACTCCCCAGTAATGTTGTTGAAGCTGACACCCTGGGATCCTTCAAGAAGCTGCTTGATGAGATTCTGGGATCAATAAGCCACTAACAACCAAACGAGCAAGATGGGCTGAATGGCCTCCTCTCGTTTGTAAGCTTTCTTATGTTCCTATGTTCTTATAATGAAAGTAAAATCATGAATTCATTGACTAGTTGAAATGTTAATTACCGTTTAATTTGATTTTAATGCATCAATCACTGTAAAATGTGAGTTGAATGTTTCTGCGTCAAGCATGAAATTGTTAATTGTCTTTTTTTCTAAAATATAGTTACTGTATAGTTTGAAACAGAAACTTCTTATGAAGAAAAATGTGAAGTAATAAAAATAAATTGCAAGAAATCTCTTCACAAAGGTCTAAGAATGTATATTAATGGGGAATCTTAAGGATTTCTAATATAGTCCAGGTAATGCTTTACACAGGGGTCCTTATCATATTTTTCCACCATTAAGAAAATATGCAATACATTTGGTCTTGTACATTTTTTTTTACTTTACTGCGTTGGACTTCTCATTTTGTCTTGTTCGAAGTGAATTTTTTTTTTTTTTAGAGAAATTGATTGTTTCCAGTAGGGGTGGACTGATAACAGATCACCGTTATAAGGCAAAACAACACAATCGGCTAGCGACAATTTTTGTTATTTTAGCCGATAATGTGCACTGATATTCTTGCTTGAATTTCTTCCAGCACAGAATGTAATGTTTGGTCAGGCGCGCTTACTAATGACACAAAAACACTGACACTCATTTTCCCAGTGCTGTGTAACATGCCTCCAAAATGCAGTAAATATGTCTCAAAATAGCGGTGTTTGGATTTATTTTTTTTTAAATATTTGAAGACAACAATAGGATAGAGAGTTGTGTGCAGAACAGACTTGATGCTACATTAAATCCAACGATGAACTGCAAGTAGAATATTATTCTGATGCTAAAAAAATAAATAAAAAAGGTTGAATGCTAAATAACATTGATAGTTGAACTTATTATTATTATTATTATTATTATTATTATTATTATTGTAGCGATCTTGGTTAACGCAGCACACAGAGCGAGACAATCCACACACTGCCAATATTAATCTTCCTGCACCTTCAGCTACTATTGATACTGTTATTTCTTTCCGTCCCAAAAATCTGCTAAATCTTATAATACTCTCGGAATGTGTCTCTTCTTCCCCTCTGACTGGTCCTCTCCCGTCTTCGGTTGATGATGCGATGTCCCTCTACAACGCCACCCTTACTCAGATCATCGACACAGTTGCCCCGCTTACAACCAGAACAGTGAAGAAACATCACAACTGTCCACGGTATACCCTCGAACTTCGACTGCTTAGATACTCTCTGGATGCAGAGATGCACTGTCATGCATTCATCTCCTCTCGACTCGACTACTGCAACTCTCTCTATGGTGGTCTTCCGTCATGCACCATAAACAGACTGCAGCTGGTTCAAAAATGCCGCTGCTAGGATCCTTACCAGATGTAAAAAAACATGATCACTTTACCTCCTGTCTTACCCAGCTGCACTGGCTACCTGTTAAGTTCAGGATTACTTTCAAAATTCTCCTGCTTGCCTACAAGGCCCTCCATCACCCAGGTCCAGAGTATCTCTCCAACCTGCTGACCAGCTATGTCCCTGCCCGCAAGCTAAGGTCCTCAGATTCAGGCCTGCTTGTTAAACCCAAGAAAAAGTGCGCCACACTCAGAGAGCGTTCTTTTAGCTTCATGGCCCCGACTCTCTGGAACTCTCTCCCAGCTTTAGTGCGTGCAGCTCCCACAATCGCTCGCTTCAAATCAACTTTCAAGACCCACTTGTTCTCTCTTGCTTTTAATACTCTCTAAGCCTGGTATCTGTTATTAGCTGTTGTCTAAATTGCTATTTCAGGTTTTTCACTCCATCTTATTCGTGTGATTCTGTTTGTGATTAATACATGGTCAAAAAGAGCGATATCCATGACAGAGAGATTGGAGTTATCAAGACCCCTGGTGATGAGCCAATCCAGGGTGTGTCTACGGGTGTGAGTGGGAACGTTGACAGATTGAGAGAGTCCAAGACAATCCAGCAGAGTGAACAAGTCAGTCACTAGAGGGGAAGAAGGCAAATCAACATGGATTTTGAAATCACCTAGGAGTAGAATTTTGGTAGTTGAAGTTCAGATTAGGCAGAGGACTCATGAGAACTCTGCAATAAAAGCAGAGTTATTCTTTGGTGGACGATAGATAATAGCAAGGGTGAGGGACATGGGAGAGTGGAGCTTGATAGTGAGATGCTCAAAGTAAGAGAAGACTGGCATAGAGAGATTTGAAACGGCAAGCACAGAGTTAGCAATAATGGCAGAGCCCCCACCTTTTCCAGTAAGGTGTGGCTTGTCAAAGAGCGAGTAGTCATTTGGGGTGGATGGATGTAGCGAGTGCTTATCATTTACAGAGTGCTAGGTTTCTGCTAGACAGAGAAGATCAAGATTAGTATCAGTTATAAGTTCGTTGAGAAGCAGAGATTTGTTAGTCAGAGAACGGCAGAGTCAGAGTTCTGTATATATACATGTATGTATTGTATAATTGCTTTGGCAACACCTGCTATTGTAAGTCATGCCAATAAAGCACCATTGAATTGAATTGAATTGAATTGAACGGCAATTCAGGAAGGAGAGTTTACAGTTTGTAGCAGGCAGTACAGAGGGAGAGGGAGTTAGTAGTGGTATCTGAAGCAAGTACTTACCAGTGTTCTTTCTAGGTGAGGAGAGAGAGTGAGCACGCTTTGTCCAGGGAATCCAGACATTAGGTGTCAAGGTGGGAATGAGACCTCTAGTAGCCATTGGGAGAGATTTGGAAAAGGTCCTCGCTCTGACTGCCACAGCTCAGACTGCCCTTGGACATGTGGCCCTTAGACTGCCACAGCTCAGACTGCCCTTGGACATGTGGCCCTTAGACTGCCACAGCTCAGACTGCCCTTGGCATGTGGCCCTTTGACGGCTGGCACTTAGAACGGCTGGTGTTCTAAGACACTGTTTGCCAATTAATACTATCTTTTAGGCCTGGAGCTGTATACTTAATACACGTTTCTAATCAGCCTCCCAATTCAACACAGCCCAGCACATGAAGGAAATCTAAATTACAATTTTAAGTTCAGTCTGATTACCTTAGCAATCAACAATTTAAACTATCACTTTAACTGTAATTCACTTACCTATTTCAATGTCATTTCAGCCAGCGACAGGAAGCACATGTGTCTCTTCAGTTACATTCACATTCATTAATACCATAGGTCATGTTTTTTTTCATGACATATCTTGCTTATGCCACTTTCTGTTTATAAATACTGTACCTACCCTAATGAAAGGGTTATTTTCCGTAATACTATTATTATTATTGTCTGGTCAGTAGTTGCTCTGCTGCCAGTCGTATCCCAAAGTAACTAGAGCAGGAGGTACAGTATGCCACACAACACACACAGCGTCACGTTTCAAGTTTTTATTGGGTGCACAAATCTTTTTTTCAACAGTGAAACAATGTCAGACCCTATCACCAGCCAACACAGTTGGTGATAAAACCCAAAATAAATAAAGAAAAACCCTCACTAAAAAACGACACCCTAAAAGCGTTCCTCAATAAATACCATATAAATCACCACTAAAATAGTACAAAATGTGTTTCTACCCAGTGCACTGGTTTCACTAAAACCCTATAAAACTATGAACACACAATACCATTGAAATAGCACACAATGCTCCCCCAAACACAGTTGCCCCAGTACCCCAAAATAGCCTTAGCAGCACTACTCAGTCCCGGTCGCCTTTGGGCTTGAATCCTGGTCCTTCGTGGGGCCCTCCACTGCAGCTGTAGGCTCCACACGCCCTGAGTCCTTTTCAGAGCCCTGTTCCTGGCTGGCTTGCTTTTACTCCACGGGTCCACTTATCCACTTCCAATTGGCTCTACTTCCTGTCTACTTCACTAACTCATTTGAAGGTACTGTATGGTATCTTTTTACAAGGCTGTACAGAGTCAGTACGAAGCTTGTCCCTTCGGACACGCGAGCTGGGTGTAGAGAAAAGCATTCTTCAGAGCTAGTGTAAAGTCTTTTTAAATTCCTCTTTTAAAATATCCTCATGGAAGTAAAAAATTTAGATCAAAGTACACAGTATGCTCAGTAATAGAATGTATTTGCACTGCAGTATGTCACAATGAAAAGAAAAAAAAGATCCAGTCACTATCTTTTCATGTCATAACATACAAGTAACTCATGGAAATTTATCCAAATGAGTATAATCTCAAATGATACTACCCCAGGCACATTCTTAGCAATTGGTATTTTTCAGTTTTCAAAGACACAATGTTCTCCTTGCTTCTAAATATATATCCCACACACACATGAATAACACACAAACAACTAATCAGCCAGTGTATGAGCTGTCTCCAAAGCAACTTCATTTGAAGCAGCCATAAAATAAAATAAATACCTACACATACAAAACTCTTATGATACATTTTTAATAAAATGGTTTTCAGTTTCACACACTCTACTAACTTCCTAAATATTTAAATGCTTACCTGAAAAACAGTACATTGTAGTAGATTTCCTTTTTTATCTCCACCGTTAAAGACATTCTATTTTCACCATCAGTGAATCAGTGGTCCATGGACTAGGCAAGTCCCCAGCATCTGGGGGTTGACTTGTGGGCGATGTCATGCGTCGTCCCTCTCACTCTGGTGCGGAGTATAGACCAGGCAGGGAAGATACAGGGGGGACAGAGGTAAGAGTGGACTTGTGTTGACGGCGCGCTCGGTTCTGGTCAGCTGGGCCACGGCGACGCCGTGAACAAGGAGCTATAGAGGTGGAGGGAGGTGAGGGGCAGCTCTCCCCCGGTTTGCCTGAACCAGCCTCGGCTCTCGCTGACTGGCTGCCTAGGTATCAATTAATCAATCAATCTTTATTTTATATAGTGCCTTTCATAGTGGACCACCATCACAAAGCACTTTACAAGATGCAGTAACAACAAGAAAATCCATAATACTTTAAATACAGAGAATGCATAATACATGATATACAGTGAAAAACAATACATAATACATTAAATACAGTGGAAAGTGAATAATACATGAAAGTAGCATAATACATGAAATAGTACATTAAATACAGTGGAAAGCGACCTTGCGCTGCACCAGGAGGCACTTGCCTGGATGAAGCTTGAGATCTGTGTCTTGCAGGCCCTGGAAGACAGTGTGCAGATTGGATAGTGCCTCTTCAAAGGTGGCGGCGTGTACCAGTAGGTCATCCAGATACACTAAACATCGCTGGGGGGGAATGTCGGCCAATACCTGTTCCATCAAACATTCGAAGGTTGCAGGGGCGTTGCAAAGGCAGAAGGGAAGCGCTTTGAACTGCCAGAGCCCACGTCCGGTGGAGAAAGTGGTCTTGGGTCGAGCGTCAGGGTCGAGTTCCACCTGCCAGTAGGCCTCCAGGTCCTGGGACTCATCGATACGGGGCAGTGGATAAGAGTCTTTTTTGGTGACGTCGTTGAGGTGGCGGTAGTCTGCACAGAACCCACTCCACTCTCCGTCTTTTTTTTTAACCAGCACAACTAGGGACACCCAAGGACTGCTGGAGGGCTCCTATTTTCTCACTCCTAAAATAATGAAAATGACATTGCATTTTAATGCAGTGTTCACATATCTCACTCCTGTTCATTTGAATGACTAATTTACCTTATTTTACTTGATATACCTCCATTTTCTGCAGGATTGTGAAAATAATATATATTCTACAGTATGTCCCACAATCCAGTTTATCAATACATCAATAACTCTCTGTTACTTCTTTTATTGGAATCCTTGATTTGCTTATTTTTCTGTTTTTGCTTTTTATATTTACCATGCAACACCTATTCATTCAAACACTATGGTTCTCATATTTGCTGTTATATTTTTTACATCATTATACTGTATCTTGTTTGTTCAAATTAAGCATTTTTGTGTTTGACCTTGTGATAACGGAATCACGTTTCCTAAAGACTGCTGCTAATTGGGCACTTTAGTAACCTGGAATTGACAGATTTACAATGCAACCTGAGCAACATCCTGTTTTATATGTAAAACTGCATTTAGGTGTCATGGGTTAATCCCACAATTGTACAGTGCTCAATGGGAGCACAGAAATCCAACCCAAACCATGTAAGGTGCTCAGATAGAAGGAACTGTGAACTTTTAATATTGAACATTTTGCCTAAAATAAATAAATCGAGCGGCACCACCTGGGAATGATTTCACTTAGCCTCCCTTGTGTTTAATGCTGGCCACATATAAATAGTCCCTCTGTTGCCAGGTGCAGCTGCTTGAATAGTCCATATTTACACACTGCAAGGGGGAAATATAGTACACAACAGAAAACTATATATCATGCCTCTATTGGTTTGTCCAGATTCAACCCAGTTTCACAAGGCATGTCTTAAAGTACCTGGAAGTGGTCCCAAGAGTATTGCTTTAGGATGTGTTAGTTTAAATGTTTTGACATTTGTATAACTTTAATAGATAACTTTACTGTAAAGTGCTAAATAGGTGTCAGTATTATAACATACAAAAAACAATTAGGTATACTGTTATGTCTGTGTTTAGATGTTTAGTGCTGACTGCATTCTAGCCAGCCATGGTTTAATCTGTTTTGGTTTCACAGCAGTTGTGGCCGGGCTACTGCTTTACGGCTGTCGTACAGCACAGCAAGTCTAACTCCCGTAAGGGGGTTGAAGGTGCAAGAGTCAGAGTGAGTGTAATAAATACGTTGTTGTTGAAAGAAGCATTGTCTGTGCATGTTTATGTACATAGCAAATACCTTGTAGAGCAGTTTGGAATGGGTATGGAATATCAGTTAACTAAAATCAAGGAAGTTTAAAGCACCCCTGTGCCCTCAATTAAACTCTCAGAAGCATGTCTGCAGTCTCTAAGTAAGATACACCAGAGTGTAACCATTTACCATATTTGCTCTAAAAGTCACCCAGAGTGTTTCCGAAGTCAGGATAATGGTTACTGGTGGACCTTGTTTCTTTGCAGTTAATTTTAGAGCTGTTAGTCTTTCTTCTGAAATAATTTAGCAAAGTCTGTTTACAGAAAAATAATGGATGTCTTAAATCTATCTTTTAATACAATTTATTCTTAGATACGGATAGTCCAGTATAAAACGATCTTGTATATGAAATTGTAAGTTATTTCACACAGTTCTCAAAAGTGATTTAGGGGAGATTTGATATTTCCCATGGGTGTTTGAAGCTAAATTACACTTAGAAGATTGTGTCAGCACGTTGTATCAGCTCATTAATGTGATAATTGCATTCGTATGTGAGCAGCAAACAAAATTAGGCATCTTGCTTGGTTCTTATTTAAAAAAGGGTTTGGTCCCTTGTGTTTTAAGATTTAGGATCATTTATAGGCATCTATAATGTACACAACTGCACAACTGATTAATGAAATTACAATTGTATATGCAGTTCCCAGTTTTGCCCCATAAATTGACAAATGCCATAATTATCATACTTGTTACCATTTAGCAGTATGTATATTTATTAAGATTATAAGAATCAGAAGTGTGCTGTCCCTCCTTTATTCCTTGCACAACACTGAGATTCTTTTTTTGTGACCTATACGCATCAGATGGTGCAAACCTATATTTCCATCTTCAAACTTTACAAACGATTTGAGCAAACCTTGCAGCATTTCTCACAATATTTTCTCCACTTCTAGTCACATTATTAGCGAACGACTGTTCCATCAAGTTTATTTAAAGAGAAAAGTCATCCTTTTTAGGTATGCAGCAGGCGTGAAAGCTGTGGAACATTTTCAAAAAGTGAAAGATAATTTAGGTTTTCTGCTCGGTCTCATTGATAACAGTGGGGAGAAGAATGCTGCTGGCAGTAAAAGCCCACTGAACCTTACAAAGCCAAGTGCTGCTGGGCACCCCACCTTCTAAACTGTTCTGCACAGAAATAAACCAAAGTTAATTAGCTAACAGCCCAGCTGGAAATTAAAGTGAACACTTTGTATGTCTGGTCTTGAGCCAATGCATACAAATGCAATTGCTTTGCTTTTGCGTAATGTATAACTTGGTCACAGAACAACATGTATATTGTCAGTATGATTTTCTTGACGCCATGTGGAGCTAATTAAAGGCCCTCACAGAAGGAGTAAAGAATAAAAATGATTCATGTCGTTATACATTTGAGTTGTTAATAGCATGCTACCCTTTTGGAATATTGCTCTATATAGAATACTGTGTGGCCGTGCTAAATGCACAGAAGACAGAGCAGTCATGTTGGTGACAGTGTGGATGAGAGTAGGGTGACCAGCTGTCCAAAGCTCAGAATCAAGACACAAAAATTAAAAATAGTTTTCAAACAATACATATTTAAAGAATGTTTCTTATTTCAATATAGTCTTTTTTATTTATTATTATTATTATTTTTTTATAACCACTATTACTGTTTCACATTCAACTAGCACTGGACCTTCCAATTCATGGCCATATTGAATTACAGAACAAGTCCTAACAGTATGTAATACTATTTTAACCCTTAATTTCTATCATTTTGCATACATTTAATTTAGTATAGTAAATTAAAGGACACAAATATTAAAATGATTGCTGAGTGTTTACGTAATTAACACAAGGAGTGTTATCTGCCTCCGTTGCAAACAGGAATCTTATTAAGGTTTGGGGAAAAATGTGAGGACACCAAAACATTTGATGGGAAAATTAGATGTCTGGTCACCCTATCCAAGAGCATTTGGACCCAGATCATTGTCTTTAAATAGAATAGATTACTGTCTTTGAAACTATCAATTCTGTATGCAGGCTCTAACTGTG
This sequence comes from Acipenser oxyrinchus oxyrinchus, assembly GCA_030684275.1. Classification (NCBI taxonomy): domain Eukaryota; kingdom Metazoa; phylum Chordata; class Actinopteri; order Acipenseriformes; family Acipenseridae; genus Acipenser; species Acipenser oxyrinchus. The sequence continues at coordinate 11,479,562 of CM060250.1, read as the reverse complement.
ACTTTGATTATGGTGCAACATACAAAAGTTGGCATATCGTCTTCCATATTCCATACTGTAATAATACAATTGGGAACTAATGGATGATTACAATCTGTTTTACTGTCTGTCTACATTTTTCAGAAACGCTTCATATTAAAGGAGTATTCCTAGATTTAAAAATCAGTTAGCTCCCCCTTATCATTGCACAGTTGAACATTTCATGTCATACTACTGATATAGCACATAACCACAAGGCACTAAAAAGTGACAAGACCACAGCACATACCTTTTAATGCGTCATTTCAAAAGAATGGCAACATTAAATATAACGATTACCATCTTTTGTTTCAAAGTTTGTTGTGTTTGAATTATATGGCAATATTATATATAACCAAACGGTCGTAAAATGCCTGGTAATGCCCGATGTGGATTATGCTTATATACTTCAATGTTACAGCACAATTAACTATCATTTTTATTGACTTTTACTGAATTTATTTAGGTTTTCCTTTTTTTATGTATCCTTCCACATAAGCACTCTAAAAAGTTCTATAAATATAGTCCTCCATAACAACGACCTTCTCTAACGTTATAAAATTAGTGTACAAAACAGTGTTTTTAAAATTGTATACTTTTATTTGAATAAACAGCAAACAAAAGATTGTGAAAAAATATGTATTATTATTATTATTATTATTATTATTATTATTATTATTATTATTATTATTATTATTATTATTATTAGTGCACATTTATTAAAAATGCATCCGTGAAGATAAACAAGGACAAAGATTGGGAAAAAAAGATTGTGCAATTGCAATAATAATAATAATAATAATAATAATAATAATAATAATAATAATTAGTCTTTGCATTGGTAATTGATTTGAATATTTCCAGATATCGAGCAGTTATTAAAAATGCTTCAGAAGCAGTGTGACCTTCGGAAGAGCTAGCTGATGGCGAGTGAACGTTTCCTGCTGTCGACAGTGTGTGACCAGGTTTTGCGTTGCTCGTCGTTGACGGTCCTCAATCGATATCTTATTAAAAAGGTTGAAATTTACTTTAAACGATATTTTGTTAGCAGCTGATGGAGTGATCTTGTTTGATTTTATTTTTAAATTAATTTAATCGTACCAAATTCAGCTGAATTTAGTGTTAGATGAATTAAAATGTTTTGCTTTGCTTTGCACATAAAATATTAATAGTAATGAACAACCATAGTTCAGGTAGAAATTAGTTCTGTTAAAATCTTGTATTTGTTATTATTACTACAATGTTAAAGGGGCATCTGATGCAGGCTCATGCATATTCTTTTCAGTTGTTAAAAAGTCCATTGTATTTCTTGTTTTTTAGTGTTCTAAATTGAATGTAAGTTGTTCTGTTTTGTTTAACTATTATGCACAACAGTGTTTTTATTTATTGGATGTTCTGTTTAAAAAAAAAACAACTAATGTTTGTGCTTTATTTTGAAAAATAAAACACCAGTGGATCGATTATCGCTCATAATTGCCTATACGATAATCGAATAAGAAATTAGCTTGCCGATTGCACCACTAAAAAACACCCATTCTTCCATCGCACCTACAAGCATCTGTTGCTGGGCAGACCTATTTACCTTTCAGTTTGAACTCCACATTACATTTGTTATGACATCCTGCTTCAGTGAAAATGGGAGCCGACTTACTAACCATTAGATTCAGAAAACAACATATTGGGCACAGTAATATACTGTAATAGCATGCACCCTGAAACCCATGTTTGACAATATACTGTAGGGTTATGCTTTATTTGTATTCTGTAGACTGCTGCCATTTTCCAGTGCCTGCTGGGCATTTTCCTTCTCACCTGCCCTGTACTGCAGTAGCTGTGGTGCAAGAAAGTAAAACATAATTGAAAAAAAAAAACAAAAAAAACTAGAGCTAGGACTGTAGTGTGCATACTGTTAGGTGAGCCTGCAGTATACTGTATGTATGTGCATGTTTCTAAATCATTCGCTGTATAAACTAAATATTTTAATAGATGACATTAATATGTAATTGGTTAATTGTAAAAGAATCTCTTGTGTTTATAATGTGTTTTTTTTTTTTTTTTGTATTACCGTATATTAGGTTTTGTTAATTACTTTCATATGTTCAGTTAATAACCTGTTTTTAAAACGCCACATCAATATACTGTAAAGTATTACTATTGTACTGATTTGCTGACAGGTGAAAATTATAGTACTTGTACATCTAAGCCTTCTCCTCACCCCATAAAAACCTTTTTTCGTGCACTTACAAAGCAGTTAGATCATCTCCTTAACCCTAACCCTAACCCGAAATCACAGTACTATTAGTTTCATGTTTGAGTTGAGTCTACTGAATAACAGACCTCTTTGTTACAGTTCAAGCACAGGCAGCTGGTTTAGCTAAGTCAACACTAGATACTGTAGAATTGCTGTGCATAATACTGTGCTACTGTCATGGCAAATAGTTACTCCCCTTCTGTTGTGAATGGTATAACCCCAGCTACCACAGAGAGTCTGCTGCTTACCTTTTGTCACTGAGAATCTGCCTCTCTGCAAAGCAAGAGGCCACATCATTTGCTTTTTTTGTTGCTGTGTGAAGACATTTATTTTCGCAGGGAAAATCCACAATGACCATGTACAAGGGAAAACGCAGAAACCAAAGGTGTAAGTAGATTTATAAGGTGCAATAGTTGTAATAGTTTATCCTATTACTCAAACACGGTAAGCAGTGTTGTTGATAAAAGTACTCTTGATCAACTTATTTTTAGTTTTTATTAGACCTTAAAGATTTAGGTATACAAATAAAGAAGGCTTTTATTTTAAGCATTGTAGCATTCTTTGGAAAAATGAAAGTAAATGAATGAATACTAATGTAAGCTGTTTTATCTGTAAATGTTAATATGTTCATCTATGTGCTAAAAAATACACTGCTATGGCTACAGTCTTTAGTGGCAATAATGTAGTCCTAGAATTTGTAGTATTAACCTACTGTAAAAGGGACATGCTATTAGGAGCACTCAATTATTATAGTGCTTGCCAGAAAAAGAAAAAGAAAAAAACTACTGTGATGAAATGCATGGGCTTTTTATTTAATATACATCATTTATCAAGCCTCTATCAAAAATTTTTTTTTTTTAAATAAATATGTACTGTAGAGTTTATAAACAGCTGTCAGTGAAAAACATTTTGCTGGCATATACTGTAATAACATGTACAGGTTACATATTGAAGTAGTTTAGATGACACAAACAAAACTGAATTGTAAATGATGTATGTACATATTGTCTCTGTGGTTCTAACTTTAGAATTAGAATACTCTGCAAGGCTATTCCCGCAAGATAATTGACCTTGTCTTTTGTTGTATGGCCACAGCTAGGGACACCAATGTCAATTACATTTTTTTTCCAATGAGAACAAGATATTCTGTGCATGTATGTTTTGGACTTATTTAATACACATAAGCTTTGTTAGGAATTAATGCTAGAAAAAACGAGAGTGTATTGTCTACACAGGTTTTTTTATTAAATTTTTTTACACTGGTTATTATTTTCAAACGGATACATGAGTGGATACATGAGTGGTGCTTCTCATATTGAGGGGAAAACGTGTGTTACTTTGCACACACAGACACAATGTGTGTTTTTACTGGGACAGCTGTTTAATTATAAAAAATAAAATGCATGCACTTGGGGAACAATTTTTCTGCTCTCCCTTTTGTAACATCCCAGGGATTTGCAAATATGACCCCACCCAGCCCTCTTGTTTAAAATCAAGGGTCTCAACAGCATGAGCCCTAGGGAGGAAACTGGACAGACATGACAAACTGTACACAGGCTTGTATACTCTGCCTAAAATACTTTTAAGTGTTTTGGTTTATTTGCTTTATTTTTATTTAAGAACTACAAATATTGTACATGGTTCTACCAATTAAATAAATAAAATGTGAAAAACAGAGGCTGTTCAAGGTGAATGCTACAGCTTTCCATCAGCTGAAGAATAATGAAAAATACACTTTGTTTTCAGGATTTTTTTTTTCTCCCATCAAATAATGGAAAAAGATGCCAAGGACTGCTTGAAATAGAAATATTCCCAAGGAGTCCAAAATCTACCATGTTAGCACACAATATCTATATTGTAAATACCTTTACATCAAAAATGGACTTTGTCAGGGTTATGTTTTATTTGAGGAGTGAGGAGAAGTTAAGAGTGTGCTTCAGGGCAACTGAAACTGCTTGGCAGCTGTGGTAAGGGTGGTCTGGGAGTAGCAGCATATGTGACATTACTATATAGACTGAGGTAATTGTGAGTTAAGAATGGAGCTTCTATTATTCTATTCGTTTGAATAAAGTAGGAAAACTTCCATTAAGAGGATTTAGAGGCTGTAGGCTACAATTACATGACTGTGCAACTGTGCCAAATGACTCCAACAGCATCCATTTATCTCAGGGATTCACTAGATGAACAGCACTAATGTACAAGGCTGCTGATTCCTATTATTCCCCATGAGGAATGCATATCCCCTGCAATGGCTTTGGCATGTGTACTTATGTATGTCACACATTTTTACATGCAAGTGCTGCTTATCTAACCGCAATGGCTACAAACATTCTTTAGCTTTTCTTATTAGAATCTAGGTCATGGTGATGTACATGTGTTGTTTAGCCTCTGATTAGCTTGCATAATTAAGACAATATCTTCAAAGCCGCTTGACTGAATTTGATAAAACTCATATTTACTCTGTTAAGTAAGCAGTAGAAAATGTGTTTGTATGAAACTACACTGATGTATATTACAGGTTTATAATACATATTGACGTTTTAACTTACAATTTTTTTCCTTGAATAAGTTAATCTTGCCCTAATAACCAAACATTTTCTGTTTGTTTGTCCAACACAAGCTTCTCTCAACCCAGGATCTAGGTTTCACCAGACTTCACTGACGCCCTTTTCAGACAGATTCAGGGATCTAGGGATACTGAATAACATTCATTTTATACTTATTACTATAAGTGTTGAAATGTTATCAGAAAACATTCTAACTTATTCAAGGAAAAGTACTTCAATTGTACCTTCAGTGGCCCATTGAGTAAATGCACTACTGCATGAGTGCAGGGTGAGTCACATAATCAGGAAATTGCTGGTTCGAATCCTGGTTTCGATGAGGAGCTTGCAGGTTGGGGAGAAACAAAACGGCTGGGCTTAGTTCCATTGTCCAGGCGGACATTTCCTAGGGTTAGACTTTGGCTTTGAAAAGACTTCTTTATATTCTATTATATTATACTACATTATATTGTATTGTATTATATTATATTATAAACACATTGAATAGCCCAGGTATTGCCTTTCCATTAAATGATGAAACTCATAGCCTACAATTATTAACATCCATAGGTCTAATTATTTTAATTAGATGAGTTGCCCTCAATTATCCCTTACAAGCCTTGTTTTGTTTCAACCAATTTATCATCAGGTACACACTGTTTAAAGTCTAAGAGGTCAGCTTTAAGGGCTGTTTTATGTGAATAGGAAAACAATGCATAGTTAAAATTAACATTTAGGAAGTAGTTGTCAGAAATACTTTACTCAATTTTAATATTTTCAAGGCATAAATCTGCTTGGCTTCTGAGTTTCATTTATTAATTTCATTTTTCGGTGCTTATTTTGAGCTATTTTTGAGTTTTATGTAAATCTTTTTTATCGGGGCTTTCGCTTTATACTGTATGAAATTATTGTTTTCGGTTACTTTGAAAAATTCTCGGGCGGTTTTCTCTATCACAATATGTATTATTATTATTATTTGTTTATTTAGCAGACGCCTTTATCCAAGGCGACTTACAGAGACTAGGGTGTGTGAACTATGCATCAGCTGCAGAGTCACTTACAACTACGTCTCACCCGAAAGACGGAGCACAAGGAGGTTAAGTGACTTGCTCAGGGTCACACAATGAGTTAGTGGCTGAGGTGGGATTTGAACCGGGGACCTCCTGGTTATAAGCCCTTTTCTTTAACCACTGGACCACACAGCCTCCTAAGTACTGTATAGTGCTCCTATGTACTGTATAGTGACTCAGCAGTATTTCAATTGTACCTTCTTTCCTTTGCTGTCTTCCACAACAACATCCTTATGGTCACAGGAATATTGTTCTGGGGTTTTGAGGGTGTGGCAGGATGGCTTGCAGTGGTGAGGTGTGGTGACGTCACGGACCAGGAAGTAACTGAAACAAAACAATGGATGGGCGGGTGAAGCTGAACGCTACTGCGGTCAGCGTATTTAATTAAATAATAATACAAACAAAAGATTTAAACAAACAACAAAACACAAAACAAAAAGGCGCAATGGCCAAACAAATAAACAGAAAAAAGTATATTTTTAAATATAGCAATTGTTTTTTTTATTCTAGTCGCTCTCCATACTCTCCTCTGTACACTCAACCCCGCAGCACTGACAGCTGCAGGTTCTTATACTCTGGCCGAGGGGTTAACTAGCTGTTAATTATCTTATTACCCCTCGACCACAGTCTGCATGCGTTTGGTAAGGATGCGTGACTGTCAGCTAGTTAAATAACCACGCATCGTCACAGGGTTTTTAAATATAAAAAACAATAACAAAAGACGCGGCGCTTTTATCCGCACCGCAAACAAAAATACAAATAATAATAAATAAATACATAGGGGCGGAACACTCCGCCACAGAGGGGTTTTATCATTTTTGTACATTTCACCACAATTTGCAATTCTGTTTTAAATTCCACGAGCATGTAAATACTCTCTCTCTCTCTCTCTCGAACTGTAATATAGCTTCAAATCTCGCGAGCAAGAACAATTCTCTGTATCCACTATTGAAAGCGTGTTACAGTCCAAAAGAAATGTTGGAATTTGCTGCCAGTCAGTAGTTGGGGCGGGTTTAACTATTCAGAATGAATCAATGTGAAAGACAAGTCAGAAAGGAAGGACCTTGCCCAGCTGCACTGGGAAAGTTTTTTTGTTTGTTTGTAGGATATTTTGTTAATTTTTTTAACGGGAAAAAGGGTCAAGCAATGTGAATACAGTAACCATGTCCATTGTTTTTGCAGTGCTTATTGTATCAGGGTATTTTATCGTTTTTTATTAGTTAAATCCAAAAACCAGAAGCCATATAATATAATATAACAAGCTGGAGGACTGTTATTTCATCAGGAGTCCTTTTAGAGAAAAAGCTTTCAGATGGTGGCTCAGCCCTAACAACCCAGGCGGGGAATCCACTTCTAACGCTGTCCATCGCTGAGAATTAGCTACAGACGTGTTGCCCATAAGCATGACTGTAAAAACCACAAGGGTTATCCATCACATGCTACAATGTGTTCGTTATATTTTTCTCAGTTACGTTATGCTGTTTAATTAAATATACACACAATGGGATGTGTTATTGTAGTTCCACAACTTTATTACTCAACATAGTGTAAATTACAAAGCTTTGAAAAGCGCAGCATAGAAACCATGTTCCCAAGACATATACCCCTGTACTGCAGTTTCTGGTTGAAATAAATACCTATGCTGCGGGGGAGTACTTAAGAGCCCGGGTTGAATACTACTGAATTAAATTATAAAAAACAGTTTAATGATGATAGTGTTTTGTACATCTATCTACTTAAGTGTCATTAGCACATTTTTTCATGAAAACTTGAAATAAACAACTCAGAAATGTGCTATCTCTATGTTGCAGCAATTCACGTCTTGAGAGCTTCAGGACTTTAAATCATCCATTCTCCTTTAAATGTATTGATGCAGAAGAGATCCAGTGTTCTTTATGAGCAGTCATGCAAGGGTGTGGATTGTGCTGTAAAAGCCAGCTTTTGTGCACTGTGTTAGCCTTAAGAAGATGCATTAGCTGTCATTTTTTGACATTCACTTTGGAATATATATGTATGTATTCGAAACCTACATATATATTAATGTATGTAAGTTTTACCTAGTATTCTAGTATTTTGAGACAAGTCTTACAACAATGCAGGCAAGGTTCCCCTTCTTCCAGTGGGATCTACCTTTGAACGTGGTGAGACTGAAAGCGGTCAAAGATCAAACAAGATTCAGTGATCCAAGAAAGGATTTCAAGAAAGGCAGGCACCATATCTAAAAAATGGTGTCAAAATAATGATGATATAAGCTTAAGGGGCTGTAGCCTAACCCCTAGAACAATGGCAAGCCTTCTGCCATTTACTGTACTATCCTGTCTATAATTTACACTTGATTATCCAAGTGTAATTAGGAAGACCATGACAGTCGTAATAAAGATACATTTACTCAGATCATGTGAATGCACATTTAATTATTCAAACTAATACAGAAAAATGTGCATTCAAACACTGGAACAATGCTCGCACTTTCTGGTCTGTAAAAGAAAATATGCAGTTGTGTATGGAGATAATGTTAGGAACTGACCTTCTTTTGAAATGTTTAAATTACAGGTTGCTTGTTGAAACTGGCTCTGTAGTCAGCTCATCTGAATGATGCTTTGGAGCTTACTGTTCACATAGCTAATGCATTCATGTAATAGGTTTTTATCAAGCTAGCACATACAAGATGAGATTTATTTTCTTCTCATTTTTAAAAGTGCATGTAGTGAACAGGAATTAACTGCCTGCAGTGAAGCTGGAGCAAGAACCTGGGCAGAGCAAAAATGTCAAATCTAGATTTACTGTTGGATGAATTCATGTAATTATAAAACCTCTTTTTTCTTTTTTCTATTCTGATGTGATGCTCCACCTCCTTTCAGAGCATTAGAGGTTATACTATATGCCATGCATAGGAAGCTCCAAGTAATACCTAGGAGAGCTCAAGACAAATGCCACCCAATCCTGCAGGGATCCACAGAAATGTGTTCCTTAACGTTAAAGTCATGGGACCCGAATGGCTCTTAGCCTATTGTGTTCTGCTGCTTCTGACATTTGGAGGACACATGGATTTTCCAGTGTTGATTGTTTTATTATGAAGAGAACTCAGGTCAATGTTCATCCTTTATAAGAAGATGCTTCAGAGCCTGCAGGGTGAATATTGATGGGAGTTTGTCGATTCACAGGAGAAATTCATGAAATGAGAATTCTGTGGAAAAGAGACATCCCAGATCACCCTGCCATATTCATATTTTAAATTGCAAGTTTACGCATATGCAAAGTATTACTATCTCTCACAATAGAAATAGTGGCTTTCTTGCACCATTAACACTTTATGTTTGTTCTGTTATTACCTGGCATCAATTTAGCAAGAGTGGAGACATTACCATTACATTATAAAGCAATGATGTAAGTGTTGAGTGTAATGTTACTGGATGCTTAGTTCATTTGAAATAAATAAGGTATGAATTTAGAATTAGGAGTTGTTTACACGTATTGATTGTGCATTGTTACTTATTTAAATAAAATAAAACATTATCCATTTTAGTTTTGAACATGCAGCCAATAGATTTTCTGGATGTCCTTCAAAATATAATCTGTATATATAAGCAGCATGTATTTGGCAAAGTTATTTTCAAAATAATTACGTTTTGTTTTAAAGTACATGTCTCAAGTGTATCCTGCAAGTACATCTGATACACCAGAGTGTAACTATTAACCTGCCCCCCCTTAAAAAAAAAACTAGCCTCTTAGTGAATTAATCGGTGGCTGAAAAGAACTTAAATAATATGCTTGGGACAAATTATATAGGAGAGGAAGGTTACCTGAACCGAACCTGAAAATACATCACTGGATCTGCCCTGAATGGTAAAGAAAATGTAACTTTTTATCAGTTATCAATGTCTGCTGTTTTAGTTTAAAATCTGGATTTTCTGTCAAGATTTTGAATGTATCTGTATTTATCAGAATGACTGAACACACACTCAGGCAATATATTTTTCTAATGGCACCATCCTATCTAATGTCATTGCTGCCCACAGGCAGTTTCCAGACCACTGCAAAAAGTATTTCTCAGTATTACCACTTGCATGCAATATTGATGCATCAATCCCATTTTTATCACACCACCCACATATAATGGTCTATTTAAACAATCTTACTATTACCACTTTAATACTGAGTTAATCCACTGTAATGCCTCACCAGTGTGTGTCATTTTATAGTATGGTAATTAAGGAGGGGGCTATGCTAATATGTCAGGCATTATAAGAACCATACTATCAATTAAACATGCACAGCATTAAAAAGGGTGTTCACAACAACTTAGTAAGATTTACCTCTGAGGATGTAAATATCTCTGAGGATGTGAATGTAATTATTTGTTAAATGCTTTCCTTACAGTTCCCTCCAGTATAAAAGAGATTTGTTAATATGCCAATATGCTGTCGTCGCTATTGCTAATTCCAATGAAGGTGATATGTTTGTGTTAAAATACGTTCCAACAGTGAAATTTGATACAGTCATCTTAACAACTGTAACCGTGATTGAGCTACACGGACAGTTTGACTGAGATGTTTGTGCTTTTTTTCAGTGACAGTATGAAGATGTGTAGTCTTGACTATATACTGCATTTGTGATTTAGTTTAAAATCTGGACATTTGTCAAGATTTTGAATGTATCTGCATTATTTGTCATCCAAAGTGAGGAACTACTGTATCCAAGATAGTTTGATTAATAAAAAGTAAACATATCTGAAAAATATAACATAACATCCATTGTCCTAGGTTCTGACAGAAACCTGAACATAAAATGTAATATACATTGGCTAAGTTAACGAGAGTCTTTGAATTGATGGTATTCCCAGCTGGTACTGCTGGATTTTAAGACTCAAGATAAAGTCAGTGTAGCCATGTATCAAACGAAGCTGGACAAGCCAGTCAGACTCAATCTGTCTCTTCCAGCTTCAGACATGAAATGTCAGATAGTCTCATATTTAAAATAGTGGAACTACAGATATGTGGGATACTGTGTATTACTTTTTATCTGAGTTTACTAAAATGTAAAAACTTCTCCTGGAGAGTGACCCCATTGTCTATTTTTAATGAATTAGGCTTTGCTTCATAAAGTGCAGAAAAATAATTATATCCCATCCACCCTATTAAAACCAAACCTTTATTTCACATGTTTAAAACTATCTAAAACCAATGCCCCTTACCTATTTGAAACATAGCATCCTCTTAGAAAAGTAATTATCGTCCCGCTTGTGTCTGTTTAAATCCAACAGTAGTACTCCCTCCTGTGTCCAAATAATACAGAACAACAACGACCAACTTTCAAAATGTTCAACTTCTTGTAACTAGTTATTTTATATAATTTTGTTTATTTTAATTGTAACAGTTAGTAGAGAGAATTACTCACCCCTGAACAGCAGACACTCAGGTTCTCTCCCTACAGTCAAAATAAAAAACAAAACAGCAGGCCACTCTTTTTCCTTCCCTCACAGGTGAGTCCTTACCTAGAGTTCTTATCAGTAATCCTGGATCAATGCCTCCTTTCCCCATAAATCTCCTTGTGGCTGAAATTAGTATTACCAGTACAATTCCCCCCACTACATACAATGGGCCTAATTTAAGAAAGGGCACTAAACATTATGGTGCACCATGCAATTAGAGTGCATGCTCATGATTTCCAAATTTACTATTGCAATTTTATTCATAAGCATGCAAAATAGTGGGCATATTATTAGTTTATTTGGCAGACGCCTTTATCCAAGGCGACTTACAGAGACTAGGGTGTGTGAACTATGCATCAGCTGCAGAGTCACTTACAACTACGTCTCACCCAAAAGACGGAGCACAAGGAGGTTAAGTGACTTGCTCAGGGTCACACAATGAGTCACTGGCTGAGGTGGGAGTTGAACCGGGGACCTCCTGGTTACAAGCCCTTTTCTTTAACCACTGGACCACACAGCCTCCTGTGCACGTTGATTTTATTGTGCCACACTATGGTAATCAGAATGAATATGTGATTAAAAAAAAATTGTGATATACAGAGAATTGTGAGGGTCTGGAACCAGCTCCCCAGTAATGTTGTTGAAGCTGACACCCTAGGATCCTTCAAGAAGCTGCTTGATGAGATTCTGGGATCAATAAGCTATTAACAACCAAATGAGCAAACTTGTAAACTTTCTTATGTTCTTCTTATGTTCTTATTTATATTTACTAAAGGGCGATAATCGTAGTGTGCACCTTAATTAATTAGTTTGGAAACCAGGCTTTAACCACTGATAGGCGCTCTATTTAAACCTATTTTTCTGGGCTGAAATCTATCTGACATCATGGAGGCATTGCATTAAAGTTTTCATATAGAGCAGTGAAAATTACCTGTAAATAACAGGTTAGATTAAGCGTTAATAAACATGAATTAATGTTTGAATTTCTTAGATTTTATTTTATAGTTCATAACATTGGTACAAATAATAGAGTGGTAAAATAAAATATTGGACCAAACAAGGTATTAGAATTGAAAGCAACCTCCTCCACTAGAATTTCTCAGCATGCAGTTTTAGTTTGCGTTGTCTCTGCCTGTCCCCTGTGGGCTGCGTATGTTGATCGCTTATTTTCGGTCAATGTAAGCCATCTCCACCTCACAATAAGCCACTGAACAAAAGATACGCCTGGTCTGCTTGGGCTTTTTATATCACGGTGATGGTATATAAATTAGCCAAACAGTGTGCACGAAATTAATGCGTTCTCTGTTAGAAAATGGGACAGTAAATTTAGATTTATGGTGCATGTTAGGCTCGCTACTTAATGTGCACATAAATGCAGTCCTGCGACCACATAGATATGGAACAGATAATCGAATTATAGAACTGTATATACAGTAAATATTTGCCTGTATGCTGGCTATAGTAACAAAGGACAGAGATTGACCTTGAAAACTGTTCAAAGATTAGCACAGAGGATGTAAAAAGCAAAGCAGGAGCAGATGCAATCAATCTTCTTTGATTTCAAGTTACAAGTGAAGAAGCAGCTATCAATCAGTTTGAGAAAGTGACGACCTCTCTGTAACTCAATCATTTTTTACACTCAAGAGTGCAGTAAATCACAGTCTTAACAACAGCAGCTGCTGCTTTACTTCAGGAGTTTATAATCCCTGAACAAGCCTCTACAAGATTGCATATTACCAAACTATTTCCATGGAAAAAGAAAAATAAGTCTCACCTTTTTCTCACTCTATTTTGGTAGTACTTTCGGGTTGTGTGTGTTTCCATGTAGTTTTCTTTTAGCCAGAGAAATTCTCCTTCCAAATGCAAATAACCTAATTAATATTAAAATACAGGAGGGTATATTTAAATTTTTCTGTCTGACTTAAATGCGGCCTTGCGCGATGACTGATATCATACAGCTTTCTTAAACTGGTTTCCACAAACTTTTTAGGATGCTTTAAAGCACTGCAAGCAGCCTGCCTCATTTGGACAATACAGATATAGCATTACACAAATAATAATAAAAAAAACAACATTCCATAGGAAGTGTGTTCTATCCTTGTTTTATTTGCTAAACCTTTTTGACTGCATATATATACACTTTTATCCACAGCAACAGAGAATAGGGGTGAACTATGCAACTGCTGCTGCAGAGTCACACATCTCATCCGAAGGATATATACACACATGCATATATAATATACAAGTTTTCTTACAGAACCGTAGCTTCAGCAAATCTGATCCTTATAGCCTACGAACAGAGCTAAAATACCAGCACTTAAAGTCTTTAGGTTAATTATATAAAATATATCCAGTAATTCAGGCTACTCTACTCACTGGGTTTCCCCTTCACGGTATTATTCGTATAATAATAATAATAATAATAATAATAATAATAATAATAATAATAATAATAATAATAACGTAATAATTATCTCTTGAAAACAGAAATATTATTACGTTATAATGTACTGTAAATCATTACATTGTATTTGTATGTTTCTCCCACAGATATCAATATGGCTGGTGAACCAAAACCCTACAGACCAAAAGCTGGATCCAAGAGACCTCTCTCTTCCCTTTATAGGTGAGCTGTAGTTACACATAACCAAACTTTAAAATGTTTCAGATGTGGCCAAGCATCTGGCTGAACTTGGACAAATGTGGCCAAAAATGTTGCACTTGCGATTGCTGCAAATACTTTAATCTGTCACTGTCCACTGATGATAATCTAATTTCATGCACCACAGCAAATGAGATGGTTTCTGTTGAATGATTTTTTTTTTTCTGCCAGTCAAATTGAGGAATGTTTAAGATCTTATCACAGCTAATCTAAAGGATAGCTTCAAATATGAAAGTGTTCAAGTGCACAGGGGTCTCCAGTGGCTCACCTCGTAAAGGAACGGCTGCTAGCACCAAGCTCTCGGTCTTGGCAGGGCACAAGGTCCAGTGCCTTGGCTAATCCGCTTGCACAGCCTTGGAGGGAGCTCATTTACTACTGGTCAAGTGCCCAATCATTTCAAACAGTAACCTCCCAGGCTGGGTCCTTGTAGTTTGGTAACATTGGATGCTTTTGTTCAGCGGATGAAATTAAGTAATTGGCTGAACACATTGATCGCACTTTGATCTCCAGTCCTCTGCATCTGTAAGTGGGATGCAGCAACCAGGTGACATTCAAATTGGGAATTTCAAATCAAATTGAAATTGAATGTTGGTGTACATTCACTGGTGTTATCCTGTAATATTGACAAATTTCAATATGCTAGGGTGTGTGTAAGACAGCACAATATAAATACAGCCACATGTTTATTTTTATACAAATCATTACTCCTGTACTGATTATCTGTCTAGTAATGAATGATTTTGCCATGTTATCAATGGCTTCAGAGAAACGTACTTTATTAAACTGTTATGCAATACTAATGCGGATCATCCCAAAGCTACTCTTATATAACACAATAAATAAGACACTGAAATATGTAAAGACAATCCTAAAAACTTTCAAATATTATTTAATGTTACTACATAATGTAAAAACTGTTCAAAAGGTGACCTTTTTAGAACGCTTTAAATGTTAATTATTTGGAGCGTTTCCTGAGAGGAATGTATTACTTGGACACAGTGTGTCACTGAGGGGCGCTCATACTGTAGGCCCATTCTAACCGATCATGAAACTGCTGAACTTATCTTCCAGTTCCAGATCTATGACTCATCTGTATGTACAGTAACTGAACAGCATTAAGAAAATGGTGACACAGTAGAGCAGTACACTTACTGTGTGTGCATAAGTGATTGGTTACAGACATCAATTCAAGAAGACAGCAGTGTGGAGTAGTGGTTAGGGCTCTGGACTCTTGACCGGAGGGTCATGGGTTCAATCCCAGGTGGGGGACATTGCTGCTGTAATCTTGAGCAAGGTACTTTACCTAGATTGCTCCAGTAAAAACCCAACTATATAAATGGGTAATTGTATGTAAAAATAATGTGATATTGTGTAACAATTGTAAGTCGCCCTGGATAAGTGTGTCTGCTAAGAAATAAATAGATTTTCTTATAATAAAATGCAAACTAAACCTACGATTTGAAATCTGAGGTACTGGTATGGGAAACAACAGGCATGTGTTAATGATGTGATTCTGCATTGGAGACCTTCTGTATGTTTCACTTTGAATATTTCTGTCTATGGGAAAAGGTAATACTGTAATGTACATTTTATCTTGACAGTCTATAATAAATGAGGCTATACCAACCTACCTAGAATTTTCATCAGCAACAATCTATACAAAGGCCTTTAGGCCATTTCTCTAGAGAGGGAGGTATTTTTCCAAATGTGTTGTGCTATAATTTATTTGAAAATGTATGCATTCCAGTTAGAAATGTTTAATGCAATTGTATATTTTCAAAATGAACGTCAGTAGCTGCATGAATACGTTTACAGCAAGCTTTTTACTGCAAGGTGCGTTGCAGCACAATGATCAGAATTTATGACAAATCCATTTAATCTGCAGATTATTTCCAACAGTTGTATTACCTGTTAAAAGGATCATCCATCACCAGTGAATGTTAAAGACTCTGCTCGCTTTCCACTTAACATTTTTTAAAGGCGTATTGCAACTATGTTTTTTATGATTATTTCAGTCCACCAAAATGAAAGTATGTTTTCCAAAAACGTGATAGAAATCTTATGAGGGAAAAGCATGATCTCCTTTAGGAACTGTCATTTTAAAATCAGATTATTTTACATAACAGAAATAAACATCTCAAGATGCCAGCAGCGTTATATAGTGCTCAGGGACAGAAGAGGAAAATACAAGACTTTCAAAATGAAAGACTAAATAGCAGTATTTTAACAATAAGAGAATAATTAGTATGTACTGTATCTAATTAAAAATATATGTATATATAATAATTGTTGAAATTGTTTACATCTTTTTGAGACTACTGTTTCTGCATAATATTATAATGTCCTCTGGAAATGGGGCTTTGACTTTCTAAATAGCTCTGAAATTGTGTTGCCACATTATTATTCAGTGTGTATTATGGGTAAGGCACCGGTTAGCCTGGAGGGTAACATAGCTGTGTCATTTTCCTGTAGTTCTTAAAATGTTGACTGTGTTATGTGAATACATGACTTGCATGTAATGATGCACTATCCCTTCTGTGGTGTCTAGAATAAGTGCCCGTTTCTATGACAGCAGTGCGGTGCCTATTTTTTCACCTATTAATCACCAAAAGTGATATGGGCTCCAGCAGGGATTCCAGGAACCTCCACTCTAAAGGGTTATAAAGAAAATGTAATGCAAAGGTGATTTGGTATAGAATACAGTCCTAGTTATAAAAATAACAAATTAAGTCTTTTTTTTCTTCTTGTTTCTACAGTGGTTATGAATTTGATTATGACTACTACAGGGATGATTTCTACAATCGGTATGTATTTTCTTTTATCTAAATTGGATGTTACATAACATACTGCTTTTGTGTGTGTGTGTGTATATGTGTGTGTGTTTGTGTGTGTGTGTGTGCATGTGTGTGCGTGTATATATATATATATATATATATATATATATATATATATATATATATATATACACACAATTGTCTTTTTTTAAACAGTTAAAAGAATGATCACTTAAACTGAATTACTGTATGTTAAAATTGCTAGATTTGAACTGATTGTACCACAATGTTTATGGCATGGTTTATTTTTGTTGTTTTCACTGGATTTCTATGTCGATTTGCATGTAGAAATAAAATGTGTAAAGGCCTCCGTTTATTGGTAATACAGTTCTAAAATTGATAAACTATAAACTAACATTGAGCAGCGGCCAATAGTGAAACATGTACTCCGGTTCATTTTTGTATTGCATTACAAGTCACATACTGATTCGATAGTAGTCAGACACCTCCCATTGTAAACTTTTATAAGGCTACAGCCAATACTAATCAAGCTTACTTTACTGTAAACAACACAAGCAGACAGGATACAAACAGATGGCAATGGAAACCGCCTTATATCAAGTTTCACCTGCTTTCAAAAAAATACTTTTCATCAATTCACCTCAAGTGCTAGAAAGCTAATTTGAGTGACGAGATGTTTTAGTATTGCAGAAACAGCCTAATGTACAATGTTTTTTGTGTGTGTGTGTGTGTGTGTGTGTGTGTGTGTGTGTGTGTTTGTTAGGTGCTTTTTGGGTGTTCAATCCTTATGGTGCAGGCTGTAAACTAGTTTCTTATTAAAAACTTAAATTGCTTTGTTTAGTTTCACATCGTGTCTTGGTTGTCAGAAGGGAAAGTGATGACAAATCTATATTTATAAATCCTGCCCTTCATAACCTAGTTTTCCACTGTGGCTGGGGAAGCATTATGTCTGAGATATTAAGGTTATAACAAGCACATATCAAACTAAATGGCAAAAGGTGCAAGCTGTTTTAAAAAAAAATGCCAAATCATGTTTTTTGTGAAGGGCCTCTGTTACTTATCTAGGTTGTAGCAATCTAGACAATGTTATGTTTAAACGTATATTAAAAAGTTACATACGTTCCTTAGATCGAGGTGTAATTTGGAACTATTCGATTCTCAAGGACAGTCTGTCATTGAATTAGAATGAGTGCAAGAAAAATTCTAAAATGAGATCCGGCCAAAAATGTATTCCACTCTGCAGCATCGAAAATGAAAATCTTTTTAAAATTCTGCATCCCTCAACATTGGTTGTGTAATTCATGGTGGTCAACCATGAGTAATATCAGTAATATCCCTGGACTCCCTTCTACAGATTCAGTGGCATCCTTTTCAAGGGTCGAATTCACCTGAAGTTGTTTGTGTCTGTGATCCTGGCAGGCTGGATGGTTCAGACTCTCAATTGGATATAATGATGACTGTAGAGGTCACTCATCCACAATTGCCTGGACTATTGCTTTGAATAAATTGCCAAGGTTTTCATTCCATTCAGCTCCTGTCAACAGATCCTGACCGATCGTCTGGAAGCAAATTGAGAGCATATTATACCTGTCAACATTTCTGTATAATAGCTGTCTAACTTCTAGAATGATTTGCAAACATGATAAGCTGTAGCTGTCAGGTAGAATGCATCTGCCTTTTGCTTACTGCTTCTGAAATTACATTTATTAAACTGTATGATATTGCCTGCTTTGCTTTTCGTTGTGTATGATTCTGATTAAATGAAAAAGGGATGATTTTGTAATATACGACACTAAAATACATGGTCTACATCTATCTCATATGACATTCGGAAAAAAACTGCTGACAACATTGTTGAGTTCAGCCAATTGTATATAACTGAATATTCAATAACAGTGGGAATACTACACAGTACTCATGTCTTCTCTTGCAAGTCAGTCACTTGTCGCAGTATTAATCTTTTTGTATAAATGAACGAGATGCACTAAGAAGAAGTCTGATGTTGTTTAATTTCCTATACGTCATTTCACCTCAACAGTGGCACCTGGGTGAAAGCTTGTTATTTGCTGCAAAGCATGTCAGTCAATAGGGCAAGCAGCTGTCTGGTAAATGACAGGAAAGGCATTGAAAGGTTGGGGAGAAATGATTTCTCCAAGTGAAATGACCAAGGAAATAAAAACAAGCTGCCTTGCAGACACATATTTCCTAACATAGTTTAGTACTAGTAGAGGGCATGTTTTAAAATGAAAACACATGTTTGTTAAATCATTATTAAATCATTTTGTTAGCCAAAATGTCTTGCTTGGAGAGTGCATAGTTGCTGGTTCATACCTGGCCACGACCTGCTAAATGTGGTTATAGTATTTATTTTCTAATTATACTGTAATTAAAGCTACTAAGTTTTTTGTAACACAACTAGGGTTTAAAAGAATAAAAAAACAAACAAACAAAAAAATCTTTACTTTTTTTTTTCCTTCAGGCTATTTGATTACCATGGCCGTGTGCCCGCACCTCCCCGTGCAGTGATCCCATTGAAGCGGGCCCGGGTGACAGTGCCCTCCACACGCAGAGGCAAAAGCAGCTTTCCTATAAAAGGGGCATCAAGATCAATGACAGGCTCCTCGTCTTCAGGACCCAAATGTAGGTTTTACAACCAGGAATGCCAATGTAATATCTTCATTCACACACATATACAGTATATATATATATATATATATATATATATATATATATATATATATATATATATATATATATATATATATATAAAAGAGAGGGGAAATTAAATATTTACAAACATGTTTCCAGGGATTTCACGAGAACATTATATCTCTGGCGTCTAATTGACTTACTTTAGTGTAGATTTGATTAATTTGAGTTGCATTGCAAAGGGGCTTTTATATACCAGTATTCATCATTACTCAAACATGTAGTGAGTTGTTCTTGTCATGGAAAACCAAGGCGTTCTCCATGCTTCTTGTGTGTTATAACTGATTAACAGTTTAAGAATGGGTCCCATATACTGGAATATTGGCATTAAGGGCTGACTGACATTGGAATCAATAAGACTTAAATGAATGGTATTGTCAGCTTTATGATTGTTGGTAATCACTATTGAGATGAGAAACCAATGCCAAAACAGTTTTTCAGCTAATCAATACAGAGCAGACCTGTTTATTCTTTGTGCTTCAAATGTGATAAATTATTGATTAAAAATAATAGCAGACCTGTTTAAATGAGACACTTACAATGCTTGATAGTCACATCACTGTTCTCTAATGTATTTAGAAAGTTCAATTGAAAAAGACTAAAACAGTCTCTACAAAATGACTCCTATCTTAAAACCACACTGCGTATAATTTTCTTGTCAGCTTACAAAGATTTGCATCTCAAGTAGTGGAAAATTAAAGTGCTAAAACAAGCCAATTGATTCATTTATGTTTGTTAAAGTTCATCACAAACAGCAATAAAAGTACATTAAGGTTGACAAATTGCATGGCAGAATCTGGCTTTACATTTATGTTAACAGCCTGATTTGCAAAATCATCCCCTCTTCGAAAGTAGGTAAAACATTTTAACAAACAAGACATTTCTTAAATGCAGTGGCACAGCAATGCCTTTCATTTACAACCAATGCAGAAGAATGACTGCGTTTTTCATTTGACTCAGATATTCAGGTTGCATTTTAGGTTCCGAGACACGTCATGTGTGAAGTATTGTAACATAGATGCTGGCTTCTGCACTCATATAAAATCAAAACTTCACCCTGGGGCAGGTGTATCTATAAAAGCAATATTTAGAACTGCAGCATGATTAAAAAGAGAGCACTATCTAGAAATTGAAATTATTATTATTTTTTTGTTTTTGTTTACATAAACAGTCTAGTAAAAAAAAAGGATATTACTGAACAAGCATATAAAACTTTTTTTTTAAAATTAATATTATAAAAGCATATGCATCTTGCCTCGGGTCAGAAGAGAGTTGTAATAGTAAATCCTGTATTTATATACTGAATATAAGGAGAAAATAAAGGTGTGAAAGCGCTGAAGTGAAGCATTTTCATGCTTGACATCCCCCTGGAATTACTTTTCTTGTTTTCGTCTCATCAGAGGGATTGGTGTGGAACCCATCATAAGGCACCTGATATGAGCTGCTGTTGACTTAGGTTGAAATGAAATGAGATTAAAGCCAAAAGTGAGTGTGTGAAGAACAGATATATGAGCTTCCTCCTGAGGACTGACACCATTGTCAAAAGAGGGCAGTGTCATAGCCAGCAAATGAGTTTATTCAACCCATTTTAAATACAGGGGGAATAAAAACGAATTTGTAAAGCTTTTGCTCCTATACAAAACTGAAGAGTTTCTAAAAAAAAATGGTTGTGAAATGATCTTATAAATCTTACCTGTTATTCACTTTCATTCCAAGTTGTAGCAAACAAGCATTATTTTCATTAAAAAAAATATATTTCTTACTTTCAGGTAGTCTGTTACACTTGCACTTCCCAGCTTTATAACGTGACATAGGAAGTGCCAGTTGTTTCTAGTCTTTTTAGTTTATTTCTTCAACTTTAACTTTAAGAGTAGCAGCATGTTAATTAGCAAAAGAACATATAACAAAGAAATAATAATGAGTCTATTTTGATAATCCATTGCATATTGAGGTGAACTGAAAAGCTTCCTTATGAATCTTTGTATTAGTTGTGTTGTTCAATTATAATGGATTGTTAGCCTTCAAAAAATAACTATGGTATCATTTTGAGTTGCATTGCATTCAATGAATTGATGCTTGGCACAACATAAAAGCATAATTGATTTGCTACATAACCTTTATTGTAATGGATTTTGCTTTAAAGAACCTAATACATTACAGTTCTGATACAGTTCTTCTGTTTGTTGTAGGCTGTTTTTCCTAGTCTGTTTTTCAACAATATTTTTTCAGGCCAAAAAGCTATTAATGGCACTGGAGTTGCTATACTTGTATGTGCCTTAGCAACACATATTCTCAGGACAGGATGATGTTGCTTCGATACAAGTGGGAAAATCCTATTTTCAGTTTATTTAGGAGGCCATGATCCTGCTACATAAATTATATTTTCATATCATATCTACAGAAAAGGATGAAAGCTTGCGTGTCAGAATATATAGTCCTCATTACGGTAGCCACAAACAGAAATCAAACATCTGTATTTAATATATCTGACAGGAACGTAATATACTGTTGTGGCAGGATAGCATCGCTGCCCAAGCTGTTACCGGCATGAAGGAGAGACTCGGAGACAGAAGCTGCAGTTTAAAGTGCACATTTATTAAACACACACAACAAATAAACAGAGTGTCAAAATAAAGATTCAAACAAAAGATTCAACCTTTGAGGCTGGGCATTCCCCTTCACTACAGGTTTGTCAAAACACAGGTCCCACACCCACAACAGCACCCACACCCACACCCACACCCACACCTAACTCCTTCTGTATAAACAAAGGCTTTCTCCGCTTTTATGCAGGTGGCCATTCCTCAATTAGCACTCAATTACCTAATTGGGGAATATCCACACCTGTGATTGTTGGCAGGGGAAGATTTAACCCCATCCCTGCCAAACGTAGCCCTATTTAGCCCTGCCACATCTGTATATATACATGTACTGATAGGCGTTCTTGAAGTATTGTAGTTATTCCACAAATTACTCAAACACAAGCACTATATAACAAAAGTTATTCAGCACTAGAACAAAACTGGTTGTAGTGACAGAAGTGGATACAGTACTCCATGAAATAAAATCTCCTATCATTCCACAAAACAGCTCTAATAAGCTACCCTTCAGCTGTGCTTGTGTCCTTTCAAACACATGTACTGTAGAGTAAACCTATAGATATTGTTTTGTAGCTAAATGATCCAATTTCAATTTCCATGCACACGGCTCTTAAAGGATAGTAAAGGATACTTTTCAAAATGCTTTGAATGGGAATGCTGTGAGATTTAAACTGCTTCTTATTAAGGAAAGAAAAATATGATTGTTGTAAAAAGTACATGTTTTGACAGAGACTCTCTACAAAGAAAAGCTTTTCAAAATGTATTTCTAAATATCTCCTTTTAAAAATGCAACCGTTTACAGCATACATCGCATCAAGCATTCTTTTGCTTTAGTCCCCGGCAATTTCATGCCTTTTATCTTTTTTTTTCTTTTTTCTAACACCCAGAACAAAATAGGAATGGAAGTACTTGGATCAGAACAGTGGGGTGTCTCCCAGTAACCATAGAAACATAATTTCAGAAGCCATCCTAAAAACAAAACCACTGATTAAATGCAATGTGAAGCTGAACGAGAGATGGAAAGTACAAGATATTGAAAATAAAAACACACCGAAAAGGCATCACAAAACTGAATGAAAATTAAATTTCACATCAGTGTCATTTTTTGTCTTGTTAAGTGGTTCAAAACATTCTCAAAAATATAACCTGTCCTTTACCAAATGGGATGCTGAGCACATGTGAGGTGGGTTTAGCACCAAGTGCCATTAGTGGCTGGACCGTGACTCCTGTAGTGACTCCTGTAGGGTGTGACTGGTATAAGCTCTGGTCTAGCACTCTGCCTTGCTGCCTGTAGTAATGTTGTTGAAGCTGACACCCTGGGATCCTTCAAGAAGCTGCTTGATGAGATTCTGGGATCAATAAGCTACTAACAACCAAACTAGCAAGATGGGCCGAATGGCCTCCTCTCGTTTGTAAACTTTCTTATGCTCTTATGTTCTTTTGTTGTGAAGAGTTTCTACCTCCTTGATTTTAACAGTGTCAGCATTTTTTTGTATTTATTTTGCATTGTATTTCGGTACAGCACCCAGTCACGTTGTATCATTTCAGTTCTACTTCATAATGCTGAGCGTGCCCAATTGGAAACCAGAAAGCTGCGTATGCAAACTAGATTTGTTCAGAAACTAACGAATATTGACATTCCAACATTTGGAATAGTGGTGGCAATACCATCAATTTCCTATAAGTGTGTCAGCCCCTGTGTAAGCATGGCCCCTTATCCTACAGTGTCCTCACAGGCTTGGGAGGTGGAGCCATGACTAGACTTCAAGACACTGCTGCAGACAGACTTCCAGGACCTGTGACATGTCTTATAATTAAGGCTGTATTTTATTTTCACAGTTATCACAGATTTCAGAATTTCCTTGAAATGTACCAATTGGTATGTAATATGTTGTTCCCATTGTAAATATACACATTTTTAATCACTTAAAAATAAATATAGCAAACGTTTGCCTTATTGACGCACTACCTGTTACACTGCATTTAGGAACCTGGCAGCCAGTTTAGTTTGCTTCCTGTAAATGATTGAACACACTGCATAGAGCTGCAGAGTTTCTTTAAAATGCCTTAAATGAGAAAGACACCAGCTGCATCAAAGATCGGAAATATTTCTGCTAAGGATCACTCTGTCCAGTGCAAGAAGAGAATACTTCACATGTCTGTTATTGTTTTTACATTTATGTATGTTTGATAATTCACTGATTTTGACATAAACTAAAAATTCTGCAATTTAGAATGTACTGTTTTTCAGGCAAGCATTTAAATGTTTAGGAACGTTTGTGTATAATAAGTCTAGAGAAAATGTTCAATTTTGAATGTGACAATGCTATTCTGCTTTAATACATATTATGTTAATCATGAAATATCTTGAAATACCTTTTTTATGGCCGTGAAGTGTCATGACATAAGCAATTTTTTTAAAATCGGGAAACAAATGCAGACCTTTTTATAATAAGAAAAACTCTCTTACATTAAACAAGAAACGTCATGATAAACGATCAGCAGAGCAATAACTGGATTCATGTTTTAAAACAAAACAGCATTAATCATGTGGGGGGGGCTGGATGCTTTTGTTAAGAAGAACCCTGCTGCTTCACACAATTGTATGAATTTCAAATAGTAGAAATTGGGTTCTGAAAGGAGAAAAAACGAAAGGGATGTGTTGTTGTTTTTGCAATCCTTTTCTTTTTCTTTGTCTCAACAGTAAAATCAGATGAGCTGCAGACAATCAAAAAGGAACTGATGCAAATTAAAACAAAAATTGATTCCCTGCTGGGCAGACTGGATAAGATTGAGAAGCAGCAGAGAGCTGAAACTGGTGGGTAAAATTATATTTAATCGGAGACAACCCATCAGGAAGTAAATTAAAACGATGCAGTTATCTGTCATTTTGACAGATACAAGATAGGTAACAGGAATGCTTGATCATATAACATCCTCACATGAGTACGTTAATGTTAATCCAGACTAATGTAGAGGGTATATAGAGACTTCAGTAGACATTACTCATAAAAAAATAATTGTATTTCAATACATAGTGTTTAGCAGAAAAAACTGCATGTCCAGATGTCTCTCTTTTACCATATTGATTATAGGCATTCTAATCACTACTGTGACCTCGGATGTTACTTATAGATATCTATTCAGTGTAGGTTTCGTGCTCCGTTATGACAAAGTATTAAACATACTGTTTTGTCATAAAATGCCTTGTATCAGAATTATAAAAAAATATAGTACAGTGCTGTGTATGATTCAGCTGAGCGGATATCAAGCATGTGTTATACATAACCCTGTATGAAATTCTCTGTCTCTCTCTCTCTCTCTCTCTCTCTCTCTCTCTCTCTCTCTCTCTCATTATATATACAGCAATGATCATGATTTACAGCAAGACGACGAGTGGGGATTGTGCCAATTTTCACACAGACCCGTTACTTACTAAATACCCTGGTATCCCTCAATAGATAATCGTCTGCTCTTTAAAAAATATGCTAAATATTTGAATGAGCAAGACCTCTAAAAAGTAGACTGGTACCCCAAAATGTTTTTCTAGGAAAGCAGTACAACTGAGGATGGGGAGTTTGTTTCTGGACAACTTCACTCAGACTATTTTCTCACTAAATATCTTGGTATCACTGAATAGAAAAGCGTGTTTAAAACTATGCAAGAGGTGTGAGAACAGTCTCTCCCACAAGTGCTGTGGTACACCAAATATGATCAATTTCTACCAATGCGGAATGGATGGGTATGACATTTTCTCTTCATTTTACCCTCAGAAATAGGTTTCTGGCTCAGGACTGCCAAGGACACTGCATTGAATATTGTACAAGGCTTGGCTGTCGCCACTCAAGAAACTTATTTTTTGGGTAAAATAGAGAACAAATGCTTCCCCCAGTCATTCAGCATTGTTAATAAATGAATCATAGTTATAGTAAAGCTGAACTTGTGAGACGGATTGCTCATTAAAATCCTTAGCATATTTCTAAAGACATTTATCTATTTAGGGCTACCAAGATATTTAGTCTGAGTGAAGTTATCTGGCAACAAACTCCCCAATCACCAGTTATACTGCTTTTCTAGATGAATAACCTTTTGGGATACCATTCGTCTTGTGAGATGTCTTGCTCATTAAAATATTCAACATATTTTTAAAAAGGAGATGATTATTCAGAGATACCAGGGTATCTAGTAAGTAAGGAAAAATGAGCAATACAATCCCCACACCTAGTCTTGCTGTAAATCAATTATTGTTTCCAAAATGTTGAACACCACTATTGATAGTAAAAGAAAGACAGAGAATGTCATATAGGGGTGCTGTATAATACAAACCTGATATCCACTCCTTGACTTACTGACTGCTCAATTAAAAGAGAGAATAGACCTTTTTTATTTCAAAAGCGTTTTGCTCTTTTATAATGCTAATCGTTGGACTGCTTAATCCACTTAGTGTTTCATCTTATTCTCAAAGATGTTCAAAGAAAATATGAAGGTACCACAGAGTCTCTTCATGAAGAATCCATATCTGAGAATGCAGACAACTCTACAGAGGAGCCAGGTGAAGGAGGTCCTGATGCTGACGTGGATGAAATGACTGATGGGATAGAGGAGGATTATGATGAAGAAGGCAGTAGTGATCTGGTAGGTTGCTAGACTGCACATTGTGATGTGAATTATTAACATTCCTAAATGCACCTCTGTGAAACTAGTGTACAGTGTACTGTAGACACACAAATTACAAAGGAAATGATAGCATGCTTCTCAACTTTTTTATCATGAAATTCCATATATATATATATATATATATATATATATATATATATATATATATATAAACATCTCCCAGTAGCTGTTCTCAATATTTTTTTAATAAATGCAGTATATATTAAAAATGCTAATAAAAAAATAAAATAAAAATCTGTACATTTTATTTAATTGTGGTATGATCTTTAACCGGAAACTCATTCATTTAATATCTCTATATAAAACAAACAAACATGTACACTGTGAACGTTATCTCTCTATATAACACTTGCAGTAAATGCACACTCAGCAGCATCGTGGGATATAACATGAGTAGTCTGTAGGAAAATGGCCGCAATAGATTGTAGAATTTAAAATCTCACCAATATGTATTTTAATAAACAGTAAAAGTAGTTTTAGAATCCCTAATCTACTAAATATGTTTTGTTTATTTAGATTGAGAACCATTTATCAGACATAGAAGACACCAGCAATTGATAAAAAATATGGTAAGTTGTTTTTCCTTTATTAACTGTCTACTGTACAATTACTAAAACATTTCCAGTGAAAACAATGTATCCATCTGCAATATCTGTCATCTGTTGTTGCCATCTGCAATATCTGTAATATATATATATATATTGTGACGGAGTGCATGTTTTGTATATGGCGGTACCAGGACCTGGGGAAGACTGAATAGGCGCTCCATCTTTAGTAAGGGCAAGTGAGGGTAAGGCAACAGGTGATTTAAGTTGAATTAATTAGCCTTCCTCATCTTGATTTTGAATATTAATCAGCTGCACCTGCAAGGCATAAAATGGCTTCAGTCTTCTTATGGAAGAAGGTTTGTGTGTGTGTCACAGAAACATGTTAAGTAGGGAATTTAGTTTTTTAACTGTGTTTAATAAGTGAGTCTAGGACTCTTATAAATGTGTGTTTATTTGTGGGTTTTTTTGGAAAACTGTTAGTGACAAAACACCTGCTGTTTGTACATATTGTAAATAAAAATATGCTACGCCGTTGAAATGTTTTTCAAGAGCCTCCTCAGCCAGAGGGCGATACATATATAGTTTTTATCTGATGGCTTGTATCAGATATCTACACAACTATATATAAATATATATATACTGTTTATTTTAATTTTTATTTGTTGTTGTTGCTTATTTTCACCCACTCAGGCTGCTCTCACTTTGAGGAGTGAACAGCTTGTATCGTAGTTCCCTAAAAGATGTTCAATCTACTCAACCACAAACAGACTTTTGCTGTTGCTTGGCATCTTAGATGATTAAAATTATGTTTTTAACATGCATTTCATGACAAATTGACCAAGTATGTTTTTATTTTGGCCTATGAAATGCCATTTCAAATTAGTTATTTTCTCTCTGGCAAAAGCCGTCATCTTTGTATTATTGATTGGCTACACAACTTGATAGAGCTAAAAACATATACAAATATATGTTTTTAGCTCTCCCTGTCCTATTATTCCAAGCTGCCCTGTATTGTGTTCATGGAGGTGCTTAAATCTTGTAAAGCAAATGATTTATAACCTGTCTACCAGAGTGCAAAAAATGCAATAGGTAAAAATTCTAAATGCGGTCCTTTTGGATGTAGATAGTAGCATGAATAGCCTCCTAGTTCAAAAGCAATCAAATGTAACCATGTAAAGATGGAATTAGTTTCAGAGCATAAAATGATTTTGATTAAAATACACATTACAAGAGAGGCAAATTATATTTTTCACACTAAGTGATGGATTCTGATTAAGGTGTTCTTATTTGGATTGTTTGTGTTTCTGTTTGTACTGCCATCACCTTGGCCATCCATGTTAAAATTAGTTGCTTGTCTTTTCTTAAGCCGAGTACAGCCACTACTCCTAGGGAATCTTTAAAGGTCCCATCAAGTCAGATTAAAACAACAACGCAACTACCACTCTGAAACCTGTTCTAACTGGAACTTACTTAGTAAGAAAATCAGTGTATTTAGTGAGATGAAATGTATTGTTTTCAAAGCAGTCACCAGGTTTTAAAACCTTCAAATGTTTTAAAACCTTAACATATAACACTTGCTCCTCGTATAACGCTTGCTCCTTGTATAACACACACCCCTTGTATAACACACACTAAATAGAGAGGCACTCTAAATACAACTTGAGATTTGTGGTATTTACATGTAGAGAATGTAGTAGCAATTATAAAGGTTTACCGTAGTAAAAGTATAGTAAAGTGTAATACAGCAGAGTGAAAGCATGGTAGGCTGTCAGTGAGAAACTAAAGCTGTTTCATATTTTGTTAGGTGCAGTCAATGTGACTTTGCAATGATCAGTCATGTCACTTCTTCTTTTGCCTTTTTTACTGGCAGTTTCAATTTATTTGTTAAGAATCAAATGTACAGCAACGATGCTTCATGGTGACAGACTTTGTGATTAGAGTCCTGTGCGTTTAAACTATTCCATGCCCTTTTACAAGGTTAAAGAACTTAAAGTACAGTTTTTCAAACATTACATTTTCTTATTGAAGAAATGTAAAGAATAAAAACACTTTCATTTTTGGACCCTATTTATATTCAAAATGTCAAAGTACTGTAGTTTCAAAACTCTATTAGCTGAAGAGATTTAATTTCCCCCTACTGTATGGAGTAAAACACAATCGATTTTATTACAACCGATTATAAAATAGTGTCTCTTACAATCTTTTATAACACATGAAAAATGCAAATTTTTTTAATGTAATAGGCGGTGAATTATTTAATTACAATTGAACAGATAAGGATCCAGGAGGCATTACCACCAAAGATTAAACAGCTATGTCAACTCCCATTTGCAGTTCAGGAAATACAGTGTGGTGTTTATCCACCCTGTAAAAAGGTATCCCTCCAATAAAACTGAACCAAATGATAACATGTTCAAATCTTACTAAAAAAACAGATGGACTGTAGATTTTGTGGCGTTAACCTTTCTTTGTTCGTGTTCAGGTAAAACAAGCAGAAGATGCCAAACAGCCCAGAATTGGCTGCAGAGACACTATGAGAATGTGCACGATGAAAGGGACCCAACTTCCTACGCAAGAAATGAGGACGGCCGCTGCAAATCTAATACCAGTATTCTGAAAGATGTGGTCATTCTTTCACCTAAATAATATCCACCTAAAAAGAACTTCTTGAAATAGCAGATTAAATGTGAATAATGAAATTCAGAATTTGTCATTATCATTAATACAGTGACTTGGACGTGATCTACATCTTATATTGCCATTACTGTTTCTTTGTCCTGGATTAGTGGACACCAAAATGTTTGTCTGCATTTTCCATATAGTAGTCGGTAGAAAACTATAATTGGTTTTGTTCGTTGTTTTTGTATAATACTGTACACAAGAAAGGTAAGACATATAACAAAATTAGCACAGAAAATTAAAAATGCAGTTGGAAGATAATACCACATCTATCAATCCTTGGTTTTTATTCTTCTATTGCCCATCCTGTGATGTTTTAAGAGGTTGTTATGTAATAGTACATTTGTAAAACACTTGGGCCGGTAAAAGTCCAATGAAAGGACATGGTGATTTATGTAGAAATCCTAACAGTATTTTATAGACATGTAAAATAATTGTAAAGCTATTTTTATGACCGGCATGTTTTGTTGTTGATCTTTATTTCAGGTTGATGATTGTGTGGCTTCTGCTTTTGTTGAGTAACACACAACAGATTCACAAAGCAGTTTAATACTGCATTCAGTAGAATTTGTGTTACTAGTGTATTGGGTGCAATGTGTTACATGTTATCAAGAGTACTATCCATTATAAACCATGGAACACTGTCAACAAAAAGTACCAGCCGATTCCCTGGCATAAACATGAATATATACAATATTTTAATAGAAAGTGGTGTAATGTATATTGAATCAAAAAGTGAAACTTGCACAAATAGGTCTTGTTGTCAAAAAAGTTAATTCAGGTCTCTGTGGTTCTTAAACAGGGTTCTCAAAGGTTGGTCAGGGGGCCCCCAGAAAGTTCAGGAAACTTCTCTTTTGTAAAACACCATATCCTTCATGTGCAAAAAGTGGTCTTTTGCTGTTATGTTGAGAGGCAGAATTGGTGTAATACTCACAGACATTATACATTAAATATTAAATTGCACTCTAGTTTGATTTTTCCTTCTTGTTTGTGATTTGCTTTATTGATTTGCCCCCAAAAAAAAAAAAAAGTTTAGAGAACCTGAATTAGTTTTCCCTGAGATGTCTAGAAAATGCCTCTTGTTTTATGATAAGTTATAACTAATCAATTGGTTTTCATAGCATTTCATTTAACAAAAATAATGATTCAGACCATTTTTCCTTTGGAGACCTGGGTAATGTGGGTTGTTTCAAATGTCAACCCAATAAGAAGCTGTAGTTTTACTCAGATTGTATTATTGAGGGTTTGAAATTAGTGTATGAAGCAAGTAGCTGAAGGTTAACAAGATAGTTTTCATTATGTTTCATAATTTGTGTATAAATATATATTTTAGCAACGGTTATTATCCAGACATATCCTTATAGTATAAGTTCACATACTGAAATATAACAGGTAACATGTTTAAGGATCTGTGGTAAACAAATAACAATGCAAGGGTTGTTTTATAAAATTAAACCGTTATTACTAACAGGTTATAACAATATAGTGCTATAATAACATATACATAAGGAATTAAAAGAAACCTTTCAATTACTTTGTGCCACTAAAAAGCTATTCTAATAAACTGTTAATCCTTATGTCAAAACCTTTAATAACACATTTTGTTTCAAGTCAAGTGCGGTCAGATAACTCACTTTGTCACCGCATAAAACCAGCACTGCTTGTTTGATGTGTGTCAGCTGCAGGAAGGCTGGGCACCCCAGTTCTATCTCACCAGTACCAGTGAATAATTTAACACGAAAGGATTCTAAAAAAAAAATAAACTTTAAGCGTGTGTACAGGGTTGGGAAATTACAATGTTTTAGATTTTTACTGTAGGGCAGTAAAAGAGCCTGTTGTTAGAAAAATACAAACAGCAGGTAGGAAATACACAATTTTCAGATCTACCTCAGTAACAGAGCATAGTTAAATCAACACAGTGTCACTGGATATAACCTGAGCTTTCAATATCTGTTGCCCTTCATCGCATGAACTATCATGCTTTAATATCGTGGGGTATTAGGAGGTGACCGCTTAGTTTGGTTCCTAAATATTTTATTTGTTAGCCTCTTGTTCTGTGTATATGTAAAATAAACTAAACAAAAAAAAATAAAATATTTTTTGTGTTTTGTCAAAGTCTGAAACACATCTAACTCCTCCTAATGTACTGGCTGATTTATTAAAGTGGTTGAGCTACAGAATTGTTTTCATAAACCTGCACTTCTATTCACTGTGTGGGTCTCAGGTGTTCTTATTTTAAAACGTGACATTAAAAGGTGTTTGCCGATTTCTTTCATAACTGCACATCTGAGTATATAATGAATGGATAAGTATGGGACTATTTTGTTAGCTACAATCATTTCAAGTAAGCAGGATACTTTCACATGTCATTGCTAATATTGAATCATGTGATCGTAGGACTTTCAGGAAGTGAAACCCCATAGCTGGTGCCACCAACAAAGCAGCACATCCCATGACCAGGATGGGAAGAATGTCTAATGTGAAAGTTTCAGTCCACCAGTGGAAGAGGTAGCAGAAATTCAATAGAAATCACCAATGGGAGAGTGTAGTTCAAGGGATGTTGACATAATGATGTGGCATTCTTTACATTCCAGTCTTCCATCATCAAAATGGGGACCGCTCCATCCTGACACCGAACGCTTTGGCGTCCCCTATGGCCACCTATGGGATTTCACTTCTTATTTTGTCTTTATTGTATCTTGCAGGTTGAGCCTTCACATGATCAATACATTAGCTACTTTAACCCGCTAAAGTGGCTTACTTTATAATTAACCTGTGACAGTCAGACAGCATACAGTAGTGAACAGCTAATTCCCATCCTCATCTGTTTTGATGTTCTTGCAAGTCTGTCGTATAATTTATTTTTAATGATGTAACATAATTTTTACATGTATGTAAATAAATGTTTTATCTGATGACCTATTGTCTCTATATTGTTTTGTGTTTAGTATCTGTCTGCTTAAATTAAATGTGAAGTACATTCCTGATGTAAGGATAATGCTTGGAAAATGTTAATGGCTAGTTTCAGTAGCAACAATCTTGGACTACCTAATGTTGCCTTATGTAAGGTAATAAAATGATTGCTAATCAGGGTCTGTGAAACCTGCCACATGGCCCACACCTGGATTCCTAGTGGCATTTCAAACCTTTCTAATACTGCATATGACGTGCGGAAAAGTCTAGGCAATGAATTCAAATAACACATACTGTAGTGCATGGCTGGCCATCCGCGGCTTGTTTCACTGTTCAGAGGTTTCCAGTCATCAATTCTGGGCTTCTCTGTAATAATGTTTTTTTCTGTTTGTTTTGTTTTTGTTTTAGTTTTTTGTATCGGTCTATTTAACGAGAGCCAAGACCAGATTTCTTAAGTACTCTGGCCCGTGATGGTAATACAAGACTGGAATAAAGTTGTTTGTCTTGGGGTATGTATAGCCATACATGCTGAGGGCTAGATGTTGGTACTGGTAAAAAATTAAAAAAAAACGAGCCATGGGGAACACAATGACGCAAAATATAAACCCCACAGGGGCGCTGTGCATATCATAAGGTTAATGAATACAGTTACATGTATTTCTCTTTTATTTATAATACAGATTATGCCATGCAAAGCTTTTAAAAATGTAATGTTCTCAAGCTTTGCTGTGTTCCTAAACTAAAAGGTGAGAAATCATTAGTATGGTGGAGAACAACTTGAAGATTGCACTCATGAGATCATGAACTACAGTACTAACACAATGATTTGCAACTTAAATTACAAGTTTTCATTAAGAACAAAGGCATGGCTACTGTAAGAATCTACATATTGCATTTATAATTTATATGTATACAAAATGTACAGTATCAATATATTAATCTGCTTTAGGATTATTCATAGAAATTCATAACAAAATACTGTTTGCAATTGTGGAGAATTACTCTGATGCAGCTCTGTGCTCTTTCGCTGGAGTTTCATTGGCCCTTGCATTCTTTGTTTTGAAGCTGTGCGATAAGCATTTATTAACACAAGACCTTCAACAGGGTTACAGGAGATAAGGAAGTGTATCTCTCTTGCCGGTAGTGGAGGGATAATTCACTGCTTTGCCTCACATTGAAACAGCAGCTCAGGTGCCCCGTGACCATGAACAGACAGCTACACGGCAGCCCCACAATATTCATTCATTATGTTCTTTGTATAAAGAGCTGATTGGGTTGGGGTTGGATCAGAGGACCAGCCTTTTGTTCTCCTGAGCTGCTGTAGTTACTGCAATTCTAAACAGAGGAGAAAAACAGGAGGGGAAAATAAAATAAATATATAAATAAATAAAAGGCAAACACTCCTATTGAAATCAGGAAACTAAAAGTTCACTTTAACAATGCAAGGATGTAATTCCAGCCTTCTGTATAATGAAGTAGAGCTTTAACAAGATAATTAATTTACCTAAAATCTTGCTAATACCCCCTAACACCTGAATATCTTAAGTAATTCTTTTTTGTTTTAATTCGTGTGGACTTTATTATTATTATTATTATTATTATTATTATTATTATTATTATTATTTACTTTTTAGCAGACACCCTTATCCAGGGCAACTTACAGTTGTTACACAATATCACAATACAATAAAATCAGCAGTAAATAAACAGCAAATTAAAAAAAAATACAGTAAATAATTACATTTGAGAGCAATTACGACTAACAGCAGTTAAACTTAAAAATATTTGGTTTTATATATTTTGATATACAAAATATAAGTATATCAAAAACTTATATTTTGTGAAGCAATCTTCACATTTTGAAGTAGGGTATAACACAAAGAGAAAGACAATGATCTTTCATTATAAAAGGGTAGTTCAGTGGAAACGATTCCTTCACATGTCATGTCGTAAGCGATTTGATTCAAGGATGCCGTCAGTACTTTTGTCCTAGTATCCACCGAAGTTATATTAAGCGCCACTCCCCTTTGCAATAACCTCCATCCTACATCCTAAAATATATAAAGAATAACATTCTCCATCTCTCTCACTCTCATCAAAGCGTGTATGTCATTCATTCAGAAAGAAACAATATTGAAAAAAAATCAGGGATAGCTCTTTTATGAATACTAACCTGATTTGATCCCAGGCCTCCAGAGGCAAAAAGGACAAAAAAAAAAAATACAATTAAGCTTCCTGCATATCCAGCATCGAAAATGTTCACCCTGTTGTTTGTTGAGCAGAGCTGTGGCAACAATCAGAATTGAATATATTCCAAGTTGCATATGTTGGGCAACATCTGTCAGACAGAATTTAGATTGGTGTAAACAATTTAACTAAATAAACTTTGCGCATGACTATTGGCTAGTAGTAGTAGTATTAGAAATTGATACTTAGCAACATAAATCCATACATTTTTGTATATCAAATCACCTATGAAAAGTCCTGTATTTACAATTACAATGTACACAATGAAAGATTACCAACTTGTGACTAGCTGACTAACAGATAACATCTCTGGGACACTTCACATAGTCTTGGATGAGCTCTCTCAAACTCACATTCCAGTGTCAAGATTTTTAATAAATGTCAGAATTGGACCTGTATCAATTTTCTATATATTTTATTTTTATTATGTGTATGCTGATTAAAATACAATATCATTACAATGCATTTTTGTCACATGTTTTTATGTTGATAATGTGAATTTCTTCCAATGGGGACTTATAAATCTATTGCTGCTTTAAAAAGACTCCTACATGCTGAATTTCTCATTGGAGGTGGTATGACAAATAATGATTGTAATTCCTGCCCTCTGTAACTGTGTTTTTTAATTATGTTACTCTCCAGGCCAGGTGCGTCAGCAGAATAACAATGGCATATAAAGCCTTTGCTATTAGATCACTTTTACCTTTCAAACCCATGTCAATGGAGATATACAGTAGGCTCCTGGAGGACTTAGTGAAAATGTGTTTTGTATAAAACCAGTTAAAAATAGACATGTTAATGCAACAACTAGTCTAGCAGAAACCCGCTGCTTCCACATCAACCTTATAGTCTGAGACAGATAGATTTTACAAAATACCCAAGGGTAATCAAAATGGCTCTTTCTCAATAGCAAGGGTGGAAATGGTAAACTGACTCTGAAACAAGGATGTAGACAGAAGCTCAAAGTATTCTGATCTATGTCTTGAAATTAACTTCTTTGGACAGGTATCCATCAATCCAAATAAATGTGAATACAAAACAACCAGGTCAGTGCTTTAGGAATCTTATTTAATGTTGTCCACAGATATAAACATCTAGTTCAAAACCTGTAAAATACAAGTGCTGTAGTGCTGAGTTGGATTTTGTAGTTATATACCAAAAGCACTCCATGTTTTCCTGTGGAATCTTGTTTTAAAAAAGAAAACCAAAGGTTACATTTCCAAAGCTCTTTACAAAGCACAAATAAACAACTCTGACATTTCATTTAGGAACTTGCTAGTAGTCTTAATTTGTTCTTTATTTGTTATAGAATTGTAACTGGTGTTTGTGTTTTTGTTCTTCCTTTCTTGTGACATTCCTGGATTTGGCTAATGCATATGGTTCAGTGCCACATGAACTTCTTTGGGCAGCATTTGATTTTTTCAGTGTACCGATGAAAATAACAAATTTAGTGAAAGCCTACTTTGGAGATTTCCAATTTAGTTTTTCAACTTCAGAATTCATCACTACATGGCAATGCCTAAAAGTTGGAATAATGGCAGGATGCACAATTTCTCCACTGGCTTTTACCATGGCAATGGAAGTAATCATTAGGGAATCAAAATGGGTAGTGGGAGGAGAGCGCTTGGCTTCTGGAATGCGACTACCACCAATTCGAGCATACATGGATGACATGACAACCATGACTACAACAGTAGCCTGCACTAATCAGTTATCGGGCAAATTAACCAATAACATTGAATGGGCACAAATGCAATTCAAGCCCACTAAATCAAGGAGCATCTCTATATTTAAATGTAAAGTAGTAGATAAAATGTTCTACATAAATGGTGAGGCAATACCAACAGTGTCTGAGAAGCCAGTAAAAAGTCTTGGGAGATGGTACGACAGGAATCTAAAGGACACAGTTTGTGTGGGAGAAGTTAGACAACAAGCAGTGGAAGGGCTGAAGAGCATAGACAGCAGCGCTTTACCAGGCAAACTAAAAATCTGGTGCTTTCAGTTTGGTCTACTGCCGAGGCTGTGACTGTGTACGAGGTTTCTTTGACAACAGAAGAGAAGCTGGAAGCTTTAATCAGTTCATACATCAGGAAATGGTTGGGAGTTCCACGCTGCCTCAGCAGAGTGGGACTTTATAGTAAAGGAATACTGCAGCTACCAGTCTCCGCTCTAACCAAGGAATTTAAGTGCGCCAAGGTCAGACTGGAAATGACATTAGTAGAGTCACGCAACAAATGCATAAGGGAGGCAGTACCTGTGTTGAAAACTGGAAGAAAGTGGGCGGCAAAGAAAGCCGTGGAAGATGCAAAGGCTGCCCTTCGAATCCGTGATATCATGGGGCAGGTTCATCATGGAAGAGGGGGTCTTTTTAAAAAGGTTTTCTGTCTTCTGAGGGTTGTGTGGGACAGCCATTAACATAAAAGTGTGTCCAAGATCAAAATGAACAAAAGGAGGCCATTCATTTTTCTTTTGGATTCCTGTTTCACAGATTCTTGACAGGGCGACTCAACAGATCCTATTTTGGAGAGTAAGGGTAATTTATACTACATGTGTTGGCGTTTCAAAAATATTTCATTGGTGAGCACTGAAATCGTAACAGCAGCTTTGCCAAGCTTTAAATTCAGAGCCTCTGACAGCAATGTTTAATCCTTATAAAAAATATAAATGACTTAGTTAAACCCATCATAGTAAGTAAATGTTAAATTACGTGTGGTATAAAAGGAAAACATGAAAGTTATTTGTGGGCAACTCAAATAATCAATTTCTGAGTAAAGACATAAAACAACTTGGGACTGTTGTTCTATGTTTTTATGTCTTTCCTCGCTCCTAGCGTTACCAATGCAAAAAAGAACCACTGTGCACTTTCTCGATTACATTGTATACAAAATGTGTCTTAACAGTAGCGGATCGAAACACTACTGCTGTTTAAATTATAAAATATGACCCAGCCTGGAATATCGCTTACTTTTGCTCTCAAGGCGCATATCCCAGAATATAAATTTAAATACAAAATAAATAACATTCAGATGGCAAAGACAATACTAGTTTCAGGAGTAATTGTAGTGCCACTCCACGTGCTAGCAGAAGTGAGGGGTAGCACAGTTCTCATGTAGCAATCAAATGCCCAGCACTGCATGTGCACCAGAAGACAGCACTGTCTGTCCACTATATGGTAATAAATGTGAGTAGTTCAGCACACCATAGGAGCGAGCTGGTTAAAATGTTATTAACCCCTAAGGTACGCTACCCTAAGAATGCCCAACCCGTTTTTTTTTTAAGTAACGATAGGATTCTATGATGTAATTTTGCACACATTTTAATCTCTGTATTAACTCAGTATGTTCGTTGTACACACATTGTAATCATTGTATTACCCGAGTAATCTCACTAATCTCACTTAACTAAGTTATTTTATATAATTTACCTAAATGTAAGTTATAAAAAATGTTCCCCATTGGGAGACAAATGTGTCTTCCTGTGGTCGTGACATTGCTATCAGTTTAGATGTTGTCTGTGTAAGATTTATGTTGGCAGGATGGTCTTAGTTGGTGTTATTTGCCACTTGCAAAGCATTTTGATCTGAAAACAGCAAAACAAATATGAGAATACATAGATAAAACACAACAGGAGACTTAGGGTGGGCACACCAGACACCAAGATTTGAAATGATGCAACAGGAAAACTAATCCCCAGGTGTTTTTAAAGAAAACATTCTGATTTATGATGTGTTCACATTAGTTTCTGTGCTTACTCCTGCATTAAGACATAACAATAAGCTGTCATTTTACAATATTCTGAATAGCTGCTATACGCCAGTCCAAATTTATAAAATTGTACAAAATAAATATGTAAAATCTGAATTTTCAAGCATTTAAAGGCAATGACTTGCACTGATCTTTTTATGTGAACATTTATGTGGCAATATCTCCAGAGTAGCCAACATACATGGCAGCTTACTGTACATCTACTTGAGTAGTCAAGAAGACAGATACAAAATAGCAAATAAAACAACATCCATCAGCAGCAGCATAAAAGACGTGTGT
The DNA here is from genome assembly GCA_030684275.1 of Acipenser oxyrinchus oxyrinchus. NCBI lineage: Eukaryota > Metazoa > Chordata > Actinopteri > Acipenseriformes > Acipenseridae > Acipenser > Acipenser oxyrinchus. The sequence goes on along the minus strand of CM060250.1, from coordinate 11,440,376 downwards.
ATCTGTAAAAGAGTTGAGATTTAATACCACAATTGTACCAACGATACTTCAGACAATTGAGAGTCTCACAGAAGTTCAGGAAGGTGACAACTTTACTAAATAAAAATATTCTAAAGAACGAGGCCTGCATCATGAATATATACAAAATACAATACAGTATATGTATTGGGCCAGGCAAAGAACATAAACTGACCATACTTTGATATTTAACTGGGCTACTCTTTGCCTTTTTCCTAATAATATTTGTGCTTCTTTTCTGAATCCATCTCCCTTTTTTCCTCCCCTACGCTAGTGTGTAAATAATGCCTGCAAACTACTTACATAACCAACTAACTTTTAACTTTAAAAAGGAGTAAGGAGTAATTAATTATCCACTACCACGTGCCACTTCACAACCAGAAAGCCGCAGCACGGCACAAATCCCTCCCCAGTTTGGTCAAAGGATGCAGTCAGATCAAATATGACGCAAACAGGAAGTATACCTTCAGAGCGGTGAGTTTCAACGGTAATCACAGACACAAAACAAGCAGGGAAAAAAGAAAAGCAAAAAGCAGGTAGAAAGCACTGGTAAAATGTTTTTTTTAAAGTTTCACCATTGAATATTTTACAACAATTAGAATGATGGTCATACTTTTTTGTAGCGCCTCTTACTTTTTTTCCCCATTCATGAATCAGACTTTAGTAAGACAAGCTGTTTCTTAGCAACAACACAGCTAACCATGTAATTGTGTGGAAATGTCAACCGTATTTTTTGCAAATGTACAATAAGGGTTAAGTTAATATCTTAGCCATTGAACGTTGCATTTGTATTTATTGTGTTCGCAAATACGAATTCTAATTATTCAGGCTTTATTTAATTGCACCAAATAAAATGTAGTTCACTGCGGTGTAAGATGGGGTGACTAATTGTGTATCTATGTAATATACGTTTATAATACAGGCTCATGGTTATTCTTATTGTAAAGTGGTACCTGTGGTAATAACAAAACATCTCTTACCTCTCATTAGCAAAACAACCTTATTTCAAGTGACAGAAGGTCATGCATTTCAGAAGAGATCGGTGTATCTTCCTTTTCCCTTAGATTTTTAGTTCCCGGGGGGCTTGGTATCACTGATAAGAGATGTCAGTAGCCTGCTGTTTCCTCCCAATAATTAATTACATTGTGGAAGAAAGGATATAACGATCTTACTGGAATCTCCAGGCAATTTGCATTAAAAAGGCCTGGCCCGTTACCACTAATTATGTAGGGCTGTAGCAGGTATGGACTTCTTACAAATTCCCACATATATTTATTGGTATGATTTCTGTGAACAGAAGTTATGTCTAAACAGAAAATAAAATGTGACACACTTTTTTTTTTTTTTTAAGTATTGCATTTTAATTTTTTTTTCCGTTAAGATCTTGCCTATAATGCAGTTTAAAGAATGGCAGAAAATAAACAATTACATGGGGAGCTCTGTCTGATTGATAAACACATTGCAAGGTAAGTAACATCAGTATATTGGCCTGTCTTAAAATGGTTTATACTTGCATCACTTTACAGGCCCGTTTTATTGGGTTGTAAAAAAAATGGTTCATTCATAATTTTCTGCCTTTTTCCAGTTTTTCAGAAATACCTTTAAATGAAAAGCTTAAGTCCGTGAATCTCCACTGCAACAGAATCTCCAAGATTGAAGGCCTTGGCCGAACATGGCATTTGCGACACTTGGACCTCTCATCTAATCGCATAACTTGCATTGAGGGATTGGGATCACTGGCTTCTCTACGGACACTTAACTTATCTTGTAACTTGATAACTAAAGTAGAAAGTTGGTATTTTGTTTATATATTTCTAGGTTTTGGTAACAATCCTTATATAATAGAGGACACTAGTGAAATAGTCCCTGGTTGGGTGATCCGAAGTTCTCTTGGTGGACTAGACAGTTGCCTGTGTCACAAAACTACCACACATTAAATACACATTTAATACACATTTCAATATGTGTTTGAGAATGGTCTTGGATTGTGGCAAGGACTGTAGGTCAGGAGTGAGATAAATTGCAAATCCTAGTGGGGAAGCAGACATCACAATGATGACAATAAGACTCTTATTGCATAGCAGTTTCACCCAATTCAGGTTTTACTACAAGCTTGGTACAGTGTATAGGTAAAATACTGCTGTGCAATGGGAGTCTTATTTATATCCCTGCATCCCCCCTCTTGCATCAGGTCCGACTGTAGCTTGTTTTTTTTTTGTCCCTTTACTTTCATCAACAATAATCTTTACCCTTGTCATATAAACCAACTAATTTAAAAAGAGCACTATAGTAAAACATGATGTCAGTCTGTAGGTTAATCACCTTATGTTTAAAAAAAAAAAAGACTAGGCTAGACTAAGCATTTTAATAGCTTGAGATATAAAAAAAAAGATAGTGTTACTACTGTTAGAACAACAATTTCAATCACTACTAAAAATCTTGAAGGATACCATTTGGACTCGGGTACTAGCTGTTTTTTCTAAGATAGTCACACTTTGTTATCACTGTTTCAACATATAGGCTAACTTGTGAATTCAATGTTTAACTAAAATATACAGGACTAAAATCAGACCAGCCAACTGTTTAAATATGGAAAGACTGCTATACTATTACTTAATATTGCAATGTATCCTACTATTGTACATTAAGAATTCTTGTTAACATCAGAGTCAGTATAAGTAGTTCCAGTCAAAGCGTCTTATTTGTTCTTTGTAGCTAGGAAGAACAGTGCATCTAATGGTGCATACAGATCCCTTAACATTCATGTGGATCCACCTGTGTGTGGTCCTGAAGTGTTCCTGCCACTGGCATTCCTATTGTTAATGCCAGGTAATATTAGTGCCAGGTTTATTAGTGTGGCCTTGCTATATGGAAGAACCGTTGGAAGAATTTGTAAGAAGTTATTTTTAACCTAAACGAATGCACTACATGTTTTTACTGTACAGAACCTTCTTTACATAATATATTTACATAAACATGTTTTATTTAGTTTTTAGGACTTCATGGACTTGGGAACCTTATAAGACTGAATTTGTCTTATAACCAAATAAGTGTTCTATCCGGTAAGTGTGTTTTTAAGGGAATTAATACAAAATAACTCAAACCTCTTGAAATACACACTATACTGACTTTTTGGATGCTATTCTTCAGTACACCCTTTGTATTTGTTGATAGAATGAGATTGAAGATCTATGTCATTTTTTAAAATTTATTCAGAGAAAATAAATACTTGAGAGCTAGATTAATATTGCATTGCTTGAAAACAATAGACTGTGGTTGATTGAAAGAAATTTCATTTGTTAATTAGCATGTCCAGTATTATTTTTTGGTATATGTTAAGTGGTATTACAGTGAAATGAATAAAATTCAGTTTTTAAGTCAGCGCTCTGAACATTGTAGAAATACTTTGCCATCAAACATTATTCACCTCTAGGTATTTATTTAGTAATATATTGTAACAACACTGATTGTATTTTAAAGTCATGATTGACACACATTTATTGTAAAATATGCTTATTCTTTTTTAACCAGTACTCTGTTTTGAAATCTGCAGAGTTTTTGCAACTTCATGGAACCAGCCACAAGTTGAGCTGCATTTATCTCCATAGTAACTGTGTTGGCAGTGTAAACCATGTATTGCAGTGCCTAATGGGATTGCAGTGCCTGACTGATCTAACTTTGGATAAGGATGGCAAAGGCAACCCAGTCTGTATGGTGCCAGGTATTTAAAATCTAATGATTTTAAGCAACAGATTTACTATAAATAGTATATATTGCGGTTTATACCACAATTGAGAAATTCCACTGATTAAAAAAACAAACAAACAAACAAACAAAAACATTGGCATGATTCTCAGTATTGCGTAAATCACGGCATAACCAAATATTGATGTTCTTTCATTCTGATTCTTTTAAAGGGTATAGAGAAATAACCCTGCAGTCGATATCTCAGTTGATTGCACTGGATGGTATGAATCGTTATGGTGAACGTGTCAACTCAGTTGAAGAGTGTCCAGTAGATTTACCTGGTTTGGAAGATTTTATGGAATACTTGGTTTCTTCGGACGCTAGCATGAATGTAGACAAGGTTGGTGTGTTTGTAAGTCATTTCTCTTTTGCAGTTTGTAAGGTATAGTTCAACTTGGCATTGGAGGAAATGTATTGAACATTTGAATGTTTGACTTGCAAGGTACAATAAGGGCAACTTGGGAAATGAAATCTCTTGTAGATTGGTCCAAAACACCATATGAGGATATTACATGATCATACTGGTATAAAATGGAATGTTAATCTGTCTGCTGAACCTGGAACAGTGTGTTTCCTGAGTTCTGAGGCCAGCTCCATCCTGGTTATCTTTTGTAAAATGTTTGAGATTTTCTTTGATCAATATTATATACAATCCTATTTAAGACCATATTAGTGTTAACCTTTTGACAAATATAAATGAGGTGTTCAAGCAGGTTTAAATGATGTGTTTGTATACGGTAGATTTGGCTGACATTTTACTTTGCTTTCTAGGGTAATGCTGGGCTGCCATTAATTACCCCTAGAATTGATGAAGTACTCACTAAGTTTCGGCAGCGTACAGATACAGAAATCTATGGAGACACAGAATTTGGCACAAAGGATAGCTCTTCCGAAGTGGAGAAAAATAACTTGACCAGTAAAAATTTGAATAACGAACTTAGAATACAAAAACTTGAGCATCAAATTACTCAGCTGTTTGAACAGGTACGTTTGTTTGTAACAATTCAATCCTTTTTTTTCCCGAATGGATGGCTTTTATATTGTGTGAAGTCTGCTGTTACAACCTGATAATTGGAGGCTGCTGAATAGTATTACATTGACAGTAGCTGCAACTATACATTGCTTAGGAAAGGTTTTTAGTTAAACATGCTTTATGGGGATGCTTTACTTTGTTTTCAATACAAAAAATACTTTCTGACATTTAAAACAAAGAATGAGATATTACATATAGTTTTGTAGCGTTGAGGAATAATCGCCACATAAAAAACTGTTGGTAATTAAGTAAATGGTTCATCAACATTGTGTGAAAAACAATTAGCATGTTTAGCATACTCTAACTGCTTTAAAAGCAGTTAATATCTTGTCTCACCTGTTTAGTATCCTATGTGTGTGCTCACTATTACATTCTTTGTAGTACATTTTGCTTAGTTAATTATTTGCTGTGTCTACTAACTATTTTTCCTGGAATACTTGGTAAGCATGGTAAGTTTTTATAGAGAATGCTAGAGAACATACAGTGCTTATAGAAAGTCTACACCCCTTTTCAAAATTTGCCTTATAGCCTAGATTAAAATGCATTAAAATAGTTTTTTTTTTTTTTTTTTTTATCTACACAACCTGCCGCACAACTTCCAAGTGAAATTTGTAGAAAATTAATTAAAAATAAAAATGGAAATAGCTTGGTTGGATAAGTGTCCACCCCCCTTATAATAGCAATCCAAAAATTAGCTCAGGTGCAACCAATCGCCTTCAAAATCACCCACCAAGTTAAGTGGCCTCCACCTGTGCTAAATTGTAGTGATTCACATGATTTCAGGATAAATTCAGCAGTTCCTGTAGGTTCCCTCTGCTGGGTAGTGTATGTCAAAGCAAAGACTCAACCATGAGCACCAAGGCACTTTCAAAAGAACTCCGGGACAAAGTTGTTGAAAGACACAGATCAGGGGATGGGTAAAAAAATATCAAAGGCCTTGAATATCCCATGGAGCACGGTCAAGATGATTACTAAGAAGTGGAAGGTATATGGCACCACCAAGACCCTGCCTAGATCAGGCCGTCCCTCCAAACTGGCTGACTGAGCAAGAAGGAGACTGATCAGAGAGGCTACCAAGAGGCCAATGGCAACTTTGCAAGAGCGACAGGCTTTTATGGCCAAGACTGGTCAAAGTGTTCATGTGACAACAATATCCCAAGCACTCCACAAATCTGGCCTGTATGGTAGGGTGGCAAGAAGGAAGCCATTACTCAAGAAAGCCCACCTTGAATCCCGTTTGAAGTATGCAAAAAAAAACACTTAGGAGATTCTGTAGCCAGGTGGCAAAAAGTTTTGTGGTCTGACGAAACTAAAATGGAACTTTTTGGCCTAAATGCAAAGCGCTATGTTTGGCGCAAACCCAAGAGAGCACATCACCCAAAGAACACCATCCCTACTGTGAAGCATGGTGGTGGCAGCATCATGTTATGGGGATGTTTCTCATCGGCAGGGACTGGGGCACTTGTCAGGATAGAAGGGAAAATGAATGGAGCAAAGTACAGAGAAGTCCTTAAGGAAAACCTGCTGCCCTCTGCAAGAAAGTTGAAACTGGGATGGAAGTTCACCTTTCAGCATGACAACGACCCAAAGCACACAGCCAAAGCTACACTGGAGTGGCTAAGGAACAAAAAGGTAAATGTCCTTGAGTGGCCCAGTCATAGACCTGACCTAAATCCAATCGAAAATTTGTGGCATGACTTGAAGATTGCTGTCCATCAACGCTCCCCAAGGAACTTGACAGAGCTTGAACAGTTTTGTAAAGAAGAATGGTCAAATATTGCCAAATCTAGGTGTGCAAAGTTGGTAGAGACCTATCCCAACAGACTCACAACTGCAATTGCTGCCAAAGGTACTTCCACCAAGTATTAACTCAGGGGGGTGGAGACATCCAATTATGATTGTTCAGTTTTGTATTTTTAATATATAATTTTTCTCAATAAAAACTTTTTCCCCTTTACAGTGTGGAGTATGGTGTGTAGATAAGTGGGAAAAAAAATCGCATTTAAATGCATGAAACTGAGGCACTGACACAACAAAATGTGAAAAAGTTCAAGGGGGTGTAGACCTTCTATAGGCACTATACATACATTATTAAACAGATGATAACATTCTCTAACCAGCAGGTTGTCATTTATACTTATTCATTCACTCTTAAGGATCATACGAAATTTGATTAATCCTTAAAGCATCCGATCCATTCTTTTCTCCATGCTTCAAACTTTGGGATAAAATCCATGGTGACCGGGATATACTAAATGTGGATATACATATGACACACTTTAAATGTTTACAAGATATGGAAAACTGTGTATCCGGTTTTAATTAAACTTGATATTAACATTGTTTAGCCTACGTTATTGTGAGGTATTAGCTTCTGGTGTCTGTCTGTCTGTATTTGGTCATCTGTATGTCACACATGTATTTTTGTATAAGAATTGACAGTCTGGGGATGTCTGTGTCTGACATGCTTGTTTATTATTAATTTAGATGCCTGCGTGTTCAAGTTCAACTCCATCAACCATGCAGAAAGCAAAAAGAGACATAGATCATACATCTGAAAGTGACTGTGAAAGTGGCAAAGAGAATCGCAGAAAGGGTTCAAGAATATCCAAAATTCCCAGTTACAGACGAACCACTACAGTCACCAGACAGCGTACCATCAAGGAAGCTAAACAATCGGTTACCCAATTGTGATGAACCAATGTGGACGGTCATTTGCAGAAGTTATAGAAAGTACAAGACTTTAGGTCTTGGTGATTTACTGTGTTCTGGCTTGTGATTAGTTGGACTAATGAAGACTATCCTTGAAATCATTCCACTGTGTCACTCATTTTAAAATGTTTTATGTGTTGTTTGTGGGAGAATTTGTATTTTACTTTTAATGACCTACTCTGTATAATTAGCTTAATGTGAAATTCAGTTTCCAACACTGCTTTTAGCATGCATTTCATTATGATCGCAGCATGGTTCACATTCTAGGTCTTTTCAGACCACAGGGGCCCAAATAAGTAAGAGTCTACTACTATTGTTTACCCTTGTGTGCTGATAAACTTCCTGTTTATCAGTACAGTAAGAGGGCTTATAAATGTAAAAACTGTTGCATACATCTTAAAATTCATGGTAGTTTTAGTTATAGTCCCTTTGTTTGTTATGAGAAGTATCTGGATAATAAATAGTTGTTTTACCATTTATTCAAAAGGTATAATTTGTCTTTTAAAATGACCGTACTTAGATGGGCATACTGATAGACGAAATGCAATAGTAGCCTGCAGTGAATTCATGTTTTGATAATGAAATGTATGATTTACCTAAAACAAGTGATGGTTTATTGCAGTCCAAAATGTTTCTTGTGTCTTTTTGTTCTTTCTACCCTTCCAGAAACCCTGAGCCAAATTTTTCCCCCTTTTGACAATAAACAAAAAAAAAAATAATTCTGGGTTCTTTTAGATTTTTCACACAATTGGTTATTGATTCCCATGAACTTGCATGGAAGGTAAAGTCTGCATTTGGTGGATAATAATCCCTCTTGTCATCAGCCCATATTTCATTTCTGATCTCAAGATTAGCCACAGGCACTTTGAAATAGCTTCTTGATTTCCAGCTGCAAGAGCCATTTATTGCAGTCACAGAGGACCTGATCAATGATCCCAATCAGATAGTTGGACTCTGAAGAACCTGACTAGGTGTACTTTTAAAATCACGTTTCCACTGGATTTCAGGGACAGGATTGTTTCTTTTTTTTTTTTCTTTTTCCACAGCAGCTTATGCTAAAGGTACATACCTCTCTTAGTTGAATTCTCCTTTGAGGGAAAGCCTTACTGCTAAGAATAAATATTTTTATAGTTATGCATATGTCTTGCCATCCAGATTATTAAAAGAGAAAACTGAACAAAGTGATGGCAACATGGAATAAGTTATGTCATGGAAGAAAACAAAAACAAAACAAATTCAAGTAACCTCAAAAATGACCTAGTGCTTGTTTCATTTATAAAAAAATATATATTTCCAGTGTTCAGAAATTCATTTCAATTAATTCAAGTTTTATATCCCTAAATGTGCTCTTTTTAAAGTGTTTTTCATTCTTATTTCATCTGTGTCCGTTTACTTAAAATACATTTCTATTTTTCTAGTGACCAAGCTATGCCTTCTGCAAAAAAGCATGTGATTTCTCCATGTCAAGGAGAGGAGTGCACCAGTAATACATGGTCTACTGAGTTGGATGTTCCGAGAAGTCTGTCTAAAAAAGCATCTGCAGGACCAAAAACGAAGGAGGATCCCACTGGGACCAAGCAAACAAACACAAATGAAGAATCTACATACAGAGTAATGCAGGTTACTTTAATAACATCTGACCAAACATACAGCCAAAATAGCATAAAGGGATCTGCCATGCAATATGTGATATATAACAGAAACTAGTTATCAACATGAAAAAAAGTGAGGAAGGGTAAGTTAGTCTAATTAACTTGATACTGGGATTTCAACCCATGCTGAATTATTCGTAGCTTTTTGTAGTGACTATTGCACTAAATAAGTCATGAAAATATTGTCAGGGAGAGGAAGCACTTGGATAAAAAGTCTCCACCTAAACACACACCTTTTTTTTATTAGAAAAATCTTAAACATTTGTCAGGGTATTTTACCTTTTTATGAACTTCTTGCACCAGATCAGGTTTAAATGAGATGTTTTTTTTTTACAAAAACACTTTTCTGGTAAAAACAACTTTTATATATTACAAGACAAGAATATATATCTTTCTGCAGTCACCAATGGAAATGTACCGTAATGCTGTACTAGAAAAACAGCATGCTAAAAATAAAAGCATTTATTTATAGAATATTATAACTAAACAAATATAACCTGTATCTTTTGTAAAAAATGTACGCAGGCAATAATTGAGGAACTCGACCAGGAAAGGGAGAGACGATGGAAAGCTGAACAGGCTGTGAAAATATTAACTGAACAAATGAAAGGCTTGCAAACCTGGGCCATTGAGGAGAAGGAGATCCAAACCATGGCCATTCATACAACAGACAGGTAATAATACTTCATTTAGAAAAGTAAATGCCATAACCTGTCAAAACTTATACATATACAGGAATCTTCATGTTGCTCCATCAAAAAATGTATTCTAATTTTATATTGCACAGTTCATGGAAATACAGTATTGGTTTTGGCACTAATTATTGACCACTACCGTGGTTTTGTTTTACAAAGTGACTGGACAGTTTAGTATTTTTTAAACTAATAAATGCATTATTACTTGCACTGTGGTAAAGTAGCCCTTCTTGAAATACATGTTTTCTTTTAGTGAATCCTAGCTCTCTATAAAATGTGTATGTAAATTGGGCAAAGAACAAAATGTACTGTATGAAAAAAAGTATTTTTTGTCAAAGCTTTAATTATAAATATGTAATGTTGAAATGTAAAAGATTTCTCAGCTAAGTTAATGAGTTTCTAGTTGAGAAAAACACCTTGCATTTCACTATGCTTTAAATAAACTTGTTAGTTTGTAGAAGGAAACTTTAATAAATGGTTGTCCAGATATAAGAAAAGATGTAAGTGTGACATACAGATAGAGAAATGCATGTACAGACTGATGCCCCCATAAAGCCCCAGCATCTAATACTCTCAATAGCCTCTGCTAAGTAATGTCAATACCAAGTTTAATCAATTAGATGTAAAGCATGACATCATATGTACATACTTGTGTTCTCATCTTCCACTATATCCCTATAGTCAGTGTAGTGGGTGATTAATAAATTGATTAGTTATAGTTTTTACAATTTCTGCGACCATTACTGATGACGGCTGTACAGTTAGACATTTATTGATGAGCCTTGCTATTATAGTGATTTGATGACTTCAATAATTGCTTTAGATTGTTTCTAATATATATCTAAGTTTACTATAGTATCTTAAAGTAATTGTAACTAACAAAATAGTTCCATAAAATGTCTCCGCCATATGCATTCATTCATTTCATAAGTCTCAAATGTGGCATTTTGAAAGAAGTTGTAGCAAAACATGATATATGGTACTACAGTAGGACACAGAAAATGTCATGTTTTTAGACGGTTTTGTACTTACTGGGTCATTTCATCTGGAGAGTGAAATTGACCCCACTTCTTCACTCACTTCATTCCAGTCAATAACCAATCAGCTACCTCCCCAATTGACTGACATGCTTTTAGTCAGTAACATGCTTTGACCCAGAAGACACTGTTGAGGTGAAGTAACCCAGGGAGTGCAAACAGATACCCAAGAAAAAGGCATAGGAATTGAGAATTTCCTTTAACCTAAACTAATACCCTATATCATGTTTAAAAAATGTAAAGGCTTGTGTGCTATAACATGTGTTTCTTTTAGAAATGCACATTTAAGACGTACAGTATGTACTAGCTAATGGATGTGCAAAGTGGCTAAGATGTATGCCATTATTTTGTTAGCTACAATGACTTTAATGCTAGGTGTTATATAGAGAAAAAGTCAAGTATATTGCTCTGTATGATTCCATCAAAGCGATCATGGAGAATTAAAAAAACCAGAGCAAGGCAAGATTTTATGAATCCCCCTTAGATTGACTGTTTGGAGAAGTGTATCCAAAAAAGGATCTGCAGGGCCAAAAATGGAAGGATCCCACTGGGGCTCCAACGGTGTTTCGGAAAATGCTTATTTAGTGGGCTGTATCCATGTTGTAGAGTTTCATTCACATGGCCACAAACGTTACACCTTAAATCCATGCTATTTATTTCTTCAGGTTAAAGGAATTGCTTTTAAAACAGAAAGCTGAGAAAAGTAAGCTCCAGGCCAGTGTTCATGAGTTAAAAGAAAACAGAGTCCCTTTCTAATGAGTTGAGACATGCAAGGAGTGCTGAGGAATATCAGCGGAGGGCATTAAAGTGCTTGGAAGAAAACATGTCAAAGATAGAAACCCAAAGATTACATCAGCAGGCCGCAGAGGTACAGTGTTGGATTTGTAGGACTTCATGATGAAGTGTTTAGTAAACTGATGATTAAGGCATTAAAGAAAACACAACAGGTGTCAGTGCTCTGCAAATAGTAGGTCATTGTGATAGACACAGATTGTAAATTATCATCTTCTAACAAAGGTCCATGCATAGTTTAGCTGAAATCTCTGAGAGGCTACCAGCAATCTAACCATCAATAACTCAGTCAATCGGGTGTCAGCAGCACACACTTTCAAAGTAATTGGAGTAACTTCTTGTAACAAAAGTCTACCTTCATTTTTTCAATCGAGATCCAGAACCTACGCAAAAGTATGTTGCCATGAATTTAATTATGAAACATTGATCATTTGCACTAAGGAATACCCATGGCAGTAATAAGAGTGACTTGAATAAACAATTATCTTCTGTAATAAACTGTTATCTCCATCCCTAAAACTTATTGTTTTAAAGACTTGGTAAATATCTTTTGATTTACTTTCCAATTCCTGAATAAAACGATGTGAATTGTTGTTGTTGGTGTTATTATTTTTATTATTATTTACAGATGAAAAGAATACAAGAAATGGAGCTAAAGGTTGCAGCATCCCAAAGGGAAATGGAAATAGTGAGAGTGTCTCTCCGACAGCAGAAGGACAAAGTGCAACAGCTGCATGAACTTCTAGCTTCCAGAGAGCAAGTACATAGGTAACAGCAGCAACATGTTTCTATTTTCCTGTTTTGTAAAATGAATAGTGCAGTAAGTCTTGTAAAGTATCTGACCTATTTCTTTTGAAAGGGTCATTTATCAAAACTGAAATAGCTTTACATTTTCCTATAACATTGGGTTACTGAATAGAACAAGTTGTGTTAAATATTCAGTGTATTACTGACATTTCCAGTGTTTTAGGAAAGACAGCCGATCCAGTTGATAGTTTATAGGGCCAGTCTCCAGGAACTTAATCTGCCAGGTGGAGAATTAATTCTGATTGCATGGTGTCTATAAAGGAATGTGAAATTGCAGAGGACAAACAAACTAAAAAACCTAAAAAAAACAGCAGCATGAACTAAAATAAAAAAAGCATGGTGGTACTAATGGTGTTTAAAAGGCTTTATGGAGGACAGGGGGTTTACAGTATTCCTTAATAGGATTGGTGTTCAAGATACTAACATATTGGATAATGCAATTTATTCTTTGAGTAATGCAAATACATATTATCCATAAAATGTAGCGTGAAATGTAGCAACAAGTAGGTAATTGGCTACTGTGTTACAATCATTACTGTTCTAATTAATCATCGGTATGAGCAAGATGCATTTATATATATATATATATATATATATATATATATATATATATATATATATATATATATATATATGTGTGTGTATATATATATATATATATATATATATATATATATATATATATATATATATATATATATATATATATATATATATATGTGTGTATATATATATATATATATATATATATATATATATATATATATATATATTCCCAGATCAAAGGGTAAGAACTGCAGGGTTCCGCAATCACAGGCAAACGTGTTGGTTCATAGCATTTTCATAAAGCATCTGTGTTTCTAAAATGTATGTGGCAATAACTGAAGTGTTAACAAAAATCTAAGATATTACAACAATGGAGAAATTCAAATAAACAATGACACTACAACACTACATTGAACAACGGGGTCTTGGCTTCATTACCACTATTATACAATGACATACACATGCAATTATTTTTCTCATTTTATTTATGCACATGTGTTCATTGTGTCTTGTTTTGTTTTACATTCCATTTGTTGAAATACTATAATTTAAAGAAACTTTTAACTAGGCTAGATGTTTTGATCTTTCTATTAAAGAGACCTTGACTTGCAATTATTTCAAAGTGTATAGTATTTATAGTTGAAGAGCAGGAAGGCTGATAGTAAACTTTCACTTTAATATAATCATTTAAAATTTAAAAAATGTTAAATATATGTTCTATTAGTATTTTAAATCTGGGTACATGTGAAATTAGTGTGGGGTGTTTTGGTTTTAGGACAGAATTGGAATCCAGAGTAACACTGACAGGACCAGAATTTCAAAATGCTTTATCTAAAGAGATGGCTGCAACAGAGCAGAGACATTTACAACAAATGAAGGAATCTCAGGAGAAAATTAATATTATGAAGCAGCAGTATATGGAGTTGGAGGATGAATTCGGTATGGCTCTGACCATTGAAGCAACACGATTTAAAGAGGTAATTTAAAAATAGTAGAAATCAGAACTATTTTGTGCGACTGGTATGTAACAATGTTGATTTTAAAAAGAAAAACAATACATGCAATATCATTTTTGTAATGTTCATTGAAACCTTTTGTGTGTGGGTGGGTGTTTATTTTATTAATACTTTTTATAAGTCATAATGACCAACAACCAAAATGATTTAGTCTAGACTACTTTTTATTTGAAATCTTTTGAATAAAATAATTTTAGCTGTATGTGAATATAAAAGCTTTTTCTTTTTTTTTCAAGGTGAAAGATGGGTTTGAACAGATTACGTCAGAGTTAACGGAACATAAGAAAGCCCTGGCTAAATCTCAGCAAAAGGAGAAACAGTCTGCAAGCTTGATTCAGGAGCTTACATCCATGGTGAAAGAGCAGAAGGCAAGAATAGCCGAATTAATAAAGTCAAAACAAGGGTCAACCTCAGAACTGAAGGTATGGGTTTACTGTTATTTAAATTATATACACAAAATCATGTCCTGATCCCAGTACAATACAAAATCTCTTACTGTAAAAGTGATCATCTGTTGGTTGTTACACCTGTACCTCCTGGCATCAGTGAGAAAAAAAACCTTGCAGGAGATCATTGTTACCAAACACGATTTTTTTTTGGGGAGACCTTAATTTCATATACACATTCTCTTTCTGATGGTGAAAAAAAAGTCTACAGGAAAATGTGGAATTTCTAATGAGGTCTCACCTAAAATACATCTGGCCTGTTGGTTATAATTACGTTTGTTTTTTTCCGGTTAGATATCCTCCAGCACTATCACTGGATTGTAACCAAAGGCTTGAATATCATTTGGCTTTAGAAATTAAGATGATCTTATTGGTTATCCCATGCCCTAAAAACTCTGCCGTAGAAGAGGATGTAGTTGCCTTCATTTGCAAGTCCCTAATGTCTTCTTAGCTTTCAGACATCTCTGCAAAAGTAGATAAATTATACTGAGGCTATAAGGAAAACTAATTTCCATCTCCCTCAGAAATCCTGTTAGTTCATCATGCATGGCAAACTGAATTACACCATGTCATTTTTGGATTAAATATCTTAGAGTGAAAGAAGTGCTGCATGAATCGGATCATCAAATGTATTCAATATTATTTCTGTCATTGCTCAAATATTGTGACATTGGAGCACATATGAAATGTTAATTAGGCTAATTTACTCTAGAGCAGGGGTCTCCAATCCTGGTCCTGGAGGGCTGTTGTCCCTCCTGGTTTTTGTTCCAACTGTACCCTAAATTTACTGAATTGGACCAATTAAGTGCTTATTAGAAGAGGGTACACTGGCTCTCCAGGACAGGAGTTGGAGACCCCTGTTCTAGAGCAGTGGCTTTCAACCTTTTTTTAAAACTGTACCCCTTCTGTCTGGAGGTTTCACCTCAAGTACCGCTTTACGATTTCCACTCTACTGAATGGTACCACTGTTGCAATAAAAGGCAACCTATCTGAATTGACAAATTCCTTTTTTTCCCCTGTGTGAGAGTGGTCAAGTGGTCTGCAATGTTGTTCCAGCAGAACCAAGTGAACAGGAACTTTACTCACACCGGAACAGGTTTAATTTTGTACAGGACATAAAAAAATAAATCAAACAAACCAAAAACAAAATAAACTAAAATCTGAAATACAGGTCTATACTTCTTAGTTTCCTTTTAGCAGGCTTACACAGGCCATTAATGCTATCTTACAGCATATTCTCACCATTGTTCACAGTCACAGTAACACCCCAGACTCAGACTGAAAGTGCCTTATTTATACCCAACAGGTAACCCCGCCTCCCGACTAGCTCAAGTGGATGGGTCAATTTAAAGTCCAAGCATTTTTACACATATTTACATATCTCATATCACCAAGGCATTTATATATGTATAAACATTTTTTCAGTTTGTTTGCCTAACAGCAAGTAACACCATCAGTATAGAATCCCCCTGTTACTCGGCCTATAATGGTACCTTCCTATAAGCATGATTGATCCGAAGGTATCATGAATCCCCCTTAGATTCCAATGAACAAACAACCCAGCACAGCCACTCTGGCTCAGGTAAGTATTACTTTATCTGAAGCTCGAGCATTTCTGATAAAGTTTGCATTTTCTTTTATACGTATTATAATCACAGCTGTTAATTTTGGTTCTTTGTTTTTGTGTGTGTTTGTTACAGTCACTACTAAGCTGTTGTCATCTGCGCATCACCCAAGAAATGTGTACCTTTCTTTGATGATAGTACGTCTGACCAACACATTATATAGCAGCATTAACTTTTGTTTGCTGCTTGTACCCGGTGAAACAGATACCCTTTACAGACAACAGGGTTTCAGTATTACAGTGCAGTTGTACAGTGTTTTATATTTATTAGACAAATTTGTTTTAAAAGTCCATAACCCATAGAGAAGTTTCAGTGAGGGACGCTGCTCCGTCACACCCTGTTTATTTAATATACAATTGAAGGCACTACATGAGACTGACAAACTGCTGGTTTAGGACAAAATACCAAACAGTAATAAAAACTTTTATACTGTGCTTTACTGATTTAGTATTAAGTTATGCCACTGCAAAGTTCACGCTCTGAGTGCTTCAACCACCCTAATATCAGAGTGGAAATCCGCTCAATCGAAATCGTGCATGCGTACAGGTGAATGATAATTTTGAAACTATCCTACAAATCTTTGAGTTGCTAAACACAAATGTAATATTTATGCACAGTGGTTTAGAGATTATTTATGTATTTATTTATTTATTTATTTATTTATAATACCGTTAAAATAAATAAATAAATAAATTTCAAGATCATTAATAATTTCGATTTCTTAGTTGTCCTACATACCCCCTACCCGTTGAAGTACCCCTAGGGTATCGTACCCTGGTTGAAAACCCCTGCTCTAGGTTTAAAGAGATTTTAAAAATAAATAAATAAATAATAATAAATTGTTCTTTACGGTATTTAATGCAGAGAGATGTAGTAGTCTTCGTCCACTTAAAAATGTATACAAGGGGATCTGCTTTTTCAGATTCAAATGATCAAATACAAAAATATCCACATAGTGATTCAGAATTTGACATTTACAGCCTGTTTCAAAAGAAATCCACAAAATGAAACTTTTTTTTAAAAATGTTTTTGTAAATTACAAATTCACGCAACATATTAAACACCCAACAGTGTTACCCAGAAAGCAATATTTAAGTTTTGTTCTCTACTTTTCATGTCTATTAGATTGTCCTGCCAGAAAACCCTATTTACTTTTTGTTCTTAAGAACATAAGAAAAGTTGCCAACGAGAGAAGGATATTAGGCCCATCTGTGCTCATCCTATCCCTAATAGCTAACTGATGTTGCACCACACGATGTAAAGTTACTGTTATCAAATTAAATACAGGGTTTATCCTTTGTTTGTTTGTTTGTTTGTTTTCAGAGTCGAATCAGATCACTGGAAGCAGTGGTGGAAGAGGACACAAGAAGAAATGTTCAGATTGAGTTGCTGAAGCAGGATAAATCAAAGCTAATTTCACAGCTAACTGCCCAGGAGTCTGTAATTGATGGTCTCAGAGCAGAAAGGAGGATATGGGGACAAGAGCTAGCACACCAAGGTAGAAAATTGCTATTTAATTGAATTGCATTGATATAATCACTATGGAAGCTGTACAATTGAAGGAGCCAGGGGGTGCAGTGGAAATGTCCTTGCTTTGGACACTGGCCTGAACAAACACATAAGAAATTTGTTATGTTAACAAAAGGGGGCTTCCAAGTGCTATTTAAACGCAAATAAAAATGCAGTGGCTGCATTTCTGGGAAACAGTAACTAAAGAATGCGACTCGGATAGCATTACCAGAACGAGAAAGTGCAAGAGAAGTTAGAAGTCCCAGTAATATTAAAAATGAGCTGGGCTTCTCAAAATAGTCCAAGGAATCCTTCCAGGTCATCAAAAAAACTCAATATTTGAACACTGGCACAAAACTATTCAGAGTAATTTTAACCATTGTGGATGAGAAACTTTCAATTGTCAAGTTTACACAAATTCTGTAATACGGTAAACAATGGAATGTAGTTTCTTTAAAACGTTAGTGTTGTGCATTTTGAGGGATAAAACACCAGCAACTTTCATTTGTACTATGTTGACTAGGTTTAGAGTTGTCCATTTACGGTATCATAATGCACTTGAACTGTTTCACTGCAAATGCTTAATAAAGTGAAATTGCATTTATCTATACAAAAGTAAGAAGATATAACGATTTCCCATTGAGGGTCCAGGACTCTCAACAAAAAAACAAGGTCCCAGTTGAAACTTTGGGGGTCCCAGTGAAAATGTTGGGGGTCACAATGAAGTACAAAGTCTTAATGTTATGGTACACTGTCTTTTTTTTCTTTCTTAATTTATTAGTTTAAAAAAAATGACAATAAGAAACAGACACTAAAAGCCACAAACAGTATTTAAGAATGAAGAACAAAAAGGCGCAACAATAGAATCCACAAAAGCAAAATTCCATAAAGATCAAAGGACAACCATTCTATTCAACCAGAGACCAAATGCCCCAGTAGTTCAGAACATATCAGGTTTTTAAATTCATACTTGTATCATAATTAATTATATCATCATTATTTTTTTTTGGTCTTACTTTCTACCGAGTTCCCCAAACTAACTAACTTGCTTATTCAATATTGCAAACTATGTAGACTCTTCTCTTTTATGCCAGAACACTAAGCTCTAGGAAAGTGTTAAGTGAAGTGCTGCTTTCGTTACATTTCTTAAAACTGCATCAACATAATTATCAAACTGAACTTGAGGGGAGCTCATTTTTTAAACATATTTAATACGATCAGCTGGGTGGACATTTGTTCTCTATTTTACCCATTTATTTTCCTGACTGGTGACAGCCAATAATCTGTGTAGTGTCCTTGGCAGTCCTTAGCCAGAAACCTATTTTTGGTGGTAAAGTTAAAAGAAAATGGCATACCCATTCATTCTGCATTGATAGAAATTGATCATATTTGGTGTACCACAGCACTTGTGGGAGAGACTGTGTTCATTTTAAAATATCTTGCATATTTTTTAAAGAGGACAATTTTCTATTCAGGGATACCAAGATATTTAGTGAGAAAGTTAGTCTGAGTGAAGTTATCTGGCAACAAACTCCCCATCCCCCTGTACTGCTTTCCTAGAAAAGGGGTAACATTTTGGGATACCATTCTACTTGTGAGATGTCTTGCTCATTAAAATATTTAGCATGTTTTTATAGAGGAGACAATTATCTATTCAGGGATACAAAGATATTTAGTAATGGGCAGATCCCTACCCAAGTTGCTGTAAATCATTTATTGCCATAATCTGCCAGTACTGTAACTAGACTCCATTCCTTGTACCAAATACAAAATGGCCAAACATAGGCTAAATGTTGACTGAGGCTGGATTGTAAGCCAAATTTGCTACAGAGGATGGCAAAGTATTTTCATATTTGAGACACCAATGAGTATTACAGGATTAAGTCAATGAATCACTAAAAGCAGAAAATTATAGGTTTGAATCTTTGCTCAGTCCACCGGGTTGGAAAATTGTCTATCATCAGAATCCCACTGGAAATTGGATGTTTTATTGTAATTAGGCCTGTAATGAGGTGATGGTTCGAGCTTACCCCCACCCTCAATCATATTATTCTCTCGGGAACATTGATGTTTTTAGAATGCAGGAAACAGTCACTTGGTAGAGGTGTTCATAAGTATAAATATTTATTTTGGCACTGTACATAAAATGACTGACATTCACACAGACAAGCTCACGAATGATACTAATATCGCCTCCTAAGGAGACACAGCATTAAATAATTCCCAGCCAGTTAATTCCCAGCCAGTTATTCAATAAACGGTTATACCTGGGATCATTATACAAAAGCAAACTTATTTAACATTCATTCATTCCATTTACAATAAACATTCATACACTTTACATTACTCATGTTTCTTCTCATTTATACGTATTTGTTTAACCTGATTGAATACCGTATTTTGTTTACAAACACGATTGTTTAACTGTTCTGTTGTTTACTTGTTATTATTATCATTGTTATTCTCTAGTCCCTAACTATTACCAGTAAAGACTGAACATTAGCATTACCCCTTCTCTTGGAAGATTACCAAACATATGGCAATAACAAACCCTTGTCCCACTGTGGCAAAGTGCCCCCCCGTGTGTATTTTGTGTTACGTGTTGTGTGTAAATGTTGGTGTATAGTCATCGGTACACGGGATATAAACGGGTCTGTGTTTCACTTGTGATTTAAAAATGTAGATTTATATTTAGGCACGGAGGGCACAAATCACTTTCACGTGCTGGTTAAAATGTAATGTGTGGTCACGGGAGTGCACTTAATTAATTCACGTGCAGTTGTACCGAGATTCCAATTGAATGATTGACTAGCAATCGAGTCTCGGTACAACTGCATAAAAACAGCATGTTTTCACTCACTCGGGGTGGTGTGTTCGGTGAGTGGAGAACGGGTGTGGAGAGGAGGTATAAAATATAAATATAAGAAGAAGAATAAGTGTTGTCACTCACCGTGTTTTGTTTGTCTCCGTGCACCGTTTGTTTTGTGTTAGTTCGTTTTGTTTATGTCTGTTTATTTTGGCGAAAGTGCGTGTCCTGTGTTTTTGTTACAACCGTTTATTTTTCTGTTCTGTTTATTCATTAAATGCTGAGCGAAAGCATTCGCTCAGCTCCACCAAACTCCACCTCTCTCTGTCTTCCATTTTTTGTTGTTGTTGGTGGTTTTTTTTTTAAACCCCAAATTGCGGTTCCTGCTCTGGCCTGAGTCCCGGAGGCGCTGTAGATCCCACTCTGACACCACGTGTGACAAGACGACTGAGCGGTGGCGTCACGTCAGAAGCAGGAACAATAAGCGACAGAGAGGTGGAGTTTGGTGGAGCTGGCGAATGCTTTCGCTCAGCATTTAATGAATAAACAGAACAGAAAAATAAACGGTTGTAACAAAACACAGGACACGCACTTTCGCCAAAAATAAACAGACAAACAAAACGAACTAACACAAAACAAACGGTGCACGGAGACAAACAAAACACGGTGAGTGACAACACTTATTCTTCTTATATTTTATACCTCCTCTCCACACCCGTTCTCCACTCACCAACACACCACCCCGAGTGAGTGAAAACATGCTGTTTTTATGCAGTTGTACCGAGACTCGATTGCTAGTCAATCATTCAATTGGAATCTCGGTACAACTGCACGTGAATTAATTAATGCACTCCGTGACCACACATTACATTTTAACTAGCACGTGAAGTGATTTGTGCCCTCCGTGCCTAAATATAAATCTACATTTTTAAATCACAAGTAAAACACAGACCCGTTTATATCCCGTGTACCGATGACTATACACCAACATTTACACACAACACGTAACATAAAATACACACGGGGGGCACTTTGCCACACCCACATGTATAGCTACGGCAACTTCATTAAGGGAAGCGCCCTAATCTAAATACAGCAATACACCGTCATATGTCAAATAGACTTGCCCAACAGCATGCACAATACATAATAAACCACGGCTCTATCACCAGTAGAATAACATTCACAATCATGTGTGGTCCAGTGGTTAAAAAAAGGGCTTGTAACCTGGAGGACCCCGGTTCAAATTCCACCTCAGCCACTGACTCATTGTGTGGCCCTGAGCAAGTCACTTAACCTCCTTGTGCTCCGTCTTTTGGTTGAGACGTAATTGTAAGTGACTCTGCAGCTGATGCATAGTTCACACACCCTAGTCTCTGTAAGTCGCCTTGGATAAAGGTGTCTGAAAAAAATATATCTATATATTACAGTGAGTGGCTCACCCAAAGGATTTGTCATTTAAACATTCAACGTATTTTTCTTTTTTTCAAGTAAGTCGGATTGTGCTGTGAGATATAAAGCAATAACTTTCCAAAAGTTAAAAGCTTTGTGTATTGATTTTTTCTGTCTTCTGTTGTGTTGAAAAATACATTGGCAACTGGGTTAGTACATTTCTTGCACTGTATTTACATGAAGCTAGACATTAAGTGGGTATATAGTAGTTTAATAATATGAAATAATAATATGAAAGTAAGTAATATACAGAGACTTTAATTTAAAGTTAATAATGAGCGTACTGAAATGTAGTTTATTGGTATGAAACGCCATTTGGCAGTTATTATTTTTTTTTCTGCTGCTACTAGAGATCTACATTCCAGGTATAATCAGAATCATACACTCTCAGGTGAAACAAATGTGTGCAGTTAATTATATTTTTTTGCAAGTGGGGCTTCCCAGACCCTGTGAGAGATGCTTGCCATCCAGCAAACAGCAACTCTAAATCATCAATCAAGAAAAGCCATCGATTTTGTAACGGGTGCTTGCTGAAAATCCTCACACTGAGCAGTTACGTAATACACCCACCACAGTTTGACTGCATTGGTGAAACTGTGTGGGTGTTTATGAAATGCAATTTGGTTGAGGTAGGTCATGGTAACCCAATTTTTCATTGTATTAAACATGCAATTTTTTGACTGTGAAAAACCCACTACATCTTTATTTTAATTAGAACTCAAAATATAATAGAAAGACATTTTAACTGAACTATGTGTGTTTTTTTATTTTTCTAACTCCGTTCTTAACTTCTTGCAGCCGCTTGTACTAAAAGGCAAGATAGTGCGTGTTATGTTGTCATGCAAATTTAACTTGAGCACTACCCTGTGGCATTCTGGGTTATAGCATGTTGTACTACCTATAGCTTTATTACAAATAGCTTTTATTTTTAACTAACATAATTACTATTTAGATACAAATCCTGTTTTGCTTAAAGTAATTGTAGCTAACAAAAAAGTTGCATATCATGTATCCATATTGCACATTTCATAGGTCTCAAATGTGTGGTATTAAAAAATTTAAAAAAAAAACACATTATAGCAAACATGTATTTTAATTTAATTTTAATTTCAAAACATGACATCTGGTACTACACTAGGTTCAAGAAACTGTTTGGGAGCCATGCTTTTTGACTCTTGTACTTCCTGGGTCATTTCAAAATACATATTGTGGGGATGTGGCAGTATGAGAAGTGAATGGTCGTAGGGCTACAGTACTGAAAATTGGTAGCTTACCGAGTAGGTTACCAATTATTACTATACCTCCTGAATCTGAAGAGTTGGCATGTGATGTGAATTTCACTTGGTATAACCAGAAAATAGGTACACAATTTGTACTGTTGGTTGAGTGTATTCCTCTTATTACCAATAGTGCCAGCTGGCATTCCATTTTCCAAAAAGCATTTTTTTCTTCAACAGGCTAGCATTTGGCCAATTTTTGAATCCCTGGCACTGCAACTCATCTGTAATAAAATGTGATGTAGTCTGGCTGTATTCTTCCGAGCATGGAAGCCGAATGTCTGGTGCTGAGTGGTTCAGTTCTGAAGTAGACTGTATACTGTCTGGCTGCACATGCACGGTGGTTACCATGCCGACGTGACACTCGCACCCGCAGACCCCGCCGTGGCCGTGCTGAAGAACAAATGCAGTCTAAATAAGAGGCTTGATGCTAGTATGATCAGCATAGTCACTGTCAGCCTACTCAGATTTCAAAATTCAAAATTCTCTACACATGTATGTGGCTAATCGAGGTGCAAAACAGCAAAAATGTATGGAATTACTGCGAAGATGGAGAACAAAATGTGGGACCCATCTTCACAGTAAAGAGCTCTTGTTCTAATTATTTTCTAAGGATATACTCTAATTGATTAATTATAGACTATCCGGTACTATATACAGTATAAACAGGATGATCTGTATATGGTAACTGTGGCAACTTACTTTTATATAGGAGCTTCTTTGGCACAGGATAGAGGAAGATTGGAGGCCAGGATTGATGTACTTACAACTGAAATGGAAACGTTAAAGAAACAGAATGAACGGGACATTGATGCTCTGAAGATTAAAGCTAAAATTGTAGACGACCAAACAGAAACGATAAGGAAGCTTAAGGAGGTAAACGAACTCATCCTTAATAGTGGGTTATGGGGAAAACTGTACCTTCTGCTAAAAGAGATAATAAACAGTCAAATTGTATGTTAATTTATATTGACTCCATTATTTTAGAACACGGTTACTAGGGATAAATTCACCCTGAGCGCTTAGCATTCAGCTGAGTAAACACAAAAGGGTTATGCTTACCAAATAAATGGTACAGTACTAGAGTTTTTAACCTGCTTTTATATTTAATAGGTAAATAGTTTTAAATATTTTACAAATCCTTAGTGGGTCATTGTCACTTGTTGTTGTGCATGTCCAAGACACCTTTTTATTTGTGGAGAAGCGTGTTATGTTAAAGGTCAGAAGGAAGGGTGAGGCTCAGGTTGTTGAAATTGGCTGCTTTTCATCTTGACACACCTTTAGCCCCTATTGGGATATTGTTGCTGAAATACAAAAAAATATATATCATTGCAATTTGTAATTATCCCATCTAAGTATTATGGAAGCTGTGTTTGAAAAAAATCTTCACCGATTTCATCCCCTCTTTGTTAACCACGTAACCATGTCTCATTATTTATAATTGTTTCACTTAAAAATAACTGTTACTAGTTTTTGTTATTCATACATAACTTTTAATACTCAATTTAATAGCTGCTATATAATGTACCATGTTTGCAGTGGCCCTAATTACCCCCATCCTTTTTTTAAATTGTTTTAAAGGGCCTACAAGAAAGGGATGAACAGATAAGAAAACTGCGAGAGGAAAACCTTCAGACTCAAAAATCCTTTCAAGAGCAGCTTGAATATGAAACTGCACCATTGCATGAGCTAAGAGAGAAGGTCGAAAGACTCGCTGAGAGAAAAGAAGAATTAAAACAGCAGCTGGAGGAGAAAGAGACAGATCTGGAGGGTGTAAAGAAAGCTTAGAGG
Organism: Acipenser oxyrinchus oxyrinchus; assembly: GCA_030684275.1. Classification (NCBI taxonomy): domain Eukaryota; kingdom Metazoa; phylum Chordata; class Actinopteri; order Acipenseriformes; family Acipenseridae; genus Acipenser; species Acipenser oxyrinchus. Next base: position 11,415,415 of record CM060250.1, on the reverse strand, counting down.
TGCATGACATTTTAACTTTCACATTGAATGAATGAATCAATCAATTTGTTTTACTTTATCTCTTTATTTTTTAATCAAATGCAGTGCTATGAATAACAAATGGCAAGACAAAGCAGAACTCCTGACACAGCTGGAAGCCCAGGTCAAACATATGAAAGATGTTTTTGATGCTAAGGAAAACAAGCTTGTGGAAGAGAAAGAGAAGTCCCTTCAAAGCCAAAAGTAAGAATGACTATGTCAGCTGATCTGTCAATCTGTAATGTATTGTCTAATTCTGGTCCTGGGTTAAGTACTAGATTGAAATAATCAAAGCTTTCACAGTTTCCAGTTGTAATTTAAATAAAATCTGGGTAAATACCTTATTTAGTTAGTATTTTCTTTTATGTATTCGTTTTAGAAAAATGTGAAATATAAGCTGGCTTTTTGGAATGCAACAAATGTCCCTTTTATTCCATGTTGCATTTCCTTGTGTACTATATACGAGACTACTCTGTGGGTATTTTTGCTATCTAAACAGGACACTAATAATTTTGACATTTGTGTTATACTGTGCGCCCTCGATATTTCACAATTAGAATTTGGTTACTTTACTGTTAGTCCATGTTAACAGTACATTGTATGTGTACTAAATTGTACTGTGTAAGTACCTTTCACTAATTCACTGTTTCAGTAATATCTTTTAATGTGTAAGTCAAATAGCAGAATTGAAGGAGCGCTGTAGTTATGATATATAACTTAAGTAAATACATACAAGTCTTTTTGTTTTTTAAACAATTTCAGAGCTGCAGTGGAGAAGCTTCACTCGCTTGATGACGCATTTAGGAGGCAGCTTGATTTAGTACAAGCAGCCCATCAAGCTGATCTACTTTAACTTGCAACAGAAAAGCAAAAGCAAATAGAAGCAGCTAATGAAAAGGTCATCATGGTGTTAAATATTTCTTTCATACCTCTTGGCCAGATGTCCTTGACTAATTTTTAATTCATGAAAATTATTTAATGTGTGTGTGTAATATATATATATATATATATATATATATATATATATATATATATATATATACACACACTACCGGTCAAAAGTTTTAGAACACCTCCATTTTTCCAGTTTTTATTGAAATTTACGCAGTTTAATGTCTCAATGTACTCTGAAATTAAAGCATAGAACAAATAAACAATTGGAGATAAAAAAGAAATCATGGAATCGTTTTGTTTAACAAAATTTAATCTAAATTTTTGACTCATCAAAGTAGCCACCTTTTGCAGATATAACAGCCGAACACACTCGTGGCATTCTTTCTACAATGGAAACCAAATATTGTTCGGAAAGTTCTTCCCAACACTGTTGCAGAAGTTCCCACAAATGTGTTGCACTTGTAGGTTGCTTTGCTTTCACCCTTCTGTCCAGTTCATCCCAAACCAGCTCGATGGGGTTTAAGTCTGGAGACTGTGCTGGCCATTCCATGATTTGAAGCCTACCGTCTTGTCCTTCTCTTCTAAGGTAGTTCTGACATAGCCTGGAGGTATGTTTTGGGTCATTATCTTGCTGTAGGATGAACCCCTGACCAACTAGGCGTATACCAGAGGGTATTGCATGGCGCTGCAAAATGCTGTGGTAGCCGTTTTGGTTCAGGGTGCCACTCACTCTGTGCAAGTTGCCGACTCTGGATCCAGCAAAAGAGCCCCAGACCATCACGCTTCCTCCTCCATGTTTGACAGTTGGTGTCACACACCGAGGAACCATCCTTTCGCCTACTCGACGGCGTACAAAAACCCTGCGTGATGAACCGAAGATTTCAAATTTTGATTCATCGGTCCATAAGACCACCTTCCAGTCTTCAGTAGTCCACTGGTGGTGCTTCATGGCCCAGGCAAGCCTCTTTTTCTTATTTTGCCATCTTAGCAGTGGCTTTCTTACTGCCACTCGACCTGTCAAACCTGCAGCTCGAAGTCTTCTCTTCACAGTTGAAACTGAGACTTGCTTACTTCGACCAGTGTTAAGCTGTGCTTGAAGCTGTTGTCCTGTGAGCCGCCTATCACGCAAGCTGTTGACTCTCAGAAACTTGTCTTCTGATTTCTGTTGTGGCTTTGGGTCTGCCAGACCTCTTCCTGTCAGAGTTTCCTCCAGTTTCCAAGTGCCTTTTGATGGTGTAGGAAACTGTACTCACTGACACCTTGGCTTTCTTTGCAATTTCTCTAAAGGAAAGACCTACACTTTTAAGGGTTATAATGGTCTGTCTGTCTTCCTTTGTTAATTGCCTTTTTCTCGCCATTATGATAGCAATATACTACTTCCTGCAGTACAATACTGTCCAAATAATGCTTAAGAGGGTGTAGTAACACAGTCTGTTCCAACACTGCTTTTATACAGACAGAGGGTTTGTAAGTAATCAACAAAAGTTGGGACACCTGTAGGAATTGTTAGCATCAACTTTCAAGGCTTAATTTACTTCCATTGCTGCAGAACAGCTGTAAGTTGTTAACCCATTACTTGTTCCCTTGAAAAGGCCTTTTTGTATAACTCTGAAATGTACATTATTTTTCAGTTTTTGGTAACCTAAACTTTTTTTTTAACCTCTGGCAGTTTACCGCTTACCTTTGTACCATTTCAGGTTATTCACTGGACTTGAACTGCTTAAATTTCAATAAAAACTGGAAAAATGGGGGTGTTCTAAAACTTTTGACCGGTAGTGTATATATAATTTGAGCTGTAGTAAGGCTCCTATAGTATTGTTTTAAAAATCATGATGTTGTCTATCACTAGTCCAGAGTCCTAAGATGAAAATGTTAGCCCTGGGAACAGCTGATCTAGCATCGATAAGATTTTTTTCTGATCAGATGTTAGACAGTGGGACAGAATTATTTTACTGTATGACACTGAGTGATATGTGAAACAGTACTGGTTACAGTTTATATTATTATTTTCACAACATATATATATATATTTTTTGTCTTCATTATAACCAGTTACATTTTTGATCTTTTATTGTTTTAAAACAGATAAATAGTTTTCTCCAATGGTGTCTATTATGCTAATTTGTAACTGATTTTTTATGGGTGGGTCACATATATCAGCTGCTTGCTTGTGTATTTAAAAATAAATATGAAAAAATGATCAGATCGGGATTAGAAAGCATGTATCTTAATTTGCATAAATTAAATCAAAGATTTTGTTCTGAAATCTTGTTTCAGGTGTATCGGGTTGAAGAAGAAATGAGGCAAATTCTGCAAGAAACAGCAAGCAGTAAAAAGATGATGGAAGAAAAAATTAGAAGATTCACTAGTGTCCTGAAAGAATTTCAGTAGCTGAAAAAATATGTACTGGGTGAAAATGAGAAGCCTACATGTAACTGTTCAAGTATCTGCTCTTAAAATAGATTAAATAAAGGCATGGGATCAGCCTTGTAACTTCGCCACACTGCAGCAGAACCATATTACTGCAGTGTTTACACACTGTATGTACACACAACCAGGTCATATTAATCATCCCCTTATAAATTGTGTTTTTAAGAGTGTACTTTAATCATTGTAATCTCTGTAAGATATTTTGTATGTATACTATGTGCCTGTGTATCTTATTATTTATGTGCCTGTACTGTGAGAAGATGTACTGAGGATACATAATGGATATAAGTGGACCAAAAGTAGAACCTGATAACTAACCATCAAACCATTCAGTGTTCTGTTTATACACTAGTGGAAGATTGTTTATTATTAGGACAAATTGCAATTATGTTTAATATATTCAGCTAGACATAGTGATATTCCTAGCAGTAAGTCATGTCTAAGTTTATTTTTTAAAGGAGAAAACAATACTTTATAGCCACAACTGTGCATATATGCCTGCCTCACACCCTTTAATAACCCAATAATATGTGTTTTTATGGATATGCAAATTCAGAAGGTGTTTAAGGTATTGGGCATTCTCTCACTTGGTGGAAAATCAGATGCATCGCTGAGCTCCATTATGTATCCTTATGTACTATATTTATAACAGGAGAAGTGTTGCCTTTGTTACATTAATAATGTAGATTTTGTAGATTGCAGATTTGAATACATTTTTTCAAATATAAACATAATATACATTTATTTTAAAAAATGTACAGCGCTTGTAAATGTGTTATTTTTTTTTTAATAAACTTTTTTTTAAAGGAGCAAGCTGGGTTCATCTAGTGAACATATGTGTATTTGGTATGTATAGTCATACAATTCCTGTGCACTGAGTGGAGGTTCAAGCAAGCTCCACAGTAATTTCTAAGCAGTAGATCCTGCTTTGGTACCTGAAATTTTAATCACCACAGCTGTTTATAAACCTAAAATGTTAATAAGCAGGTCACACAAGATTTATACAGATGTAAAATTGTCACTTGCACAATTGGACAACAGAAAGTCAAGACTCCACTTGCTTAAATACTTTATTACAATAACCACCATATAATTCCCCATGAATAGGTTTCGGAAGGCTGGTTTACCTTAGGAGTACATCCATAACAACAAAAACAATCCGTGGTAGAAAGAGTGTCTTCAATTGAAGCACATTCCATGTTGAAAACAGGTTTTGCAGGAAAGGTTGAAGTACTGTACATCAAGCCATTATATTGCTCAGAAATCAGGGTGTGCCCTCTGTGTGTGTGTGTGTCTGCCTTTATTTTAGAGCAAGACGTTACAATATGCAACACGTTAAAGTAGAAAAATATCCCAGGAGTTTGTGTAGGACTTTACCCCAGTGAATTAACTACAAAATGATGCGTGCCAAATAGTTCAAGTTAAATGTTGTTTTGTTTATTCCCTAAATAAATAGTACATGAAGTTGACGCTGCATTTTATTTTATTTATTTATTTTTTCATTCCTTGCTCTTGCCATTTCTTTGCAGTAAACAGTGGCCATAGGCACGTTTGCATAAAGTAATAACATGAGGTTTACTTCAGACTTTTTGTAGCTGAACAAGCAAACAAAAACTGAAATTTAAATTTAAACACTTAAAATAAAACAAACGTGTAAATGGCGTTGTGAAGATGGGGAAAAAACTCACTCGTTTATTACATTCCACATAAAAGAAAGTTGCAACAAAAACTATATATAATATATCAAATCTATATAAAAATCACTAACAACATTCTCAGCAAGTTGGGCGCTGTTTAAGCGAGGCATTTCAAAATGATGTTTTTGCCTTTTTTCTGTCCCATGAGATTATAAACTTGACAGGCTATATGCAAGTCCTTTAAGAATCTGGTGTTCACAGTTACAAAACTGAAAGAATTATAAAGAGAAATTAGAATATATTATTTGTTCTTGTAATATTTGGCAATTACACTGTATCTGTGATGCTACAAACTAAAACATCTGTACATCAGCAGTTGATTCAGTTAATAAGAGAAAAGTGTAAATAAACAGGCAGAAGCTTTTACATTTTTTAAAGCTATTTCCATATTTTCTCCAAGTATTGCTTATTATAGTTTTACTCTTAGAATGTTACTTAAATGTACTTGCAAATGTGCTCCAAACTGCACTGAAAGAAACATTTCCTCAAAGTATGTTATAGATGTGTTGAGGTGGGGAAGGATCACAAGAATTTAGTGAACCAGTCACTTCAAGGCTAGATCCGCCCTTCAAGGGGTAGGGCTGTCCACAGCCTACACCTATTGTAACTGGTTCCCAGAATGCACCAGATCACTCCACTTATGGCACAATTTACAAAAAGCTATTCAATAAGCCCTCCCTGGGAAGGTGTTACAAAAAAAAGACCAGCAGTCCAGGATGCCCTAAGCCGTCACTGTCTTAGCAGATATTGTATTAAAACTACTTAAAAACGAAGGACAGAGAAAATGTTGTTCGCAAAAAATCCTTGTAGTCGGGTAGTTAGTTACAGTAGTGGGCGTGGCCGTGGGCGTGGGCGAAGGTATGTTTATCACGTCGAATGTTCAGTCTATTCAGTCCGACAGCTCCTCCAAAAAGTACAAAATACACCAGTAACTTATAAAAACATTGTCCTAATAAAATGTAATTAAAGTTGGAAAGTGGAAGTGTGACAAAAACAGTTTTCTTGAAAAATCAGACTCCTGCTGTAAAACTAACGTTTGTCTTTAAATGTGTCCACTTCCCTTCTGGAAAGGGGGGTTGGGTAATTTTTGTTCCAGTTGCCGAGGCAACAGTGAGCTGACGTCAGTTCCTCCAGTTTAAAACTGGTCCTGTTACTTAACGGTGAAACGTGCGAGATGTTATTGGTATATTATAAACAACTGAAAAAATAAATCGGAACGGCTTGGGCTACAGACTTGCGGTGATAAAGGTTTTTATTTGGCGTTTATGCGTGTAGCGTGATCTTGGACACAACACTGCCTGGAGATCATGGCTGAGTCGGTGAGCTCGAGCCAGCAGAACTGCACCCCGAGTACCCCGAGTCGCCACGAGAAAAGTTTGGGACTCCTCACGACCAAGTTTGTAACATTGTTGCAGGAGGCAAAGGATGGAGTGCTCGATCTTAAACTGGTCAGTTTTGATTTATATTACAGTAGTTAACGGACTATGTTAACGTCAGTATGGTCTTGCATTGCAAAGCCAAACAAAAGAAAACGTGATTCTCATCGCATTGAACGCATTTAACATCAAAAGTTCAGTTAACTAGTTATAAGTATTTTTTTCTCCGTACAATTTGTAGTTTAACATGATTGTAGATACAGTTTAAAACTTTTTTTTTTTCGACCATCATAATATTTCCTGTTTATGGACGAGTTTAGTAAACTATAGTGCGTATTGTTTTGTTTTGATACACCTGAGACCAATCACACACCACTACCAGGGCAGTCGTCCCTGGCCTGCTGTATTCCTTCATCTTCGTGTCAATACGGCAGGCCAAAGCATTTCTCGGCAGGTGTACGGTTATGACAGCATGTCTCTTAATAGTTTTTATTTTTGTTTTAAAATGTCAATGATTACGTGTACTCCAGCATACATTGTACAAATAACATACTTTTCTCTTTTTGTTTAATTTGATCTTATTACAATGTTGGACACTCCTCCTTGACAAGCGAACTACAGCGTAGATATTGTCATTTTAAGTTCGGTCAGTACGTTGAATAAATAGTTCAGTTGAATAAATAGTTCAGTGTACTTCTGTGTGTGCACAGATTTCTGTGTTTGTTTTTTTTGTATGTTGACATTGCCATTTCTGCTGGCCAGGGTCAAAATGATCCAGGGAAGAGCAAACACGTAATTAATTAACTAACTAACTACGTAGTAAGGTGTAAAAACATTTCTCTGCAATTCGTATAGGCCTAGTCGGTATCTATTATCAAGTATTATTGTTGCATTATTAAAATTTATAATTTTAATTAAATTGAATTTGATACATCACAAATGCCCATACGTGTTTGCATTCACTCCTCAGGTGTCTGCTGCTAACATTTTTTTTTGTACTACATACATAAGTAAACTTTTAACATACAGTACAGTATGGCCAGACGTCAATTTGTGATTTTGGCATTAACTTAAGCCATCGTCACTGGTAATAAAATGTACTACTCTATGAATGTGTTATTGTTTTACACTTTTAACTGTTCCCAAAGAAACAGCCATCCAACAATACAAAAAATAACAATGGTAAGTTTCTTTTTACAGAAACGAAGATCGAACACCTTTTATCAACAATATTTTTCACAAGATATTTATTCATAGTCCCATCTCCCTCCTTTCTTTCGCGCCAAAGCTTCTGGGCAGAGTAGTGTTTAGGTAGCTACAGTATTTGTTCTATTCAAATTACTGGTAAGCTTGTGGCATTACTGTTTGTCTTTTTTTTCATGGCTTCACCTTACACCCACAAAGTAAAAGCTACTGGTCACCTATTTAATTAATTAATTAATTAATTAATTAATTGTGAGGGGGGTCAATTATTAGATGTGTGTTCAGTTAGTAGATTTTATCATAGTTATTCAAAATCTTCAAAAAAAAATTATTTAAAAAAATTGGCTGTGGCTGACTGTTGGTGAGGAATTCCTTTAAACACAGGCAGCACTGTATATTGGTTATATACAAAGCTTGTTTCATCAGAAACGGTTTAGTAGAAAGCAAGATGCTAAATACCTGTCCAAGGAAAAACAAGTAAACTGTAAATGGTCTTAATATACTTTGTTCTAAACAGAGTATATTTTGATTCAGTTAATTACAGTACAGTAGGTTATGTTTTATAGCCCTGTTAACCGTATGTGTGCATTAATATTTGAACAGGTGCTTCTTTTTATCTTGAGTTCTGAATACAAAGTACACATCATTATCACTATACAGTACATATTCAACTGTGTAATTCACTATTGAACTGTAAAAATGGCTTCAGCTTTCTACTTGTCTTGAATTTTATGTTGGCTCTAATTTTTTGTGCAAGACCACACATGCTGTAAACAATGTGCAAACAGCAAACTGAGACAGAGTTTCAAGGAGCATTCAGATGAACTCTTTTCGGGTGATTCTCTCTGCTAAATTCACACTGGTGATGAGTGGTGTTATCCTTTTAACAGGCAGCTGACAGTCTTGCTGTCAGACAAAAAAGAAGAATATATGACATTACCAATGTGCTTGAGGGAATCGGCTTAATTGAGAAGAAAACGAAGAACAGCATTCAATGGAAGTAAGTGGTGGCATTGAAGGGATTGTTTACCGGTACTTGTATGTCATTGCCTCCCTTTATTTATTTTTATTTATTTATTTATTTATTTATTTATTTATTTATTTTAAAGCATGCAGGTTTCTTTATCGTGTTGGCTTCAAGAAATCAACAGGTGTGAGTTTCTAAATATACTGTGTTTTTTTTTGTTTTTTTTTAATTCAGTGGTGTGAGTGTAGGCTGCAATACCAAAGAAGTTTTAGACCAACTCCAACATCTAAAGGCACAAATTGAAGAGTTGGAGATGAAGGAGAAAGATCTGGATCAGCAGAAAATCTGGCTTCAGCAAAGTATAAAGAACGTGTCTGATGACCCAACAAACAGCAGATATCCTTTATACATAAATAAGTGTTTTGTTGCAATATACAGTATGGGAGGATTAAACTACAAACAAAGTGTTGCCCCTCGGACCAAAAGCCAGAATTATTATTATTTGTTTATTTAGCGGACGCCTTTATCCAAGGCGACTTACAGAGACTAGGGTGTGTGAACTATGCATCAGCTGCAGAGTCACTTACAATTACGTCTCGCCCGAAAGACGGGGCACAAGGAGGTTAAGCGACTTGCTCAGGGTCACACAATGAGTCAGTGGCTGAGGTGGGATTTGAATCGGAGTCTATAGTGTTCTTGTGTGTTGAGAAGAACAATCCAAAACCAGTATGATGAATATTCATAACCTGTATTCATTTACTTATTAAACCTGAACAAACAACCTTGCGCTTCCAGCTTGCAACTGCAACTCCCCGCTATCCCGAAAACCCGGACTGGAGCGACGTAACAATCAGCTACGTTACTTCACTCAAAACATGGACTGGACTCAAACAGCGCCACAGTATTATAACAACATTACAGAGTCCCCCTGGTTACAAGCCCTTTTCTTTAACCACTGGACCACACAGCCACAGAATCCACATAATTTAGCTGTTGCCTCATAACGCTTTATTGCAGGATGAATTAGCTGAAACTATTCAACCCCCTGTGTATTTTATTTGTTTTGTTGATGCAACTCCAACCATAGTTACAGTAGATATTTTGATATTACTACTTTTAAAATAAACAATTTCTAGTAGGTCGACCCTAATATTGAATTTCACTGTCGTCATAAAATTGAATAATTTTTAAAATGTCTGCTTTTTATTTAACAATATTTCCTCAACTTTTTATTACATTTGCATATGTTACACATGATGATATTTGCAATTGCTTCAGTGGTATGTGTATTTTCTTCCTTTTTAAGCACTTGAATTGTTAGAAAGTTCCTAAATGTTTTGTAAGATAAAATACACTGATTACAGTAAAATTCTATTAACTTTTTTTTTTTTTTTTAATCGCCTGCATTTATTGGCACCAATTAGGATAATGGGTTGGATAATTAAGTCTGGTCATATAAGAATAGTGAAAAGGCTCAAACATGCATTTATAGGTTTAATAGCTTGGATGTTCTATTTTGTGTTGATGCATTTTTGTAGCAGTAACCTTTTCAACACTGCTGATGTGTAAGGGGGAGGGGGCCCCGTCCAAATACTCCATTAAACTGACCAGTTAACCAGGCCTGGTCTTGGGTTGCCCCTGTGTAATTATGGCCACTAAGACACTGATGCTGTTTAAGTAGTTATAGAAGGGTTGCCTTGAATGTTTATGCATTTTGTTTTAACTTTTCTGAATTGGTTTTCCCATAGGCGATACTCTCCTGGCAATTCTGGCTCCATCAGGTACACAGCTAGAGGTACCAGTACCCGAATTGGTATGTAAAGGCTGTATTTCTATTTTTATTTATTTATTTTAAATGAAATTTTAATTTATTTAATTAATTTTAAAAAACCATTCTGCATGACCTAACTATTGACAAAAATGGCTTTGTGTTGTATAAGCGTCTTTTGGCTTAAAAGTTAAGCGAAAGGATAAAGTTGTGTATACAGGTAGTTTACTGTAATAACATTTGTCTTATGTTATAATTTTTATGGTATCATACTTCTCGCTGGATTTTTTTTCCTGTTAAGGGGCAAAATGGACAGAAGAAGTATCAGGTGAATTTAAGAAGCCACTCTGGGCCTATCCAAGTGCTTTTAATGAACAGAGAGTTCAGTTCATCGAAGCCAGTGGTATTCTCAGTTCCGCCACCTGATGACCTGTCGGTAATGCCTACTCCACCAGCCACCCCTGCAACTCCCCAGAAGTCGCCTCCATCTCGGCATTTGCCAGAGCAGGCCTCCTTGTTGGAACCACACATACCACAGACATCAACAGCAGAGATGCAGTCTGGTATGTACTACTAAAGGCAAATCCATTTAGACTTGGGGGTTAAGTCAAATGCAACTGATGAGCATGAAGAGGATTAAACACATGTCCATTGTTACTGTTCTTAGTCTACATGACACCTACAGTGCTTTTATTTATTTATTTATTTATTTATTTAGAATATTGTTCTTTATTCTAATTTACTAAATACAATAGTTTGCAATTTGGTTAAAATACCAATGTTAAATGAGGCAGCAGCTCCCTCTAATGTAATTCATTGAGGGTCTCTTCTGGTTTACTCTGCATTTCTTCAATCACTCTACTACACTCAGCAGCTAAGGTTATATACAAAATGATTGAACTCATACATATCCTTAGGCCGTATAAAGCAGTCTGTATGTATCTGTCTGTGTGTGTCACACTTGCATTATTATATGTGCATTCTGTGGATATAGGCAATTGTGATTTATTTTTCAATGTCACTGACATGCTGGTTTATAATGTTAAGGGGTTCATTTTAAATAAGCAGGTACAATACATTTCTAAAGTTCATTAGTGTGTGAAATTAGCTATTGATTTTTTTTTTTTATTAAACATCTATCTAATTATTATTAATTTATTTATTTATTTTTTAGACTGCGGCTTATTACAGTCCAGTACTCTTCAAACTACCCAATATTCAGCAGACCCAGACCCGGACCCCTTGACTGGCACAGGCATTGAAACGGAAAATAATAATCAATCAGTCAATGATGCCCATGGTTTTCTGCTTCCCCTGGATGTTAACAGCATTCTTAAACTGAACACTGCTGATCAGATAAAGGAAGAATCTGAAGGTAAGGATAAAATGTGGTGAATTTGTCTGTGTTGGCCTGTTGTTTAATATAGTAGGTGTGAACACAGAACATTCTCAAACTCCTCATTTAAAATGTATTGTGTATTCAGCTTGTAAGTTGCATTTTTTGTCTTCTTATTTTAGGACCTATTGTTGCAGATTTGATGGATGAATTGATGTCTTCTGATGGTAAGTTTGGGGGGGGAGGGGGGTGATCCAACATTTATAGACATTATGAACATCCAAAATATACATTGTATTGTTTTATCCTACTGTATCTTCATGTAGTTTCTTTTATCCTAACATTACTGTAACATTTCTATCTACTTGCAGTAACTCCTTAACTAAAACATTTTATGGGTTAGATACTTTAATTTTGCCAGGATCATGATGTTACTGTAAATATTGCAATTTGAATTATCACTTAAACTGCAACAATAATAATAAATAAACAACGCTGAGCAAAAAAAGGTAAAGCTTTTATATGTTAGCATGGATGTTGGTAATACCAATTGGTCACGTCATGCCACAATCTTAAGAATTCTTCAGGGCCATAAAATTGAATTCTAGTGTTTTGAAAACGTGTGTGTGTGTATATATATATATATATATATATATATATATATATATATATATATATATATATATGTGTGTGTGTGTGTGTGTACAGAGCATCAAAAGAAACTTAACACAGCTATTTTTGAAAAAAAGAAGGTATATAAATGATGGACATTGATGAAATGTTTTTGGTTTCTTTTTAATCACTCGATCATTCATTCATCCTTGACCATGACACACTTGAGTGATTATGACTGGAGCATATGCACTTACATCACCTAATTAGTGAGACAGTTGTTTGGACACTGTGATTTAATCTGTTGAATTGCAAGCTTAAATAAAAGCAATAAAGAAAATCACAGAAAAACAACATGACACACCTGTCAAGAGAGCAGCGCCCTCGTGTAATCAGCATGTTAGAGGTTGGACTGTGGCTCGCCATCTTGGGTGCTCACAGCCAGCAATTTCAAAGACGGTATAACCAGACACACTCTGTCAGTGACAGGCAACTAACTGGGAAACAGCGTCACAACACCTGCCCAAGATCGACAGATCATTTTGCAGCATCTTCGTGATGTCAATTGTTAATCAGCATAATAAAAAGTCACTGCACCTGCTCTGAAACAGAGTTAGTTATTTTTCGATCACATCTAGTGAATTTTATCCAAATATAAGTGATACGTTTCTTTTGATACTCAGTGTTTGTGTGTGTGTGTATACATACTTTTTTTGGGGGACTTTAAAACAATGGCCACAAATTCATATGAATTTCAATGTTTTATAGGGTTGCCGAAGAGTAAAATTGGAATAACAAATATTTTGTTTTGTAATGAATTCAAGTGGTGTACCAAAGGAACGACGGCTTATGCATTGGAATTCATAGGAATCTGCAGCCATTATTTTAAAGTGTACCCGTTTTTTTGTAGTAGTGTGTAAATGTTATGTGCACACTGACCTAGTAGTTCTGGGGTCTGCATACCAGAAAGCTCACTGTACATTTTTATATGCTGATGCTTCATATATAAATAAATCTTTAGGATTGTTTAAAATATATATAATATATATTTTGTTTTTTTAAACAATCCTAAAGATGTATTTATTTATTTTTTACAAGGGAGCAAGAATTTACTTTTTCCCTTTTTAAAAAAAAAGTATATATAAATAAATGCATTTATCTATGAAATGTAAACCTTGTGTACTTTCTTTACAGTTTTCCCCTTGCTTCGACTGTCCCCAACACCTGGTGTTGATTACAACTTTAATCTGGATGACAACGAAGGAGTCTGTGATCTCTTCGATGTACAAATTCTAAATTATTAGTTGATGTTGCAACATGTTCGAATGATCTTGACTACCTCCTGCAACCTTAGTCTTATCTAGAGTAATCTGTAATGTAAGGATGATATGTTTATGGTGTATAAATCAAAAGGTTAACTATTCATATGGATTTAGGTAACCAAACTAGTATTTTGTTTTTGCCAGACATGACATTTAAAAGTTAATATCATTTAGTTGAAAGATTTATATTGAAATTGTTTCAGTTGAAAATACTTTTCAGTGATGCATTATGTTTATATTTGTTTTTGGTTTTTTTAATTGGCATTATACCAGAATAACATGAATCGATATTTTGTTAAAATTCTTTTGTATAAAGTTACATGCATGTTCTTTATTGGAACAAAAAAATGTTACTGCCAAGGAACAACATTTTAGTGTTTCAGGTTCTTGTTGAATGTAGTTTTTGTTACTGCCATTCCCTACAGTTTTTTTTTTTTCTTTTCTGTGTATATATAATAATTTAAGTGAAGTGACTTTTGTCACAGCACTTTGGGTTTTTTTTTTTAAACTTTCCTAGATTGGCGGAAAGGCTTACAAAGACTTTATTTGTAGTTGCAGGTTGCTTTTTTTATTTGTTTGTTTGTTTTTTGTACATACTGAAAACAACCTTGACTCTTTTTTTGCACATTTGTTTTAATCTTTCTTTTTTTTTTTTTTTTTAATTGGACCAAAGTTTGACACACAGGTGCATTAAATAAATCCTATGTCTCTGAGAATCAACACTTGTCTAAATTATTATTCTAAGATTTGCTATAACTGAGAAAACAGCTGGGCAGTTGCATCCATGTTGAGGATTTCGACAGGTGCTGGTTTTGTGACCTTGAAGGGAGAGAAAGCACGAAATGTCACAAATCAAAGAAACTGACAAAAAAAGTGGCATACCATGAAAGGAAGTTCTCCTTGGGGTTACTGCTAGCATATGTATTCGCTATAAGATACTGTACCTGTTGGTATAATGTTGTGTTTGTGGTGTTTCTGGATGTATTTTTGGCTTCTGAGCAAGATTACCATCTTGAAGAATTTACTTCAAATGTGGTACCTAGTGGCATTCTATGATTCACTGGGTATAGTCCAATAATTTGACTGTCTGTCACAACAAGACTTTATGTTGGCCAAAACATATTTTTCAAAACTTCTGGACATATTCTCCAATTAGTACAATAACATTTCAACAGTGCCATCTTTGGGAATCCTAGTGATCAATTCTCCCTTTCATCTAGCTGTGTTTTTACCAAACTATTCTATAAATTGGAGTAGAGTGATTGATAATTTAATTATTAATAGTGCTTTAAGCAAATCATAACCTGATACAAAAACAGGATCCTGATGGAATAATCTCATTATAATGTGGAACCAAACAAATAGTTTTTTTATGTTTTAAGATGTGCATATGTGGGTTATGTTCATTGCAATTACAAATAGTCTTTCTCAATTTTTGAGATGGTCAAAATAAAGGACTCCTTAAATAATGATAGAATCAACAGTGATTGAACCAACAAATCCATGTAATTTGGTATCAGTCCATCCTACTGCCCACTAGAGAGAATAATCTCCTAGGTCAGAGCTGTCAAAACATATGGCTCATTGAGCTCTAATGTGTCTTGATTTAGTTAAGTATCCAATTTTAGGCTATAGGTTCAAAAAAAAAAAGGACAAATTAGAAGACTTCTTAAATGATGAATAAACTCAAAAATACTGAATCAGTAAAAGCGGACATTGCCCAGCAGCACTGGGAAATGAATGTATGTATATATGTATGTATGTATATATAAGGGTATATATATATACAGTACTGTGCAAAAGTTTTAGGCAGCTGTGAAAAAATGCTGTAAAGTAAGAATGCTTTCAAAAATAGACATGTTAATAGATTATATTGATCAATTAACTAAATGCAAAGTGAGTGAACAGAAGAAAAATCTAAATCAAATCCATATTTGGTGTGACCACCCTTTGCCTTCAAAACAGCATCAATTCTTCTAGGTACACTTGCACAAAGTCAGGGATTTTGTAGGCATATAGTCAGGTGTATGATTAAACAATGATACCAAACAGGTGCTAATGATCATCAATTCAATATGTAGGTTGAAACACAATCATTAACTGAAACAGAAACAGCTGTGTAGGAGGAATAAAACTGGGTGAGGAACAGCCAAACTCAGCTAACAAGGTGAGGTTGCTGAAGACAGTTTACTGTCAAAAGTCATACACCATGGCAAGACTGAGCACAGCAACAAGACACAAGGTAGTTATACTGCATCAGCAAGGTCTCTCCCAGGCAGAAATTTCAAGGCAGGCGGGTTTCCAGATGTGCTGTCCAAGCTCTTTTGAAGAAGCACAAAGAAACGAACAGCGTTGAGGACCGTAGACACAGTGGTCGGCCAAGGAAACTTACTGCAGCAGATGAAAGACACATCATGCTTACTTCCCTTCACAATCGGAAGATGTCCAGCAGTGCCATCAGCTCAGAACTGGCAGAAAACAGTGGGACCCTGGTACACCCATCTGCTGTCGGAGAAGTCTGGTCAGAAGTGGCCTTCATGGAAGACTTGCGGCCAAAAGCCATACCTCTGGCGTGGAAACAAGGCCAAGCGACTCAACTCTGCACGAAAACACAGGAACTGGGGTGCAGAAAAATGGCAACAGGTGCTCTGGACTGATGAGTCAAAATTTGAAATATTTGGCTGTAGCAGAAGGCAGTTTGTTGCGAAGGGCTGGAGAGCGTACACAAATGAGTGTCTGCAGGCAACAGTGAAGCATGGTGGAGGTTCCTTGCAAGTTTGGGGCTGCATTTCTGCAAATGGAGTTGGGGATTTGGTCAGAATTAATGGTCTCCTCAATGCTGAGAAGTACAGGCAGATACTTATCCATCATGCAATACCATCAGGGAGGCATCTGATTGGCCCCAAATTTATTCTGCAGCATGACAGCGACCCCAAACATACAGCGAAAGTCATTAAGAACTATCTTCAGTGTAAAGAAGAACAAGGAGTCCTGGAAGTGATGGTATGGCCCCCACAGAGCCCTGATCTCAACATCATCGAGTCTGTCTGGGATTACATGAAGAGAGAGAAGAAACTGAGGCTGCCTAAATCCACAGAAGAACTGTGTTTAGTTCTCCAAGATGTTTGAGCCAACCTACCTGCCGAGTTCCTTCAAAGACTGTGTGCAAGTGTACCTAGAAGAATTGATGCTTGATGCTGTTTTGAAGGCAAAGGGTGGTCACACCAAATATGGATTTGATTTAGATTTTTCTTCTGTTCACTCACTTTGCATTTAGTTAATTGATCAATATAATCTATTAACATGTCTATTTTGAAAGCATTCTTACTTTACAGCATTTTTTCACACCTGCCTAAAACTTTTGCACAGTACTGTATATATATATATATATATATATATATATATATATATATATATATATATATATAGGGTAAAGTCAATGTGAATTGATTAACCATTTCATCAGGTGTTTTCCGGTGTTTATTAGCTATCCACCGATTTCATTTATTTTGTACTGGGGGGGTTTTATCGGTTAAAACTGAAAATCAGAAGCCCTAATTATATTCAATAAAAAAAAGTTAGTGGTTTTCTGGGTTGAGCCAATGTCATTAGTATGTCTCTTAGCCAAAAAAGGAATGTCTCTGTTGCAGATTATTTTGACAATTAGGAATAGGGGTTTACCTGAAGCTGCTGTGTTGGTTCCTGGGCTGTGCATTTTGATATGCTCTTGACTTCCCTTTGTACTTCTGTAAATATTTTATTCATGTTGTCGACCTTGTCGCTATTGCCAACTTTTATCTTAATAAAGACCAAACACTTATTGTTACCAGACTACATTAGGTGTACATTAATTTAAAAAAGCAACACCATACACTATGAAAGAAAACAAAACAGCCTTTTAATAAGAAAATAGCACTGCTGCAATCACCATTCAGTGTAAACTGTAATTCTAATTTGTTATTTCTGTGTATTTTCCTCGTGGAGCTTTTCATGTTTAAACATTAAAAAAAAAAAACTGTAAGGCAAGTATATTGTTTGTGAGGTCTAACATGTGACCCTGTACATACTTGATACATTTACTTAAATCCCTAATACAGTAGGTCTATTTAGAGTATTCAAACCAACAGCATACTAATTATTAGCCTACAGTACATGGTGAATGTTTAAGACACTGAATTAAAGAAGAAATGTTACCTATTTGTGTGTGCGCTAATTCAATCAATCCAATTGACTGATTCGTACGTCCTCTGTTTTTCATTAATATGTTTTCCTTCAATCTAAAAAGCTTTATGCAATAGAGTCCGAAGTTCCTATTTTTAAGGTGCATATTGCCTGGCTTAGTATGTGCCAAAAATCTCAGATGCTCATTTCATGAAAATTGACTAATTAAACCAAGCTTCATAGGATTACAATGAGCTCAGCGATCTAGCTCGGACGCTAAGATTTTTGGCACACACCAATAGAATCATTCAGACAACCATCCATTCAGTCCTTAAGAGTTCCCACAGCCGCACAGAACCTTGAAACAGTTATTATAAAATGATTAATGAGTGACACATTAAGGATGTAGCGTTAGTCAGAAGTGGAGCATACGTACAAACAATACAATCCACTACAATAGACACAATCGTATACTTTATGGTGTACAGTAGCACAGCACAATATAAGTTCCTTACATACATTTTAGAAGACTTTCACGATTGAATAAAAGTTTGAATTAGAATTAAATAAATCTATTCTGCACTATTTTCAGTCTCAAAAGTGTATTTAGCATGTGTCTGGCTCAAAGTACAATGTTTCAGTTCTTCCTAAATCGTAGCTTTGGAAAACAGACCAAGCCGAACTCAGTGTGAATTCTAATGGTCCACTAGCCCAAAACAGTTGTTTTTTGTTAAAATTTGGCAAATACAATTAGAGCTGCAATTGTGATCCAGTGAAGAGTAAAACTAAAATAAAAGTGAGTTTTGTTAATGGCATTAGGAGTTCCTAAGACTTGCTGGCAAAACAACAACTATGCAACAAATTAATTCACTCGAAAATAAAAGCGATCATTTGTTAAAAAACAAAACAATATCATGCTTTGAATTTCCAGACGTCTAAACCACATTTTGCTGATATCATTGAAAAGACGGTATAAATTAATTTAGGTAGTTGCAAGATTTCGGGAAATAACCAAAATAGATTTGTTTAAAACAACTGAGCTCTTTCCTATTGCAAAATGAAAAAAGAAACAATTCCTGGCTGTTGCATTTTTGCAATACTAGAGAAACGCTGTCAACAGTGATTGTATGTAAGATCTTTAAGCATTAACATACACCAGTAAACTTCTACTTTGATATATTATTAAATACATTTTTTTGTGCAAGATACTTTATTTAAATATTACCACAAAATATTTATCCTTACAGAAGTGACATTTCTAAATGCATTTCTTCCAAGTTTGCAATAACCTTTTTAATTGTTGAAAAGCTCAATTTGATTTTAAATCATAAATTACTATGACTTAAAATATTTCCTTATTACTCATTTGCATAACAACATTTTCCTTTATTGTTTTTCAGTATATTTTCCAGACCTTATATTAATGTATTTTTCCTGCCACAGTTGACTTCATTTCTTGAAGGTAATCGGACCGTACCTGAGCCATACACTCACATTCGATGCTGCACAATGGAAACTATGTGGTGTCAGGTTACTTTTAACACAGGAAATGAATGGATAGATGAAACCAAGTACAGTATTTGATTCATATTTAAGTGAAAACTTAAGTCAACAACAAAGCAATAAGAGATGTGTGAGAAAGTTGGTATGGTAATGACAGGTAAGAAAAGGATTCTCTACATTAAAATCAATATAATCACATCCGTACTCACCCTTTTAAGGCTTGTTGCAACAGGCTTTGTTTTATTTTTTGGTTTAGAGTTTTTATTGGCTACTTGAAAGACATTTTTCTGCTTCTGTCCTTTTGATCTGTTTTTAGCCATGTTTACCTGATTGAGGAAAGATATTGAAAAGTCAAAATGGTCACTTCCAAACAGCAAGCTATTTAATGCACTGTGCCATTACTGAAGTTATATCAGCTTATTACATAAAGTACAGTCATAAATCTACAAACAATTACAAATATTACATTTCATGACAATTAATATTATTCTATATTGCTATGTTAAAGTGTAAACCATGGTACATAAAGTCTTGATAAATTTATACACACACTCGTATAAGAGTAATAACAATTTAGATGTGGTCCAGAATCTAAAGACCATGGCTGGTTAGCATTTGGCTTATTCTCATGTAATACAACTTCCCTAGGCATGTCGACATCGGACCATATTTCAACACCCTTTTGTATTGCTTTCTTAATCTGAGGGTTTCGTTTTTTACTGTACAATGTGGATATGATCCAAGCAAAAAATTACATTATAGCTTAGTCATTGTAAAAATAGGTTGTAATCTTTGGTTGGGATCATGGTGGTTCAATTGTGAAATTATGGAACTCCAAAAAGAAAATTGCTGAAAAGTTTTTATTTGTTTTTCTTTTCTCAAGTCATGTTTTAAAATGATGTCTATATTATTGATGGCACGTTCCTTTTTCTTTTTTACCAAGAAAAACACAAATTGAATTGTAATTGTTTGATTTTTTATTTGGTACTGTAACTTCGAGCATTTGTATCTCAGCTTCTAATTAGGATATCTTGAAGATTTTGTACCAAACGCTCATATAAAACATTCATATAATATATGTCTACTTATTGAGACTTAATTTTAACATTTTGGTACAGTACCTAAAATTAGTAAATAGTCCATATTAACCTCCTGGTGCTATCAATAAAAGTAACCAGCACCAGTGTGGATAGGGCTCTGGACTCTTGACCGGAGGGTCGTGGGTTCAATCCCAGGTGGGGGACACTGCTGCTGTACCCTTGAGCAAGGTACTTTACCTAGATTGCTCCAGTAAAAACCCAACTGTATAAATGGGTAATTGTATGTAAAAATAATGTGATATCTTGTAACAATTGTAAGTCGCGTCTGCTAAGAAATAAGTAATAATACTAACCCACATGGAGCACACACTCCGGGTAAGAGCTTTTATTACCAAATATATGATGATATCATTTGAATTTATGATATCATAACATTGCGTATCATTTATTATGTGGGCTTCTACTTTAACTTACTGAATTAGCTGTATTTATATATATATATATATATATATATATATATATATATATATATATATATATATATATATATATATATATATATATAGACAGTACTGTGCAAAAGTTTTAGGCAGGTGTGAAAAAATGCTGTAAAGTAAGAATGCTTTCAAAATAGACATGTTAATAGATTATATTTATCAATTAACTAAATGCAAAGTGAGTGAACAGAAGAAAAATCTAAATCAAATCCATATTTGGTGTGACAACCCTTCAAAACAGCATCAATTCTTCTAGGTACACTTGCACAAAGTCAAAGGATTTTGTAGGCATATAGTCAGGTGTATGATTAAACAATTATACCAAACAGGTGCTAATGATCATCAATTCAATATGTAGGTTGAAACACAATCATTAACTGAAACAGAAACAGCTGTGTGGGAGGAATAAAACCGGGTGAGGAACAGCCAAACTCAGCTAACAAGGTGAGGTTGCTGAAGACAGTTTACTGTCAAAAGTCATACACCATGGCAAGACTGAGCACAGCAACAAGACACAAGGTAGTTATACTGCATCAGCAAGGTCTCTCCCAGGCAGAAATTTCAAGGCAGATAGGGGTTTCCAGATGTGCTGTCCAAGCTCTTTTGAAGAAGCACAAAGAAACGGACAGCGTTGAGGACCGTGAGCGCAATGGTCGACCAAGGAAACTTACTGCAGCAGATGAAATACACATCATGCTTACTTCCCGCCATGATCGGAAGATGTCCAGCAGTGCCATCAGCTCAGAATTGGCAGAAAACAGTGGGACCCTGGTACACCCATCTACTGTCCGGAGAAGTCTGGTCAGAAGTGGCCTTCATGGAAGACTTGCGGCCAAAAAGCCATACCTCCGATGTGGAAACAAGGCCAAGCGACTCAACTATGCACAAAAACACAGGAACTGGGGTGCAGAAAAATGGCAGCAGGTGCTCTGGACTGATGAGTCAAAATTTGAAATATTTGGCTGTACCAGTTGGCAGTTTGTTCGCCCAAGGGCTGGAGAGTGGTACACGAATGAGTGTCTGCAGGCAACAGTGAAGCATGGTGGAGGTTCCTTGCAAGTTTGGGGCTGCATTTCTGCAAATGGAGTTGGGGATTTGGTCAGAATTAATGGTCTCCTCAATGCTGAGAACTACAGGCAGATACTTATCCATCATGCAATACCATCAGGGAGGCATCTGATTGGCCCCAAATTTATTCTGCAGCATGACAACGACCCCAAACATACAGCGAAAGTCATTAAGAACTATCTTCAGCGTAAAGAAGAACAAGGAGTCCTGGAAGTGATGGTATGGCCCCACAGAGCCCTGATCTCAACATCATCGAGTCTGTCTGGGATTACATGAAGAGAGAGAAGCAACTGAGGCTGCCTAAATCCACAGAAGAACTGTGGTTAGTTCTCCAAGATGTTTGGGCCAACCTACCTGCCGAGTTCCTTCAAAAACTGTGTGCAAGTGTACCTAGAAGAATTGATGCTGTTTTGAAGGCAAAGGGTGGTCACACCAAATATTGATTTGATGTAGATTTTTCTTCTGTTCACTCACTTTGCATTTTGTTAATTGATAAATATAAACTATTAACATGTCTATTTTTGAAAGCATTCTTACTTTACAGCATTTTTTCACACCTGCCTAAAACTTTTGCACAGTACTGTGTATATATATATATATATATATATATATATATATATTATATATTTATATATATATTTTTTGTTTGCTTGTTTTAATATATAAAAACGAATAATTTATTTCAAGACTTTTAGTCTGCATAACTACCAAGGGTATTAAAAATGGTCATGTTCTGGTCAAATATACAGTATACGACCCAGGCAATGGCATCGTTGCAGGACTCTGTCTGTCTCGTTTATTTGTCTTGTCCTATCTGTGGGGCAGTGTTGCCAAGTCTCACAAGAAAAACAAGCAGCACTGCCTTTCAAAACAAGTGTAATCCATGTTAAGAGTATGGGTGTTTATGCAGTACTAGAGGCCGCTGGAGGATGCAAAAGAAACAGTGTTGAAATAAGAGTAACAGAGTTAGTGTTGAAATAATAGTAACAAAGTTAGTTTGATAGTGAAAGGGTTAGGTAACAAAGGGTTAGGTTTAGGGGTTGGGGTAGAGGTTAGGTTTAGGGGTAGGGGTAAGGTTTAGGGTTTAGATGTAGGGGTTAGGTGTAAGTTTCATATGATGGGGTGTGGACTGAAGTTGCAGCTGAATTTTATTTTACTATATTTTTGTAGATAACTTTAGAATTTATTTTTTATTTTCCGATTTTTTTTTTCTTTAAATGAATATAATAAATGTCAAGGATGAGAAACTTGGTAGAATTTTGTGTTTTTGAATGTGTGAGTTAAGTGTTAAATTATTTTGTACCCTCTAGGGGCCTCTAGTGGCTACTACATCCAACGCTCAACGCTCTGAACTGAAAGGTAATACGCAGTAATATGTTCACCTATATTTCATAAATAAATTTTCACAATTTCTGTATTTTCCTCAATTTATTGTTGTTTCAATGACCTGCATGTTTACATGTTACATTGCAGGTCTAAAATTAATATTGTATTTACATATCTTACATCTCGTCATGAGCTGGTACTGTAATCCCTTTCAAAATAAATACAGTGCATTTGTCATCAACAACGCTCGCAACAGTATTTAATGCACGCAGCAGTCATACGATTTACTTATTTTTTTTAAACCCAGCATTCAGATCTTCAAGGGAAGAGCATGTCAAAAATAATCCTTACAAAGAATGTGTGGTGTTTGTGGTGAAATCAGGTCAGTTATTGTACTTTGCTTCATAATAACTGGATATACTTTATTGCGTAATACATACAGTATAAACTAAAATAATGGGAAAACACCAGTGTTACATTTAAAGATGAATACACTGCAGATCTACACTACTACACAAATTACACAAACTCTAGGCAACGTTCTATCCCTTGTTCTTGTATGTTTTGCTTCCATTAACAGACAAACTACTGTACTGCACAACAATGCTAGTATTTAAA
Organism: Acipenser oxyrinchus oxyrinchus; assembly: GCA_030684275.1. Classification (NCBI taxonomy): domain Eukaryota; kingdom Metazoa; phylum Chordata; class Actinopteri; order Acipenseriformes; family Acipenseridae; genus Acipenser; species Acipenser oxyrinchus. The sequence goes on along the minus strand of CM060250.1, from coordinate 11,391,579 downwards.
ATGTCTTACTCGCAAACATTTCTTGTTTTAAGTACTTGTCTTGCGGCTTTCGGCCATGTGGAGATTTTGGTTTGCGACTCGTAGGGTCAGAGTTTGACCACCCTGCTGCAAGGCGAAGTGCTAATCCAAGCCAGGTTAGTTGGTGTTTACATCTAGACACATACACCACCCCTTTTTATAGAACAGAAGTGTGTAACTTTGTTACAACAGACACTTGCCCTCTTACGCTATTTTGTAAACACAATCGTCAATGAACACAGGCTGAGAAGCATACTCACTTTCTGGTGGACCAACCGGAGAAGGAACTACACCACGTGAGGTGACGTCATCAACGTGCTTCTGGAATATTCTTCTGATTTATCGTTGATAGGAAAACGTTCATTGTAGTGTCATTCCAACCACCGCGGTATGTTAGTATCATCAACATGAGTGTAGCAACAGTTCACTAGTACCCAAAATTTATTAGAGCAGATGATGCATCAGAGACTCAGACAAGATTTCTATTAAAAAGTCGTTAAATATACAGAACTAGAATTAAAAGAGAATTGCACTAGAGTTGTAAAAGTATATTATTATTTGTTTATTTAGCAGACGCCTTTATCCAAGGCGACTTACAGAGACTAGGGTGTGTGAACTATGCATCAGCTGCAGAATCACTTACAATTACATCTCACCCGAAAGCCAGAGCACAAGGAGGTTAAATGACTTGCTCAGGGTCACACAATGAGTTAGTGGCTGAGATGGGATTTGAACCGGGGAACTCCTGATTACAAGCCCTTTTCTTTAACCACTGGACCACACAGCCTCCCTATAGCACTTGATTTGACAGATATCAAATGCTACATGAGTCTAACGTTTCTAAGATGATGATTTAGTGCTGCTTTGTCAAGGTTAAACTTTGGTGACGTCATCAGGTACACCAACTAACCCTGGAAGTATATTCAGTGAATGAAAGGTTTTTTTAATGTTCAATGTTAGCTGTCCTAAAGTAGGCTGTAGTTATTCATTGTATTAAGCATTGCACTGAAGAAATACAAGCATAAATGTACAAATCTGTTGCATGAATAAAGCACCGCTTTCTTGCATTTTAACATCACATAACTGGAATGACTGCTAGATTCATAGCCACAATTGTCTTAAGACAACTGCTGTTTTTATCTTGCTATTTGAAAATATGGAATGTGGTAGCTACATAAAGGGAATCAGCAAAGTTGATGCTGGTGTGGGTTGAGCAACATTTCATTTTTTTTTTTTAAGACCACCGAAATATATTGAAAACTGAATTCCTCCCCTCCTTTTTAGCTGTCTTTCCTCCAATGACCTGGTCTTGGTTGAACTGCACCCCATATCATAAGGTGGCTCCTTTCAGGATGAAAAGCTCTTGGGGCACATCTATCAATTGTATTCTATATAAATAATTCTACTGCTAACGCTTTATTTATATAATCTGCATTTATGGGACCACAGAATGCTTAATATTTCAAAATAACCAGTAGAAAGTACAGTTTTTTCCAATACTGAATATTTTCTCAGTTGCTAAAGTATAGTCTTCGAAGCTGATTCACAGGTATTCTAAACATTGTGACTGTTATTACAATTCTGTCCACACGGTGACAGCAAATACCACACGGTGACAAAACTAACACTTATTTACTATGTGTTGTGTTTTCACTCAAAACACAATGGTTGTGTTTTTGGTGCATGCTCAATATACTACTGAAATGTTTGATTGTAATACGTCTGTGCTAACAGACCAACACAATCACAGTGATTTCAGTTTAAAACTACCACATTTTAAAAACTATAATCCTTAGTAAAGTTCCTATGTCATGGAGCAAAAATAACATAATCCTATGAAAAAATCTTCAATAACCCTGTCAATATGGTGTCAGTACTGTTTCAGCAACTCTGTGTCTTTTGAAATATATCCTCAATGAGTATCAACATCAAATGTATTGATTCCATTAAATAATACAGTGTTAAAAATAACCCCTGTTAACCTTAGTTATGAATGTAAACATGCTTTATTGTGGGAAAGGGTTGCCTGCATCAACAAACAAACCCCCCTTAGTGAAAGCTATTATCACAATCTAAACAATGTTATACCTACATAAAAAGATTGAAATAAATTTTAAATAACACGTCAAAGGCCATATATTAATGTGGTCAAAATGCCAGTAATATGTTGGCCTACTGACATTTCCCACAGGAAATATGTTTTATTGATTTTTGAGGAGGTCACATAGTTTAAGCGAAACGTTACAGTTACAGTTTTGTATAAGGAACAGAAACCTTAGCCGGTTCATACTGAGTCAAGTTGACTACTGCTCAGCAACTATTTAACCAGATTGGCTTGCCTTCAAAATAGTCTCTATGAAAACAAGAGAAATTGGGAACTAGCTTTATTCATTGCATAATCATACAACCAGTGCACACCAACTTTAAAAAGAAATTCTTCTGATATGATATAATAGTCTATGATCTAAACTATTTTTCAACATAGCAGATTTAAAATATGGTTGAAGAATATATATATATATATATATATATATATATATATATATATATATATATATATATATATATATATAGTGTGTGGTGTGTATTTTATTTTATAAATATTTCCATTACCTTATAGCAGGGTCCAAAAAGGCTCTCAAGGCTACTTTTGTAGACAGTTGGCTACTTTTGTGGACAGTAGATTTCGTATACAGTACTGTGAAAAAGTATTTGCCCCCTGTCTGATTTTCTGCATTTTTGTACATTTTTCACATTGTATTTGGTCAGATTTTTTTGTGGGTTGTTGTAGTAGTATATAGAGGGAGTCTGAGAGAAAAAATGACACCAAAGTTTGGTGCTTCTTTCATTTGTTTGGTGTGCAAGGTAATCAAACATGCAATCTTCAGGTGTGAAAAAGTTATTGACCCCCCCTAGTTAACTCAACCCAATTAAAGGGATAATTAGTTTCAGCTGTTTGAGTACTTTGAGAATCTCACTAACTTTGGCCCTTACCATCAGAGTGAAGTTGTCAGCACACACGTTCTAGAGGCACATCATGCCACAAACAAAAGAAATTCCTGAAAAAAGTTGTTGATGCCTATCAGTCTGGAAAGGATTACAAAGCCAATTCTAAGGCTCTGGGGCTCCACCAAACCACAGTCTGACCCATATTCTCCAAATGGAGAAAGTTTGGGACAGTAGTGAATCTTCCCAGGAGTGGCCGTCCTGCCAAAATCTCTCCAAGAGCAAGGCGTAAAATCATCCAGGAAGTCACAAAGAACCCTAGAACAACATCCAGGGATCTGCAGGCCTCTCTCACCTCGGCTAAGGTCAGTGTTCATGACTCCACCATCAGAAAGACACTGGGCAAAAATGGGATTCATGGCAGAGTAGCAAGGCTGAAACTATTGCTCACTAAGAAGAACATGAATGCTCGTCTCAAGTTTGCCAAAAAGCACCTGGATGATCCTCAAGAGTTCTGGAGCAATGTTCTATGGACAGATCAGTCAAAAGTGGAACTTTTTGGCTGACATGGGTCCCGTTATGTCTGGCGAAAACCAAACACTGCATTCCACAGTACGAACCTCATACCAACAGTCAAGCATGGTGGTGATAGTGTCATGGTTTGGGGATGCTTTGCTGCATCAGGACCTGGACGCCTTGCCATCATTGAAGGAACCATGAATTCTGCTCTGTATCAGAGAATTCTACAGGAGAATGTCAGGCCATCCGTCCGTGAACTGAAGCTGAAACGCAGCTGGGTCATGCAGCAAGACAATGATCCGAAACACTCAAGCAAGTCTACATCAGAATGGTTGAAGAACAAGAAATTTAAAGTTTTGGAATGGCCTAGTCAAAGTCCAGACCTAAACCCCATTGAGATGTTTTGGCAGGACCTGAAACGAGCAGTTCATGCTCGAAAACCCACAAATGTCACTGAGTTGAAGCAGTTCTGCATGGAGGAGTGGGCCAAAATTCCTCGTTTGGTTGCAGTTATTGCTGCTGAAGGTGGCGTAACCAGTTATTGAGTCTAAGGGGGCGATTACTTTTTCACACAGGGGGTATTGGGTGTTGCATAACTTTCTTTAATAAATAAATAAAATATGTATCACAGTTTTGTGTTATTTGTTCACTCAGGGTCCCTTTTATCTAATATTAGGGTTTGGTTGAAGATCTGATTACATTCAGTATCAAAAATATGCAAAAATGCAGAAAATCAGACAGGGGGCAAATACTTTTTCACGGCATTGTATATGTATTTTTCATATGAAAATAAATATAGTTTATTAATACAGAAACGAATACTATCCCCTACATGTATGAGTGCCAGATGGCTGTGCTTGGTATACAGCGGTACTGACAGTTTGGCTTGGTGACGTACGGGACTAGCTTTTATTATTATTTTTTTTTTTTTTAATGTGGTTACATTCTATGAAACAATGTATACAACTGTAGCTGGAGTACTGAGATACATTTGCCCTAGCCCATGCTTTAAATATACATAACTTCTTGATAAATAATACTAAAACTAAGTTAGTAAAATCGTTTTTCTTAAAATATATATTTATTTATTTATGGCTTACCTCGACACAGCATAATATAAAATACAAAAATATATATCTTAACAAAGAGGCAAGTTTAAATTAAACATTAATGCTACTTACATTTGTACCAACATAGATACTTTAAAAAAAGAAAAACTATATTTTCAGATTCGCCTGCTAATTAAACCGCTGCAGTCCCTTTAACTCGTTGAATGAGTCAAAAACACAGTAGGTCTACCCTTGCTGAGATCGTCTGTCTCTTTTCAATGTACTTTTTATTCACAAACGCCCAGTTTTTCGTTTTTCCGGTGCGGTGAGTAAGTCACTGGAGGTAGGCTGCATGTAACTTGAATACATTCCACATTTTTACGACTGAGTAGATTTCTGAAAGCCCGTGGAACTCTTGACCATATACGACGTGAAAGTATTGCCTGAGATTGCTTGAAAACAGATTAAAGTTTGGCTGTTTTCAGATTGGAATAGGGACGCAATCATCCCGTGAGGTCGCAAGTCAAACGGATTCGTACAAATGTATGCTACAGGGAAAGTCATTGCTTGGAACAGAAGCGTTGCCGTTTGTGTGTGTTAAATCAAGATAATCGCTGGATCCTGATCTTTGAAATCTAGCATAAATCGAGGAATTCTGACTGCCCTTGACTATATTTAACCAAAGAAGAAGGCGGACAAAAAATAAAAGCCTGGTGTGTTTTGGAGCACTCTGCCTATTGAAAGCACACCGGGCACAACAGTTATATAATGTATTTAGCTGCTAAACTCCTCCTATAAACGTGCTGAGATCATATAGACAAACCCACTTGCTTCAGAGGCATACCGCGTACCAGTATCACACATCTATAAAAGCCTTGTTGCATCTCAGCTGGGGTATCAGAAACTGGCTGCTCCATCCAGGTCTGAACAATTAAAGGAATTACACTCCACAGACAAACACAGCAACTTTGACAAAAATGGCACATTCGTGGGGATATGATGCCAATAACGGTGAGGACCTAATTTTAAGAATGTCTGTTCATTTGTAAAGCCAAAAAGTGAAAATGGGATGAATGAATGATTAATGTGTTGCAAGTGAAGACAATTAACATATTAATATCCCACTGCTTTGTAGGCTACATATTGTTGTGTTATGTCTTATGATTAAAGTTGGAATGTTGTTTATTTTCCTGAGCTATTTAATAAGAAATGGCAATGCCTGAGCTATTTAATAAGAAATGGTCCTTTACAAAAATGTATCATGCTTTTTAAATACAATATTCTTACTTAGCTAATTACAAAAGTATCCCGATAATATGATAGTTTGGATATATGTATATCTTTTGTCTTGTTCCTTATTTATTTAATTAATTAGTAAAATGATATCTAACTATGCTGTGATTTTTTATTATTATTATTTTGTTTTTTCAGGGCCAGATAAATGGGGTGATCATTTCCCAATTGCACATGGACCCAGGCAGTCCCCCATCGATGTAGTCCCGTCACAAGCACGGTATGATCCATCTCTTAAACCCCTCAGCATTCAGTATGATCCTGCCACTGCTAAAGGCATTCTGAACAATGGACATTCCTTCCAGGTTGACTTCGTTGACAGTGATGATCGCTCAGGTTAGTGCATTTTATAATGTGTATAAATGCACCAATACAAATTCTGGGTTGCCAGACTTAAACAAAACCAAACAACAACAAAGAAAAAATGTAACATTATTAAGCTAATGAAGAATACCCATATCATCCTTAAACAACATGCAGGTATTAGGTGTGGGTGTTTTACAGTTCCTTATTCCTATGATAAACATTCATTGAAACAACAGCCCCCTAAAACATATTGATGGATCTCAATGTCAAGTGGCTGTTGAATTTAGCAGTGATCCTTTTAGGGAATTTTAAGAAGTATATTGCATATGTTTGTATTTTCATGGTGACAGTAATACATTTAGTGTTTAAATATGTTATATATAATTCTGCTTCAATTATTCAGTAACACAATAATAACCATGCATTTTGTAGAAAACTACAATATTTTCCACACAGTGCCTATTTAAAGATTAGGCACTGGCATTGTAAAAATTGGTTTGTAAAGTTAATTTATTCCGTGAAGAATGACTGTCCCGAAGTTAATAATAAACTCATGTTAATGTGTCATTTCCTAACATATATACACAGCACTATTTATATATATATATATATATATATATATATATATATATATATATATATATATATATATATATATATATATATATATATATTCAGATGCATTATTCTCACACCATGAAGTGCAGTAGGCTTCTTCTGTTACCCTTGATGGCACTGTATGTATTGGCACCCGTAGCTGTACGCACATTACACACTTTGCGTACCTTTGGTTTGCAAAATGTTGTCTTCATAAGTGTGGACTCGCATGTAATTTTGTGTGATCATTTGACATGAAACAGACTTATAGAAGTGTACTGTTTGTTTAGTGGTAGTAATGAGCAAACGGAAGCAGTTTTCAAAGAGCAAAAATCTCTTTTGATGATCCAGAAGGTTAGAGGACGGTAAGTGCACATTTAAAGTTTAATTTGTAATTTAATTTTGTCAGTGTTTTATATTAAATTTAATAATACATTTTCCTAATCATAATTGGCAAGTTGTATTATTATTATTATTATTATTATTAGTATTATTATTATTATTATTAGTAGTAGTAGTAGTAGTAGTAATAGTAGTATCATTAGCAGTTGAAGCCGTTTACAACCCTACAGATTATATTAGAACTTGCAGAAGGTTTACAGTCTTATGTAGTAGAACTGTAAGATTATAAGATGCTACATTGTTGTTTTATTTTTTTATTTTATTTTAACTGCCTATTTTGTCATAACGTAACATAAAAAAGATAATGTTTATACTCCATGCTTAATGGATGAGTAGTGATTTGTTGTAGTGATTGTGAGTAAAATGATTAGAAATGGAACCAGCATAACAGATTTGTGAAATAGTTTTTCCCCCTAGTTTAAGTCTGTATTTCAAATAGGTTTATTTAGAGCTTTTATTGTTGTCTTCGACTATTTCACTGTCACTGTAGCTGCTGTTCTGTCTCGATGGTAGTGCGCTGTGTTTATTCATTTTTACAAAGGGAAACAGAAATGCAATTTGATTGCAGTTTTCTGAGGTGACAGTGTCGGTGCTGTGAAACAAAAATGCAGGCCTTTGATTGACTGAAACACTTTACCGCATAAGAAAGTTTACAAACAAAAGGAAGCCATTCAGCCCATCTTGCTCGTTTGGTTGTTAGTAGCTTATTGATCCCATAATTTCATCAAGCAGCTTCTCGAAGGATCCCAGGGTATCAGCTTCAACAACATTACTGGGGAGCTGGTTCCAGATCCCCACGATTCTTTGTGTAAAAAAGTGCCTCCTATTTTCTGTTCTGGATGCCCCTTTATCTAATCTCCATTTGTGACCCCTGGTCCTTGTTTCTTTTTTCAGGTTGAAAAAGTCCCTTGGGTCGACATTGTCTATACCTTTTAGAATTATGAATGCTTGAATCAGATCGCCGCATAGTCTTCTTTGTTCAAGGCTGAATAGATTCAATTCTTTAAGCCTGTCTGCATATGACATGCCTTTTAAACCCGTCATAATTCTGGTCACTCTTCTTTGCACTCTTTCTAGAACAGCAATATCCTTTTTGTAGCAAGGTGACCAGAACTGAACACAATATTCTAGATGAGGTCTTACTAATGCATTGTAAAGTTTTAACATTACTTCCCTTGATTTAAATTCAACATTTTTCACTATATCCGAGCATCTTGTTGGCCTTTTTTATAGCTTCCCCACATTGTCTAGATGAAGACATTTCTGAGTCAACATAAACTCCTAGGTCTTTTTCATAGATTCCTTCTATTATGGATTTTATTGTTGTATTATGGATTTTCTTCTTGTTACTGCATCTTGTAAAGCGCTTTGTGATGGTGGTCCACTATGAAAGGTGCTATATAAAATAAAGATTGATTGATTCAATTTCAGTATCTCCCATATGATATTTATATTGCACATTTTTATTGCCTGCGTGCAGTACCTTACACTTTTCTCTATTAAATGTCATTTGCCATGTGTCTACCCAGTTCTGAATGCATGGTGATGCAGAGTCGTTATCTGCATGAGATGGGATGTTGGTTTGGTTCAGTTTTGTGTACCATGTGCAATATTACAGTATCTAAGGACTAGAAATAAAAGCCAAAGTAGGCTACAAGTCCCAATGTGGGCTACTTTTATGTGACCTTTTATGGCTTTTCCAGATGTCAAATAAAAAATGCTCTAATGCATAAAAATGAATTCCTTTTTTTCTTCACCTTTAGTGCTTAAAGGAGGACCAATCTCTGGAATCTACCGACTGCGTCAGTTTCACTTTCACTGGGGATCCTCTGATGAACACGGCTCAGAGCACACTGTGCAAGGGGTGAAGTACCCTGCAGAGGTGAGCTTTCATGGGTGAAAGTGTGTGTGTGTGTGTGTGTGTGTGTGTGTGTGTGTGTGTGTGTATATATATATATATATATATATATATATATAAAGTCCTTACAATGATTTTTATAAACAGATTAAATGCACTGATAACAATGATATTATGGGTGTCATATTACCATATTATGGTTGCTTTGTTCTGTGGTGCGGATTTTAAAATTTGATTTGTGTCCTTTGTTTAACAGTAGATCACAAAATACCCTTTTTTATATTTCTTTCAGCTTCACTTGGTTCACTGGAATTCTGGAAAGTATCCAAGTTTCGGCGAATCTGCAGCACAGCCTGATGGTTTGGCTGTTGTTGGTGTATTTCTGAAGGTCAGTTATAATGTCAAGTTATTTAAAAGGAAAGAAACTACTTTAAATTATCCAGCCTAGATACAAACACATTCTCGGTTTTACCAAGAACTACATAGTTTTTATGTGACTGATCACCTCATTATATAAATAATGAAGTGCTTACCTCTAGGTTAACTAGTTATTTATTTTTTCTTTTGCAGATTGGTAATGCCAATCCACATTTGCAGAAAATCATTGATGCTTTTGATGCAATTAAAGAAAAGGTAAGAAATAACTAATCCTCATAAAATAATGTACATAATTCTTTGCAAGTTATGACCAAATCTATCCCAGTTATATTTTACAAAGACTCTACAGGTGGAGTGTCACTACTTGATTATGGCATTACTTTACAAAGCCATAACACAGAAAGGGTGTTTCAAGAACTGTATTACAAACATCATATTATTATTATTATTATTATTATTATTGTTATTATTATGTAAACATGTATTCTTGTGATAGTAACTGTGGCACTGATGTGTTCTTTTAGGGGAAGCAAACCTCTTTCTCTGACTTCAATCCAGCAACTCTGCTTCCGGGTTCCCTGGATTTCTGGACCTATGATGGCTCACTGACCACACCCCCTCTGCTTGAGAGTGTGACCTGGATCGTTCTCAAGGAGACTATTTCTGTCAGTGCTGAGCAGGTTAGTGGATGGAATCTGATCTATTGCAGTGCTACCGGAATGTCATCTGTGGACCTTTGTTTTCTTGCTTGAGTTTTATCATTTGCAATCCTCCCCCATTTGTACCAAACACTGGGACAGAAAAAGGTAGCTATCATCAAAACACAATTGGTATGGCAGAGAATATTTCCATAGTAACCACTACAGCATAGCAGTTATGTTTGTTTTATTGGTTCCTTCACTGGAGTCAACATGTAAACCTAGACATTTTTTGGTCACCTAATGATACAGTTGCACTATAATGCTGGGATCATGTTTCATTTAATAACATGTACCCTCCCATACTACAGCACATAGATATGTGGTGTGCAGTTCTACTGTAATTGCTCATACAGTTCTCAGGACTGACTCACGTTTTAGAGATGTATACATTTAGTGTCTTTCTTCACAAGGTGGAGTTTTAGTTGTAAGCACATAATCATACATAATAATACATAGCTTTTTAAATTAATCATTTCAAAACTCAGCATGTTACAGCAGGTATCTGTGAGGCAAGGTCAACCAGCAGCAGCACAAAGGACTGCTGTATCAGTTTTGAGGGGCCACATCGTCAAACGATGCCAACTTTAGAATGTAAATGAATCAGCTGATCATTTACAATACACTTGCTTTTATTAGTAGCTACAGTAATTGTTAATCCAGGTATGTAGGTTGCTACAGAAACGTCTCAGTCAAGGGAATAATAGTTTATTAGGCCTACTTGCCTGCTGCAGCTCAAAGTAGAATTTCTAGGACAAGTATACTTGTCGACAGAATTCAAAGGATATGTGACAATGAGACAAAAGAGCTCACTTCTGATAAGTGTGTGCAATGAAGTGGCCATTAAATGTGGTTTCATGCTACCAGATAAACAGGCAATTCTGGAATGCACTTAAGTCAAACAAAGAAACAAAATAGGACATAAAAAAGAGAAATGGTACATTTCAGATTTTTATTCTTTATATATAATGCTAAACTGTAGGAGAAAATTCAAACAACGCATGCATAACTAATCAATATTAAAAGTTTTATGTCTTCATAAAATATGTAGTTAATTTTAGCTGCTATAAATTATTGCATTTACCTTGTTTGGTTGCTTTAAAATCTATTTTTAATGTGTGTCCAGTATCTGACATATGGAATTGTTAGGGCTTGTGAAGCAAACTATTCCAACAACTTAAGGCCATCGCATCATATACATTGAAGTGATGGATGCGGATACCGAGGAAGCTGTGTGGTCCAGCGATTAAAGAAAAGGACTTGTAACCAGGAGGTCCCCGGTTCAAATCCCAGCTCACTGACTCCCTGTGTGACCCTGAGCAAGTCACTTAACTTCCTTATGTCTTTCGGGTGAGACATTGTTGTAAGTGACTCTGCAGCTGATGCTTAGTTCACACACCCTAGTCTCTGTAAGTCGCCTTGGATAAAGGCATCTGCTAAACAAATAATAATAATACCAAGGAACCATATCCATTGTTGAATAGTAGTGGACATTGTTATAGTCTATAGTATTGTAAAACAGAAATGAGAAAAGAACAATATGATGTATCATATTACAGTACAACACAGTAGAGGATACACTTAAGGAAGTGAAATCCAGCCTTCACCGCAGGAGTTTAACAGAGGAATAGAATACAGGGTTAGAGGACGGTGAACGTCTGTGTATGTGGGTAATATTGACACGAGTAGAAGTGAGCACACTGAGGCTGGAGCTGAGCTCTGTTTATGGACTGTGTGTGCTAATATAAATCTATATCCTATAAATCTATTATACACTGCTTTATAGCTATATTTATTTTCTAATTATTGCCAACCATTATTTAGTCCATTGTCAACGCCTTTATCCAAGGTGACTTACAGACACTAGGGTGTGTGAACTATGCATCAGCTGCAGAGTCACTTACAACATCTCACCTGAAAGATGGAGCACAAGGAAGTGACTTGCTCAGGGTCACACAGTGAGTCGGTGAATGAGCCAGGATTTGACCCACGGACCTCCCTGTTACAAGCCCTTTTCTTTAAACATTGAACCAGACAGCCTCTTATCTGACTTGATATGATTTTTTTTAAAGCAGGTGATGTCAACTGTGCTGATATGGAGAACACAGCACAGTAAAAACTGAAAGTGGTACGATTATTGTCATGAATAGGGTTTCTCTGGGATGTGTTGTGGAATGCAGAAGGTGAAATGTGCGCTCTGATTGGCTGAAAGACCCTGAGCTGTCTATAATGTATGGTGCCCAGGAAGCTGATCCCTATTTTTGAATGTCTTTTTCTTCACAGATGGCCAGGTTCCGTAGCCTCCTGTTTACAGGGGATGGTGAAGCACCCTGCCACATGGTGGACAACTACCGCCCAACTCAGCCTCTGAAGCAGAGGAAAGTCAGAGCCTCTTTCAAATGAAGAGCTCGCCGCTAGCATTCCAGGCTGGCTATTTGAAGAAAGTATTGTAGCCAGCACAAATGAAACTGGACCGTCTGTGTAGAAGAGAAGAGTTTAGCCAGTCAATCCATAATCCCTTTCTCCCAGCATCAGGATCACGGCAGCTTAATGAAATGTGACATTCAGTGCAATCGCTTCTGATTGTGCCTATAGTATGTTCAAGACCAGTCTAAGCTGCATACAAAGCCACAGCTGAGCCATTTATGCACTGAATTTCATCATCACTTTGGATATCTATATATTCGCATGTATGCAAGTGATAGATTCATTTGTATTTATAGGCATTCTGTCTTTTTAATGCAATATTGAGTTTTTTATTACTGGCTATAAGAAAATGGGTACAGCATTCTTCTGTAACATGTTCATGGTAAGCACTCTTACTTCATTCCAGAGTATAAATAATGTCATACTATTGGGAAAACAAGCTAATACAGACCAGCACAACATCCTCGTCATGTTTTCTTTTTCAATGTTGATGTCATAAATTAAAGAAGAATATTTTAATATTGCAAAGTGTTATTGAAGTTCAGCCATTAAGTGGATTATGAATTAGTTTATATGATTGTGTCTTAGTTGTTAAAATGAAATCTTGTTGAGCAATAATGTTTGAAGAATACAATAATGTTAAAGAATACTAAATAATGTTTGATTATTGTTAAAAGGAAGGCCATGTCAATAAAAAGGATATAGTATATTTCTGCTTTAGAGTTTTATTTTGTGCACACATAGAATGCTTGAACTATAGAATGAGAAATTATTTAGTTACTAATGTACAGTTTTTGTGACACTTGTTGTTTCCAATAGAAGGTGGATAAAGGAGAACTTTCAGTGTCTTTATTGCTTCCATGCTAGACCAGGCCTACTAAATTAGATATTTAAAGCAAGTTGTTTGATTTTTGTGATGAGGTTTTTTTTTTAGCCAAATTATTATTCATATAACAAATATCACAGAATACAGAAAAGTAATCTCTGTCAATATTGGGCTTAATATCTAATATGAGTATACCAAAATACAAGGAAAGGCTAATACTTTTGGTGAGAATTTTGACAAAGAAAATGTGTCACAGGAAAGAATGACATCCATCTCATACAAGCAGTATAAGATATGTCATGTGAAGCAAGGAGCAGGGGTATGCTAACGATGCCTGTGCACATCAGATCAATATTGTACCTAGTAATAGCACTTAATCAGCATTCCTAGTTTATATATGTAAACTCATTTAATTTGGTTTATTTTTTATAAAGCTGGCATGAATAACTATACTGTAGCAACTGCCATTTCTCATTGATGGGGGCCTCAAAAGAAGCATGTACTGAGACATCCCAGTCATGCAATTCAAAGATTACATCCATTGGTATTTTTCTTTTTAGTGTAAATTGAAAAAATATATAACGTTAAAATAATTATCATAGTGACCTAAGTGTTTTATGGTTCTTGTTCTTTTCCAATGGATACGATTTTTAGCTAAAAAGCTATAAAGCAACGAGTGGCATAAAAATATTAATATCTGGTAACAATATATCACGTGGTGTTAGTTGCAATTTAATTACACTGCAATTGTCCTTGTGGTTAAATAATGCAGCCTGCTTACCTCTTGGATAAAATGCAATTAAACTAGATGAATTGCTTGCAGTCCGAGCACAGCAGTTTACATTGATTTACAAGATTTCTGATGATACTGTGGTCGTCACAATTTCAACAAAAACTGTAAATATTTCACTAAAACTAAAAACATTTAGTAATTTCCTTTTTTTTTCTTCCTTTCTTTATCTATTTTTAATAGGGGCCTAAGCCTATTACAGGGCCTCTTCTTTATTCAAAAAAATAAATAAATAAAATAGAAAATGTCAATAGATCTCAGTTTCTTTCTACACAGTATACCTTCAAAAAATAGAAAGAGTGACAGCAAATAGTTCATTTTAACAGATCTAAAATTCCGGTTATAAAAGCAGCACTTCCTCTGTTGCATCTGTAACCCAAAGATTAGGTTTTGCTTCGTCACTCCTGATAATAAAGAAAGCGCCATGCTTTAGCCACTGATAGCCTTTCGGTTCTTCTGTAAGTTATGCAATGTCATTATACAGTGGGTATAGTTACTCATCATTGTTACCCTAGTAGCATGTACCAGCTGATCAGTGTAAAGCAGTTTTTGAAGCAGAACACATTTTATGTCACTTCACCATACAGGGAAGGGGGTTTGTAATTTTAAACAAGTTCATCCATTTTTTCATCATTTTATCTTTACTATGTCTTTGCACATAATAAAAAAAAGCAATCAAAGTGGTGATACCGACTGTAAAAATGACCTGTATGCAAATGTACCTTTATTAGGGTATCTCTATAAGGTCATAACAACTTGCCCCACACAAAATTATAACAAAATCAGGTGTATGACAAAAAGTACTAGGACATAGGAACTTCAACCTACAGACTTGTGTCAAATAAGAGGCAACACACAGCACTGACTTGCTTGTATACTGTACAATGTTCCCACAATCTTTATCCTTTTATTATTTTACTCTTTAGACCCACACTGTAGAATACATGACCGCATAAGTTTTGCATATTAATCATTGACAGTTTTTTCATGTTTTAATTCCGCCAGTTTTAGTTCCCCTGTACAAGAATAAGGAACACAGAGAAATAAGGGGATGATCCAACAAAAGGTTAATAAATGGACAGACCTTAGTGAGAATGGAGTGGAACCACAATGACATTGTACATTAAAAAATATATAAACTATGAATATATAAAAACAAACAAGAGGAGTTTGTTAGTTTGATATCAGTATCATTCTTTCATTCATCACTTGCATGATGTCGTAAATATAGGTTTGTAATGAAGGTATCCTTCTGTACCGGGAAGAGTTGTGTGATGCACTGCCATTGCAGGTTCTGTTTCCTGTCGGTGAGATGAGATGAAGTTAAAAGCTCTATAACCATGAATGCAGACGAGCCCGATCTTTTGCTTAGTGGTTAAGACGCTAGCCAGTTTGCCCCCAGCCTCCAATCTGCTACACTTGTAAGCAGTTGCAACAATCATGTACAGAATCCTAACACCAGCACAGAGGGCAATGCTGTATTGTCTGATATATACTGTGATGGCATTGTCAGAATATTTGTTAGCATTGATGTTTTGCCTACATAACGCAAACACTGGAAGCAGCAATTCTGTTTCTAAGATTGAAACACAAAATCACCTTTACCTTGAAATAATAATAATAATAATAATAATAATAATAATAATAATAATAGGTTTATGGCTGATTTAACTGGTATCCTGTTTTTTATTTTTTTTGGGGGGGAGGGTCCCATTGATAAATACTTACAAATATATAAAAAATAAATAAAACAAAAAACAAAGAGAAAGACAAAAATAAAAATAAACAAGGGGAGCGCTTCGGACCTACAGTATAATATACAGCAGCGCGTCAGGTTTTGGCGCGCTTCGGACCTACAGTATAATATACAGCAGAATGTCAGGTTTTGGAGCGCTTCGGACCTACAGTATAACATACAGCAGCACGTCAGGTTTTGGAGCGCTTCGGACCTACAGTATAATATACAGCAGCACGTCAGGTTTTGAAGCGCTTCGGACCTACAGTATAATATACAGCAGCACGTCAGGTTTTGGAGCTCTTCGGACCTACAGTATAATATACAGCAGCACGTCAGGTTTTGCTTGTTCACCTGTTTTTTTTTTTGTTGGAACTCGCTCACATGGTATAAGGAATACATTGCACTGCCGTGCTGGAGAAATAGGACCTTAGCACTGGGTCATTTAAGAAACAGGAAGCCTTTACATCAAAGGATACAAGTTGCACTAGTATGCTAAGTCACAAATCATTGCTTCAACAGTTTTTTTCCCTTAAGGTTTATGTCTCCATTTATGTCTACAGCGGCAACTACTTTGACAAGCAGACTTTCAAAGAGTTTTGATAAAGAAAATATGGACTTTAACAAAATGGTAGAAAAAGAATTAAGTCCTTAAATCTGAGAATCAAGAGGGCCATATGGTTCTTTAGTATAAGTGCCACAGATCAGGTTCCAACATCACTAATTATATATTACTTGTATAATTGCATTGCATGTATTGTATTATTATTATTTATTTCTTAGCAGGCCCCATTACCCAGGGCGTCTTACAGTTGTATACAAAAAATACAGATCAAGAATTACAGTACAATTAAGAGCAAGATACAAAATACAATGACTTCAGTCCTAATAAGAGCAAATACAAAACACAGTACGATTTGATATCGGGGCCTGGATTGACTGTAAATATACAGGGTGATTGTTAATTAGATATGCCACTTTGGCATGGCATAGCAGATTTATAGATCTTGTCTTATTTATAGAGCATGTCTTGCAGGATATGATATGGGTAACATGAGCATCTAATTCCCATTGGCATTTTCTTCCATATGGTTTGAACTCATTACAACCCTTCAACCCTGCTGTGATGTGTTTGGCATGCCTGTAACATTGTTGCAGCATTCCTTTAGAAAGTTATACAGTTACATTAATAGCCCTGTTCTACGGTCCTGACTCTGTGATTTCTTGATTTCACAGCTAATGGCCATAAGCGCCCTTATTGTATCCTGCAAATTGCGCATGTGTGTCTTCTATATATGTGCTGCTATGCTTAGATAAATTATACTACTCTATTGTCACCCTGTTCTTATTGTTGAAAAAAAAGGAAATACAGCTGTTACTAAAACAGATGAAGACTGATAAGGAATTTTAAAATGAAACTTGAGTGAATGATAAAAATAGAAATGAATATTATCTATCATACTTTATATACTGATGCAATTAAAATGCATGTATGTACAGCAGGTAGGACAGTGGGACCCAGGGGAATCAAGTGTCACCGACTGGCCAAGAAAACTGGTCAACTTAGTTTATGGCCTATTTAACCAGTATCCAAAATGGATTATAAATGTGTGAGATTGTTGAATGGAGATGAACATTCCTACCTGTAAAACAAAAAGGGCTGGTCTGTTTGAGGTGTTGCTATTTGTCATCAAACCACATTTTGCTTGATATATTCTATTAATATTAATGTTATAGCTATCTGAAATCATGACTGTAGGTATCTGTTAAAAGTGATGATTTTAAACTTAAATAACCCAAAATTTCAGCTCGGAATGAGCTGATTATATTGCTAAGTATAGGTAAGTAAAAATAACTAAAGAAACTAGTAGGACTGTGTGACAAAAAAGTTTCGACTACAAGTCTTTATCAATGTCTATTGATAAAGACTCTATTTTAAAAACAAGACTGCTTTCTTCAAGAAAGTCCAGATAATTTACTTAATTTTCACCAACATTTCTTGCTCATTATATTGAAAAAATAACTGACCAGGAAACCTCCTCCCCCTTGTTCCCATAGCAAAGCATTTCTATTTCAGACAGAGGCAAGCTTATTAATCAAATACAGGAAGTTATATAATGCTCAGCCATCAGTAACAACCTAGGCATGTTCCTTTGAGGTACTCCTTCTGAAAAACAACAAGTACAGGGTTATTGTGAGCAAACTCAGAAAAATACAACTTATCAGACATTTAGCATCCAATTAAATACACATTTGTGCACACTGATAAGGAGTGTAAGCTGGAGTATCAGCAACTGCATTCCAAGGGCAGCAGCTTATCAATAAAGCCTTCTCTACCATGCGCGTACTGCACCCACAAGGTGACATCTGTGATTATTTGTGCACCTCTCTCTCGTGTCGTGTAATCAGCAGCCAGAGAGAGAGAGAGAGAGAGAGAGAGAGAGAGAGACAGAGCGAGGAGAGAGAGAATGGATTGCTGCACTGCAGAGCTTCAGTAATCTAACTGCAGTAAGGTTGTTTCAAGGTTGAACAATGTATACTGTATTTGTCTTGTAGCTTTCTAAAAACCTTGTTAACCGTTTATTGGAATCTAGTCCATGATACAGAATAGAAAATGAAACATTGTGAAAATACATGTCACATTTAATTCAAATTACATTAAATAATAATTTAATCAGTACACACAGATACAGAAAATGGCATCATTTAAATGCTTGTAAAATGTGTATAAAACCAACATTTATATCCAAATGCAACGTTTATATCCAAATGCAAAACATAGGTCTACTGTAGGCTAAGAGTCTACAAAATAGCAACTGACAGTTACAGTAGTGGACAATATTTCCCTGCTAAAAATAATCTTTTTATAATAGGTAAATAAAAGAGATCATCAACTATCTTTTTGAGGCATCCCTTTGAGGCATATACATGTAGGCTAAAGCATCAATGCTATGTGTTCAGGTACTCTTTTAATCAAAGCAAGCTGCTCTATAACAGACAGTGCTAAAGGATGTAGAAGGTATCTTTTACAGTAAAACTTGTCTAATCCAGCCCCTCTACACACTGACATTCTGTATAAATCGGCATGATTTATGAGCCCTGACCAAATCCTTACTGAAATGAATGGTATGAGTCCTGTCTAGTCTATTCATGATTTCTAAGTCTCTTGCCTAAAATCAATGTAAATATGACTGTGCAATCTGACACCAAGTCATGTGATTTTTCTTTTGTAAGTTGAAAACTAGTATAAAAAACAAAACAAAAACAAAGCAAGGTGTTGCTGTGACAGGGTAGGGTCCTGGCCCAGACTGGTTACTGGCAGGAAATAGAGCCAGAGACAGAAAGCTCCAGTTCTAAAGCAGTGTTGCACACAAAACAAACACAAAAACAGGAACAAACAAAACATGGCACAAGGGCCAAAATAAAAGGTTCAAACAAAAGAACAAAACACTTGTAAGAAGGCTGTGTGGTCCAGTGGTTAAAGAAAAGGGCTTGCAACCAGGAGGTCCCCGGTTCAAATCCCACCTCAGCCACTGACTCATTGTGTGACTCTGAGCAAGTCACTTAACCTCCTTGTGCTCCGTCTTTCGGGTGAGAATTTGTAAGTGACTCTGTGATTGTTGGCAGGGACAGAATTAACCCCATCCCTGTGCAGGGCACTCCAGCGTTAGCAATGCTGCTGGTGGTGCTGGGCAGTTGGGATGCTGGCAGCGATGCTGGGCACTCCGGCAGTAGTGGATGCGTGTGGCACTCCGGCAGTGGTGATGCTAGCAGCGTCGCTGGGCACTCTGGCCATACAGATGCAGGACCCTCTGGACAGGCGGACACTGGACCCTCCAGACGTGTGGACGCTTTACCCTCTGGATGTGCAATTGGTTTTCACCGTGCTCCCCTCAGCAGCAGGTGCAATGGCTGCTGATGTTGGCCCGGCAGTTGCCCTATTGACTCTGGAGCCGATGGAAGCTCCTCCCCTTCTGGCTCTGGAGACGACAGCGGCTCCTCCCCCTTTTGCACTGAAGAGGACAACGGCTCCTACCCCTTACTGGCTCTAGAGACAGCAACGGCTCCTCCCCCTTTTGCACCGGAGACGGCAGAGGCTCCTTCCTCTTTGGATCTTGGGCAGGCAGCTCCTCCCTCTCTGGCACTCGGGCAGGAAGCACCTCACTCTTTGGCACTCAGGCAGGTAACTCCTCCTCCTCTGGCACTGGTGATGGCACGGGCCTCTTTGCTCGCCTCCGGGACTGGCCGCTCCTCCCCTTTTTCCGTTGCAGGGCAGGCAGTTCTGTCTTGTCCAGCATTCGGGTCAGGCAACTCCTCCTCTTCCTCTTGGAAGGGGCAGCATGCCATCATGTGCCCAAACTCCCTGCACACAAAGCATCAACCTTGGTCCCCCAGGCAGCAGAGGAGGGTGTCAAAACTACTGTACCAGACCATTTGGGAGGCAGAGGGGCCCATCTCTTGCTTTCGGTTAGGCAGCTGGTCTTGGGCTTTAAGGCAGAGCCACTCATCCAGGGACTCCACCTCCTCCCTCGCGTATGCCATCATAAAGCAGGGGTCTTTGTCTGGGCACTCCTCTTTGTGGTGCCCAAACTCCAGACAATCCCTGTAAATGAAAGCCCCATTCAGCTTCCCCACGCCTCTGCTCCTGGGCCCACAACTCTGCTAATTTGTCCATAATTATTATTATTATTTTTCTACATCTTTTAACTGCAGCCCTGCTCTGGGTCACTATCTCTCTTCTGACACCACATGTGACATGGTAGCGTCACAGCCCAAGCTGGTTACCGGCAGGAATTAGACCCAGAGATTTTGTTGAGGCATTGTTGTGTTTAAAATTTGCTAAGGCATTATTGTGTTTATTATACTGTGTACGTACAGTAATAAAGTCGTTTTCTTTTAAAGTGTTCCAATAGTTTGGTCATTTTTCTTTGTTTTAGGTACATTATTCCATTTTTTACATCAGCTCTGTAATTCAGCACACTATCTAATTATCTGGTCCCAAGCGACTGTATTACCTCCAAACTGAATCACTTCAATATCTGAAACGGTCTTGATGTGTTGTTGTTGTTCACTACTTCAGTATGAAGTCTGTTTAACTTATTTGACTATAATGAATCAATAAATTCCTTTTAATAAACAGGTGAGAACAATTTATCTTTAAGAATGGTGACCAGAAAGACAGGTATAGATGACAGTCTTTGTTGATGTTTTTACTGAAAGAATTAAGCAGGCTGGAGGACTCGCCTTCATATATTAAGTTGAATCAAGAGGGTACACATGGGTCCTTAAGAAGGAAGCTTTTGAAACTGAGATGGCAGATTGCTTGTGGAATGTGCTGGCATTCTTATTTGAGCACATTAATGAGTTATTCTCACCTGCTGTAGTTAGTCAAGGCCTTCTACTGGAAACATGTCTTTCCAGATTAAGCTGTGGATTGTAACCCCTTGTGAGAGGGAGGACACTGTCGCTGGTTCTTACGTGGATGAGTGCAGCTGGAGATGCATTTCTAGGCAACCAATTGAACAGGTAGGCCGGGACTTCAGGAGCAACAGCTGTAGGTTACTTTAGGGGATATTGATGCCAAGCAGTATAGAGAGGGTTTCGTAGTGTAGTAGGTTCCTGGACCGGGACATCTCTTTTAATGAGGCTAGCGCTCACCTTGTGTGGGAAACTTTTATTTTTAGCTTTGTTTTGTTTTCTTTAATAATTCTCTTCTTCACCCCCTGAGTGAGTGCAGCAATGTCAGAGACGGCATGACAAATCAAACATCACAGTGCAGCTGAGACACAGTGCAGATACCCTCAAGGCCCGAAGCAAACAATTCACACTGGATCAGATTATTCAAATATGCTAGACCACTCAATTACATTGACTCAATGCTCAGATTTAGTCTAAATTGGCATCCATAACATAAACAAATAAACAAAAAAAAATATATTCATTACCGGCTCCTCAAGTAGCAAATGCATGAATCCTGAACAATGACGTTCCTCACAAACTATCAATACGCAAAACGTTGTTATAACTTTGACTCCCAAAATCAACACAAAACATTGCACAATAGGTACAACTACAATTTCTCAAACAAACAAATGCCCTTCAAAACAAGCTGAATATTATAAACCAAAACCCACGCATTTAAAAATAACGCCTATGCATTTTGCAGTATACCTCGTTTCCATGGACAGGCAACTCCAGTGCACTTCAGTTTGCTTGAATTCACCCGGGACTCGAGTTGATGGACAAGTCGATTTGGTGAAAAAGGAGACGTTTCTGAGTTATCACGTGAGTTGGCAGAACAAACTACTGATTTTCCCCAGGAATACCTGCGATTTAAAGGTCAAAACATGAATTAGATGTAGACGGTATTAGTCAATTTGTCGACGATTTAAAAGATAAATCCATCCAGATATTCAGTGACAGACTGGTGTGCAAAACGTTTGACCACCATACTAGAATAGCTAAACTTTGAGTACAAGCAGTGTTTGGAAAGACTCATTTTGTAAAGTACGAATCTTATGTTGTGATCCTATGATACATTACCAACTGTGAACTATTTATTTTCTTTTTCTAAAATCCTGATGTGTGTTACTGTTCTCGCATTTGGCTACGCCTCACGGCATTGATGCTTCCTGACAGTGCACTGGATATGCTTCATAGGTTTTTGCACAAGCGACGTGTCGCAATCCTGAATTTGATGTTTATGCAATGTAAGGAGAAGTAACAATATGACTACATTTTACGTTCCTACCTTGTGGATTTTGAGTAGGAGGATTACTGTAACGTTCGGCGACGGTCACTAAGATGAAGTGCTTGCTGCAAAATGAAACACTGCAGTATTTGTAAGATGGATGTGGTCTTTTAGACAATTCCTGTCAGAACGTTTTCCTCCCAAATCCTGGACTGGTCTATGCTTGGAGAGTCGAATCCACAGTGCGAAGGTAAGGGACAATGGCGACACGACCTGAGGGGGTAAGTAACCAAACAAATGACAAGCGGTAAATTTGAAAGCACGACTGAGTTTGCAAAATAGGTTTATATATCTATAGGTTAATGGGAACTTGCCGGTAATAGGTTTGTAGATTAACCAATGAATATACTAGGCACTTGTACTATACAGTACAAAAGGCACTGTACATTTCCTGCCTTAAAACCTTGCAAGCTTTATATTCATTAATAAAGCGCAAACATGAATTTTTCAAATACGATAAATATTATAAAAAGTGCAATTTTCAGCAATACGTATAAAAGAATAAATACACAAAAACAAAACACAGCTAAGAACAAAATACATGAATAGTGCAGTCATATTGGTTAAAAATCACCTTTAGTCTAAATCAGCATGCAAAAATAATATTTATAGCAAACTATAAAAAGAACAACTGTTTATTTAAACATTAAAATAAATATGTAAAAAAGGACTCACCAGCTGCTACCAGCCTCTCCGGCATGCACTAAAACAGGAAGAATATCCTGCTTGTTTCGACACTTATATGGAGTGCCGGGAACTTAAGGGAGCCACAGAGGATCACTTGGATTAGCGAATCAATTAATTAACACGAGACATCCCCAGCCCACTACAATATATTCAAAAAGAATGGGGCCTAGACAGCATGGTGGCACATTTATGAGCTCAAAATCTTCATCGACAGCAGCGTGTGTTAGCATACGAGTGTACAAAAACCAAGGTATTATAACTTGCCACTTGTGTGGTTTTATCCTGGGGTGAAATTTATTATAACTCTACCCAGACTTCTTGTCAAAAGCCAATGACATCAGCATTGTCAATCCCCGGGCAAGCTTGTGCAATCATCCATGCTCATGCCTGCCACAAACCCTGCAGTTGGTCTTTGCAAAATGGCAATATATTGCCATGCAGCTTCCCTGTTGCTTTTCACAATCACATTGGATTCACCAGTAAAGAGAATAGGCCTCAGGTGCCTCAAGTAAAAGTTCAGGTGGTCCCAGGTAGTCCAGCTGTTCTTCTGTTAAAAAGCAGTGGACAACGGAGACTAAAATCTCATTGTTCATGCTGGCACAGGATAACCATCTACATTTTTTTAACTGATTATTGAGAAAAAACAGCGGAGCTAGGAGAAGTGCTTCATTAAAACCTGCAAAACAGTCTTATCTTGTTATGGTTCAGTGTGGATGCCCTGATTTTGGCCTTTCTGTTCCACAGCCTAGAACTCCCATTGTGAAAAATATACTGCAGACCTAATGCATACAAATGCATTACACCTTAATGTTGGCTTTGCTGTTGGTTATACAGGGCTCCCTTTTTACTTCATGATTCAATTCACAAACTTGGCTTATTTTTTTTATCCGGTATATAAATGAAAGATGCTTAAGGAGAAATGTGTAATGCTCAAAATTTCAATTCAAATTGTAATTACAATAAGTGTTAAACCTGACATTTCATGCTAAGTAGCTCAAAGTAGCTTTAAGCTTTGACCACAGCAGACTGTAATGGGTGCAAATGGTTGTATGGGAGGAAGCTTGCAATATTCATTGATACAAATACAAATTTACACATTGTCCACCTTGGGGCTGGAAAGTATGCTCACAGTATCACTGCTGTTTTCCAGGATGTGAGCAATTCAGAGTTAACTGGCCACTCAGTGCTCCCACACTCTGATCCAAGAGTAAGATCATGCATTAGTGAGACATGCTGAGACTTCTAACACATTTGAAGGTCTGTGGAAACGTCATTTGTATAAATTATATGTCACACTGAATCATCTTCTGCCACCTCTTGTTTTGTGAAGGAATCATGTGATTAGCTAAATATACTGAAGGGTTTCAGAATGGACAAAATATTATGACAAATATATTCAAAGTATAATAGCTGTCAAAAACAATCAAACTCACAAATTGCATTTGGTGCCACCTATTACCCTTCTTAAAGTTTACCAGGGTATTTTTGCATCCTTTTCCTAAGCTATACTATGTATGTTTTGTCATGGTTTATTACCATGCTTTTTCCAGACTTACCTGTTCTTAATCTTGCTTCATTAGCTTTTCACTAGGCTCTGCAACACTTTATTTTTTTACGAAGGTCAAGTCAAGTAAACAAACATGACATATGTCTTCATCTGTGTCTCTTTTAAGTTGTTACCTTGAATATTTTTTTTATTGAGTTTTGAATGAAATTCCAGCTGTTTTATCATGGCAAACTGTTACATGTGTAGCTTTAGACATAGTAAGGGAAATAATACCAGCATGTGACATCCTTAGGGGAGACACAGCATGCTGCAGAGGTTGAGGAGTATGAACAAGGCCTCCAACCAAGTAATCTGTGAAGCAGCCAAGCAAGAACCTCTTAATGCATAACATTACATCTGTCAACTCTCCAGAGCAAGAACATGGTTGATTCATTTTTTCATTAGTCAGATGATGTAGGGTGAAGAGGAGTGTGTGGAGAAAGAGTGTACTATGTACAAACAAATAGATACACATTTAAAATGGAAGGTGTATGTGTTGAAAGCAGGAAATGTATATAACATGTAACACCTAGAAAATATATATGTCTGCATACACTGGAGTTCCACTGTACAAAGTAAAGTGATTCCTCTAGACTGCAATACAATAAAAATAAAAAATAAAAAAACATTACTGGTTGAAACAAAAACCTGGGGCTCTAGTTGAATGATCCAAACAGTGGAGGTGTGCCGAAGAGCTGTCCTCGGATCATTGAAAAGTAAGCATGGTTAGAAATGTAAGTGTCGTTAAAACACATTTCTAGCCCTCAGAAAGAACACAAAGTGTTTTAACATTATTTGTCAGAGATTTTTGTTTTTGAGGTCCACTGAAAGTGGCCGGGCCTTAAACCAGAAGTGCCCTAAAAAAAACAAGAATGAGTACTAAGCTTTGCACTTGTATATAGCTGGTACTCTGAAAAAAATCATCACATTCATAGTGGATATACATTTATAGTTGTTACTTGGTGGACAACTTTTTAAAATCAATTTTTAACACTGAAACATCTTTCTGCAGTTGCAACTGTAACAGGTAGTGTGGCCAAAAGCACCAGTAGGTCGAATACATCAGGATACAGAAGAACCAGGGCGTGTTCTTTACAGACCTTCAGGAGCTGTGGCAAACACATTGCATTGTCCGATTCCTGAGCGTTAAAATAGGGCCAATGTGGTGTACAAATAAATCGTACTGCATTTCAGGAACTCTGCATTGAAATTCTCGGTGCACACGGTGTTTGGTGCACACGATACACGGTGCAATCAGTGCCTGATACGCACGGTGCTCAGTCAACGCTGTGCTCGGTGCACGCGATGCACTCGGCTTTCAGTGCACACTGTGCACAAAACACACAGTGCAATCGGTGTTGACCACTCCTCCGTGATGACGAGCAAGGCCGGGTTTCACGCTTGCACGTCCTGTAGGGCTAAAATAGAGTGAAAAAACTATAAATATCCAAGCAAACTAAACATTTTGTGCTCCACATCGAATGCTAAACAAGGAGCTGTCACTCTGCTAAGCAAAGCTGCAACTCCTGAACTCCTGCCTAAAAACGGACCCAAGACAGAACTCAAGCAACGAGACTGAGGCCTGGCTGGTGGACTGCCGTAAATCTTACAGAAACTGGTATCAGACAAACTAGTCTAGGTCTGCTGTACACCTAAAACTACAGTATCCAAAAGAAACTGTGCCCTGCTACCTGCGTAGCTAAAAGATCAGTCTGTGGAACTGGATCCACCCCTGTTTTCTTCGGAGGAGGATAAGAGATTGAATTTCCTCTGCCCAGTGCGGGCATTGAGATGCTACGTGGATAAGACAAGAGGTCTGCGTCATTCTGACCAGCTCTTTGTCTGTTACGGGATACGGACCCTAGGACAGTCCCTCTCAAAGCAGCAGCTGTTGCATTGGATAGCGGACACAGTCTCGACTGCGTATGATGGTGCTGGCTTGCCCCCACCTGGGAGGGTAGCCGCACATTCCACTAGAAGGTAGCTACATCTTGGGCCCTCTTCAGAGGGGCCTCAATGTCTGATATCTGTACTGCGACTAGCTGGGCTACGCCACAAACTTTCTCTGGGTTCTGCTGCCTTAATGTGGTAGATCCTTCCCTGCCTTCATTAAGCACAAGGGTCCTTAATGTTGTAAGCTCACATCGCTAACCGTTGGGTTATGCGGTTCTAATGTGTCACTCATATGCTGCCATTCCTTCTCCCTCGCGACTGCTCTGGTATACTTTCCCTTAAGTAATGTTGGTGGTCATCATCGAATTGAAAGGGAACGTTAGGTTACCTACCGTAATCCTGGTTCCCTGAAAGAGAAGACGACCACCGACCACGAGGTCGCATCAGTCGCCCTCACATGTTTGATGCAAAAAGAGAAACGGCAGAGAGAAGGGGCCTATCGGCCTAAAGAGCTCAGTAATACCTACCCAATAGGCAGGCATATCCCATAAGTAACGTTGGTGGTCGTCTTTGAATTGAAAGGGAACCAGGGTTACGGTAGGTAACCTAATGCTATTTGGAGTGCTTCCTGGTATAAATGAAAAATATGTTTTCTTGTGAATAGGCACTTTTCCATCAACAGTAGGTTAGCCTACTGAAGGATTTATATACATAGAAACATTCAAATATGACTTTATGGGGGCAGCTTATATCTAAGGTGTGGTTTAAGATCAATAAAACCATTAAGTATGACTAAGATGAAGGCATTACAGCAGGGTCATTGCAGTTTTAATTACATTAGACCAGGGGTGCCCAATCCTGGTCCTGGAGGGCTGATGCCCTCCTGGTATTTGTTCAAACTGTACACTAAATTGCTTAATTGGACCAATTAAGCTTCTAATAAGTGCTTGATTGGTCCAATTAAGTAATTTAGGGGGCAGTTGGAACAAAAGCCAGGAGGACACTGGCCCTCCAGGACCAGGATTGGGCACCCTGATAGACTAATACAGGTGTAAAGGCCTAGAGCAGGGGTGTGCAATTCCGGTCCTGGAGGGCCGGTGTCCCTCCTGGCTTTTGTTCCAACTTTGCCCTAAATTACTTAGTGGGCCAATTGTACCAATTATTGGTCTAATTAAGTAATTTAAACACAGTTGGAACAAAAGCAGGAAGACACCCTCCAGACGAATCACACCTAACCTAGAGTGTCTGCAGATTTGAAAAAAAGCAAATCTGCCTGATAACCATGTCTGATAGACCATCCAGGGAATCTCACTTTAACTTGTCAAGAAGGAGTATTCTAATCAGAAATGGATCGAAGACATTGCCTTGGATTGATTCTACTTTTAAGGTGCATGTCAGACATTAACAGTGTCTCTTCCATTAAATGACGAAATGTGAGGGGAACAAAAAACATGAAAGTAACATAAATACCACATACTAACATGCCTGTCTAATGAGCCTTCTGGTGCCAACCAGATTGTAATCAGAGTTTAGCAGCATTTGTGTGTTGTTGACCCATTTTATCAGGATAATCATGTGGATGCATGCTTAAGTTGCAGATTTAACTGAGATCTTAAATGCATTTTACTGGGAAAGGCACATATTTTGTGTTTATTTCGTTTTTAGTCAGCTACCCTCATATACTGCAAGCTGGAAAGTAGCCTAAACATAACAAGCTCTGATCAGATTACGATCTTGGTCTGAAGCCAAAACTGAGCTCAAGATCAGCTCTGATCATTTTAGTGCAACCCAATACGTCAGGAGCAAGATCGGAGCCTGGATCCAAACAAAGTAACATGTCTGCTTAAACATGTCCAAAACTAACTGTAATCTTAAACTGGTATTGCTTCTGTGTTTTAACTTATACAACTGACTTGAGTTCGAACTCATGCAGCAGAGGATGGGTATCTTACCTTCTCACCCCCGCAACCACAAAAAACAGTTTCTGTACCAATAAGCTATGTACAGAGTCAGACAGAAGTACCACCACATCAGTATCTGTGATCTGTGATGCAGTTTCCCACAGTAAGAAAATAGGACCTCTTCGTTCATGACTAGGGCTGTATTTCAATGGTTTAATGCTGAAAAATGATAGCATCAAATTAAAGATGGGTACAATGGGTACAGTTTTGAAAATATGACCATAATTCTTAAAATATGATTTAGGTATTCAAAAAGGGTAGTCATAATTAATAAAAAGGGGCTTTAAAATAATTCTTTAACAAAACAATATCTCTAAAATAATCCTTAAAGTTTTGTGAATAGTGCCCACTGAAATATAGTGCCCTCTTGAAATCCACAGATAATTTGAATACTTTATTTTAATGATGTACATCTATCCAAATTTAGCAACATTTAACAGTGTTTTATTGTGTGGCATACAAGTCCATCCTCCAATATATATATATTTGAATTCTGTTTTTCAAACATCTGCCATTTGCTGATATCTACAGTGCAAAACTAAAGTTGGCCACACCTAGCAAGCTTTAGTTGGAGCAACTTAAGTTTAGCAGTGTGAGCCCTATACAAGTTTACCGCAGTGTTTTTTTGCAATTTTTCTATGTTTTTCCCATTGTTACAGTATGCATTTACCATAGTTTACCTTGGTTTGCCATGTTTATTAATATGCTTTAACATACCTTGCTGTTCCTCACAATACCTACCTATGCTTTACCATGCTTTCACTATGCTTTATTACCCTTGGCTGCGCTTTTAATATAGTAAACTTTTATAAGGTGTAAACTTACCCAGTATTCTCTTTCTATGGTTAGCTTGTGTATGCAGGGCTGTATTCATTGAATTCCTTTCAGTTAGTATCCTGGATTTAGCAGGGTGTCTTATTTAATAATATTTTTAACAGAAAGATTACTGACCAGATTTTCTTTGTTTTAAATATTCATATATCATAATCAATCAATCATCTTTATTTTATATAGCGCCTTTCATAGTGGACCACCATCACAAAACGCTTTACAAGATGCAGAAACAACAAGAAAATCCATAATACTTTAAATACAGAGAAATGCATAATACATGATATACAGTAAAAAAAAAAGTATAATACATTAAATACAGTGGAAAGTGCATAATACATGATAGTAGCATAATACATGAAATAGTAAGAAGAACTTAAGAAAGTTTACAAACAAGAGGAGGCCATTCGGCCCATCTTGCTCGTTTGGTTGTTAGTAGCTTATTGATCCCAGAATCTCATCAAGCAGCTTCTTGAAGGATCCCAGGGTGTCAGCTTCAACAACATTACTGGGGAGTTGGTTCCAGACCCTCACAATTCTCTGTGTAAAAAAGTACCACCTATTTTCTGTTCTGAATGCCCCTTTATCTAATCTCCATTTGTGACCCCTGGTCCTTATTTCTTTTTTCAGGTCGAAAAAGCCCCTGGGTCAATATTGTCAATACCTTTTAGAATTTTGACATTAAATACAGTGGAAAGTGCATAATACATGATAGTAGCATAATACATGAAATAGTAGCAGCAACACAGCAGCTAATAGCAGATATCAGGCTTAAAGAGCATGGAAAGCAAGAGAGAACAGGTGGGTCTTGAGAGTTGATTTAAAGCGAGCGACGGTGGGAGCATCACACACCAAAGCTGGGAGAGAGTTCCAAAGAGTCGGAGCCATGAAGCTAAACAAGCGCTCTCCAAGTGTGGTGCACTTTTGCTTGGGGATAACAAGCAGTCCAGAGTCGGAGGACCTCAGCTTGCGGGCAGGGACATAGCGGGTCAGCAGGTTGAGGAGGTACTCAGGACCTGTGTGATGGGCAAGACAGGGGGTGATGTGATCACGTTTTTTACATCTGGTAAGGATCCTGGCAGAGGCATTCTGGACGAGCTGCAGTTGGTTTATGGTCGAGAGGAGACAAATGCATGACAAAGTATCTCTGCATCTGGGAGGGAGAGGTAGGGATGGACTTTGGAGATGTGTCGAAGATGGTAGAAGGAAGATTTGACCACAGAGGAGATGTGGGCATCAAAGGAGAGGTTGCTGTCAAGATGCATCATCAGCATAGAAATGGTATGAGAAACCATAGGATGCGATGAGAGGGCCCAGGGAGCGGGTGTAGAGAGAGAACAGGAGAGGACCCAAGACTGACCCGGCCATACACCTTCCACTTCTTAATAATCGTCTTAACCATGCTCCAAGGGATATTCAAGGCCTTTGATATTTTTTTATACCCATTTCCTGGTCTGTGCCTTTCAACAACTTTGTCCCGGAGTTCTTTTGAATGCTCCTTGGTGCTCATGGTTGAGTCTTCGCTTTGAAATGCACTACCCAGCAGAGGGAACCTACAGGAACTGCTGAATTTATCTTGAAATCATGTGAATCACTACAATTTAACACCGGTGGAGGCCACTTAACTTGGTGTGTGATTTTGAAGGCGATTGGTTACACCTGAGCTAATTTAGGATTGCTATTACAAGGTGGGTGGACATTTGTCCAACCTAGCTATTTCAGTTTTTGTTTTTTATTAATTTTCTACAAATTTCTAGAATATTTTTTTCACTTGGAAGTTGTGGGGTAGGATGTGTAAAGGCCCTTGAGAAAGATATGTACAAAAACGTTGGGCAGCTGGCTCTTTGAGCTATATATATATATATATATATATATATATATATATATATATATATATATATATATATATATATATATATATATATATATATATATATATATATATATATATATATATATATATATATATATATATATATATATATATATATATATATATATATATATATATTAAATAAGACACCCTGCTAAATCAGGGAATCCAGGATACTAACTGAAAGGAATTCAATGAATACAGCCCTGCATACACAAGCTAACCGTAGAAAGAGAATACTGGGTAAGTTTACCCCTTATAAAAGTTTACTATATTAAAAGCACAGCCAAGGGTAATAAAGCATAGTGAAAGCATGGTAAAGCATAGGTAGGTATTGTGAGGAACAGCAAGGAATGGTAAAGCATATTAATAAACATGGCAAACCAAGGTAAACTATGGTAAATGCATACTGTAACAATGGGAAAAACAGAAAAATTGCAAAAAAACACTGCGGTAAACTTGTATAGGGCTCACACTGCTAAACTTAAGTTGCTCCAACTAAAGCTTGCTAGGTGTGGCCAACTTTAGTTTTGCACTGTAGATATCAGCAAATGGCAGATGTTTGAAAAACAGAATTCAAATATATATATATTGGAGGATGGACTTGTATGCCACACAATAAAACACTGTTAAATGTTGCTAAATTTGGATAGATGTACATCATTAAAATGAAGTATTCAAATTATCTGTGGATTTCAAGAGGGCACTATATTTCAGTGGGCACTATTCACAAAACTTTAAGGATTATTTTAGACATTTTTTTTTTTTTGTTAAGGAATGATTTTAAAGCCCCTTTTTATTAGTTATGACTACCCTTTTGAGTTCCTAAATCATATTTTAAGAATTATGGGTCATATTTTCAAAACTGTACCAGTCTTTAATTTGATGCTGTAGTTTTTCAGCACTAAACCATTGAAATACAGCCCTAGTCACAAAAATAAAATGTTATTGTATTCAGGTCCTATTTTCTTACTGTGGGAAACTGCATCCCAGACACTGACACAGTCAGTTTTCTCAAAGTTGTGGTATTTCTGTCTGACTCTGTACATAGTTTATTGGTACAGAAACTGTTTTTTGTGGTTGCGGGGGTGAGAAGGTAAGATACCCATCCTCTGCTGCATGAGTTCGAACTCAAGTCAGTTGTATAAGTTAAAACACAGAAGCAATACCAGTTTAAGATTACAGTTAGTTTTGGACATGTTTAAGCAGACGTGTTACTTTGTTTGGATAAATGAATGAAGAAGAACAATGAGCACTGCTTTGAACAAAGTACCAAACTGACTGTCTCAGGTATGTTTGCTGTGGCTGACACTCCTAAACCATGGCAATAAAAAGAGCCATTTGGAAGCATTAGATCCAGTCATAAAACCTACATATTTTTCTTAATTTCAGAACTTATCATGAAATTAGTTGTACGAGTGGCCAGTATATTAAAGAAAATTAATTAACTACAAACAGTGACTGTAAAACTTTTATTGCATGTCATTGTGTGTGACAGTTTGAATGAGGCAAAAATAGCTGTCCATCAGATAATGGAAGCTGATGGAAAATGACAGACGCCTCCTTACTCTCTGCTGTCCAGTGTCCTGTGTTACACCAGCCTTCTACTGATTTGTTTAAGCAAATCATCTACTTGAAATTAAAATAAAGAATTTTGAGGTTTTACTTTTCCATACCCCTATGATGAACAAAGGACTCTCACAGTCCCACGGACAGTAATCAACCTCGCGCTGCCTGAAACACACACACAATGTCATCCACAGTATCAACATTGACACCCTGCTGTAACCCATCTGATCTCTTAACTGTACTCCGTCAAACACATGTGGGATGAGTATGGTGAGCAAAAGGATGCACACTGCAGGTAGAGTGGACTTCTAGAACCTTTGTCAGATACAGGATCTCAACACGTGCACGACCACCTACATGAATACCATTGGAGGGCACAACCTGTACTGACCACACCAGCTTTTCTTTATCATTTTCTGTTACACAGCTGCAGTTTTTGGATGAAAACATATTTTATTTCTATTCAGCATTGCTTTAAAAAAATCAGCATATTTTACAGCAGCAGGTGTATCATATTAAGGGTGCATTCACACTTGATTAGTTTGGGCTGATTTTTTCAAACAGTTAGGTTAGTTTTGGAAGTATATGTGAATGCTCCAAATTAACTCAGTCCCTTTCAGTTTGTTTTAATCAAACCAAACTGAGTCCTTCTCAAGAGGTGGCCTCAGTCCATTTGGGCAAAAGGACTGAGTTTGGTTTGTTTGTTTCAGTGCAATGTGAAAGCACAGTCAGTTCAGAAAAATGTTGAGAACCAGCAAAAATAAGTTCTTTTGATGTGAATCAAGTTCTTTTGCACTGAGGTGCACATGTGAAGACAAAAGAGTTCCAGAGTTCATGTCCAAGTGAACTCAATTTGGCTTGTTTAGAAATGAACCATATGTGAAAAGGCTCTTAATTATACCATTACTAGGGGAGTAACCACTATAATTTGCATTACATTTTCTATAAGTTAGATGTACAAAACATCAGTGATCAATACATAATAAAATAGCTAATTTAACATTCCCATGCGGGCTTGTGTTTATATATATATATATATATATATATATATATATATATATATATATATATATATATATATATATATAAACTATACTGTATATCACATCAAATAGTTTTGGTTGAAACAAAATAAAAGAAAGGAACAAAGGTTTCTGCTTGTCAGGAGTATGAGGGAGTGATGTGGTTCAGTCCTGCTGACTCAGACCCTCAAAAGCCAATCGACTTTCAGATTGTAAAACCCTACAGGCCACGGATTGCATTTCATTTTATTCTGAACTCTCTATTACAGTAAATCACCGAAAGAGAGATACACCTATGACAGTCACTGACTATATTTGATCCTGCTGTATCAAAACAAAAATTCCTTATCAAAGAGACATTTTTACACCTCCAGTTTATCTCCAGTCTGAATGTTTTTCACACAACTATGAAGTGTCTAGATATAACATGATGTGTCGAAAAGATACTTTGTTCTGGCCAAAGTTATGTCTATTTATAATATGCATGTGAAAAATCTTTAAACAAACAGATGGTTCCTGTATCAATGAAGTTCCTCAGGGAACAGCCTGCTTCCCAATTACGTTTTAGATATATGGCTGCAATTTCCCTTTCACTCAGAGGAAACAGATAAAATATGTATAGATCGAAATAGCATTCAGGTATGTAAATAATCGATCATTTAAAGTAACTGCCATGTTATCTTATTTAAGGTTTAGATTGCTGCTGTTGAATGTTTTATATAGATGAAGGTTGAACTTTGAGCCTTTTTTGCTAAAAGACCAATGGACAGCAAATCACAAACATGAACTTTAAGTGAGTACAATGTTAATGGCTAAATTATATCAAACAAATTAAAAATCTAAACCGTTTGATCAAAATAATACAGTTTGTGTTTGTTGCATATTACAGTAGAACCTCAGAGCTATGAACACATTGGGAATGGATGTTGTTCGTAAGTCTGAAAGGTCTGTAACTCGGAAAATGAGTTTTTGATGGTTTTAATAAATGTGTACACCTGCTATCTACACCCTCAATCTGGAGAATAATACAAGGATTCAGCACAGTAATGCAGTACTCATATTGTTATGGTTTGATAGGCTTTAAAGATGGTACTATACATGGTCATATACAAATGTAACTTCCCATTTAAATCATAACTGTAGAAGAAACATAGATTTAAACGGCCAGGAAAACTAATGTAGTGCTTGTTTTGATTTTATTTTAAACAAAATGCATTAATGGAGATTGCATTCAGCCTCCTTTGGCTTGCAAAAAAAAACTAAAACAAACCTGGTATTGGTAACTTGACTGTATTACACGTGTCGCAGGGCTTGTTGTTTTAAGGGTGATGTCTCGTGCATTCTTTGTATGTAAAGTCTGTGACTGAAGGAGGTGGTTCTCGGAAGAGAGGCTAAGGGAGTGTTGAGAATAGATGCTACCACTGCAACACATATAAATATTTTATAATAAGTCAAATTGCTACAAAAGAACACTGTAAGTAAACAAACACCAAACAACTTATAAAGTCAATAGAAAATAACTTATTTGGTTTTATCTATTTCGGATACTGACTACCGTAGCTGTACTTGACCGAAGTAACGAGAAAAATATCACAACTTTTTTCAAAGTAAACTGAATCTATTTTCCTGTTGTGGATCTATGTTACCAGTACTCTAGAGACGGTATGTTTAGAATGTTATTCTGTGAGATCATTTGCTTTCCCTAATTATAAACTGTTTACTCATTCTAGCATAATAAATGTATACTTTTAGATTTATAATGTTATTATTTAGGTGATTTACAGTAGTTCCTGATTTCATGACAACTGTTTGATAGTTAAAATTATTTTACACTGCCTACTAACTTAAAAGATTAGGAAAAGGTGCCTGAGATGGAGTTCAGGCAAGAATTCACATCAGTATTCATTGTGATTTTTTTTTTTTTTTTTAAATTTACATGATAATATAATTCTATTGCAGGTAATAATTTACCATATGGAAAATTATTATGCCAACTTAGTTTTTGAAGCAATCATTTACTTATATAGAACTCAAAATCTAGCATGAATTTATAATGAAAAGGTAATTTTGAAGTGTCATCTATAAAATTCTTAGCGATTGTAGAATGTTTCATGGACTAATATTTACAGTTGCAGACAAAAGTATTGGCACCATACACAATATAAGATAATTCAAGAAAACATGTTTAATACAAGCATTTAGTGAACATTAACCACTAATTTGTGTAACAAAGACCAAAATACACAATTTCTGGTAGTTTAAAGAACAATCTTTATAAAAAAAGCAAAAGCACTGAAGCAATTTCAAATTTGTGTTTATGAGGTATCATTGCACTTTGTGGAATGTGTTGATACATGGCTGTATTCATTCAATTCAATCACATCCACATCTACAGTCCCTTGACTGCTACCCCCATATCATGATTGAGCCACCTCAATGTTTAACTGTAGGTCAGTGAAGCCTCTTGCCCTTTTTTCCAACCATACTGTAATGTTCAATCATTTACCTAGCCCTTTAAGAAGTAGAAAGCATTGGGCATTAATAGATGTCATACAGGAAATGGGTGGGTTAGAGGAACGGATATGAAGAGAGAAAGAGTAGACAGAGAAACAAGGTTATCAGGCTAGACATGTGAGCTACATGAAAACATCTAAATAAAGTTCACATTCAAACAACAATGCTACGTTTGTATTATTTTGTGTAAAAGAGAAGACAACATTACACATACTATGGTCCATTTTGGGGAAAAAGTTTTATTTTAAACTCATCGGACCAGAGAATAATGTGTTACTTCTTCATTCCTCAAAAATAAGAACAGCTGATGTCATTACAAGGGATCTTTCAGGAGTTCTTATAAAAGTAAAGCTAATCTGAATGCTTATACACGTGATGTGATCTCATTGATTTCTGGATCCTATTTGATGAAATGGCATTGGCAGGTAGATGGAAATTTAACAAAAGGATCAATAGGTTTGCGTCATATCCAGTCAAATTCCCTTCATGTGTTCTTGTGTGATTTAAATAGTTCAGGTCTGGCAGGCCATGCAATTTAGAGTGTAATAACTCCTATATGTACTGGGTGAATTGGATGAAGTGAATTCATGTATATTGCAAAGCAGGGATAAATAAAGCCTAATTCTAAAGCAAAAGCTTTGAATTTATTATATGTTTTATATTTATTATATGGGGAAGCTCTGATTAATCAATTTAAACAAAAATGATAAGTTTGAATCCCTGCTATGCATTTGAAGCTTTGTATAAAAAGTAAGCAGTGGCGACACTGAACTTGGGGGCAGGATGCTAGGACATGAAAATGCCGCAGCCGAGCAGAGTTGGCAGGGCTGCAGGTGAAAGGATTTGCTTTCTGGATATCCCAGGGAAAGTGCAGGGGAATTACTCTTTTAATTCATGTTCTCCTGTCCTTGAATGAAAAGCACAGGAGTGCCTGTGGCCTCTTTTGTTTCATTAAAAACCCTTTTTTCTGTCAAGACCGCTTAGGGCAAGCCATCGACCTGGGTGACCTGAGTTAGCAGTGTGGGTGCTGGTTTATCTACTCTGGGATTTTATGCTGGTCGATGACATACTGAAGCACTGATGGCCAGTTGTTCCAATGTCACCCCCTCGATAAGTAAATGCATTACATTTTTCCAAGTGACTGCAGCACTGGGTCAGTCCTGTCTGTTAATAAATATTTGATTGCTTCCTTTCTTCTTTTTGCTTATACTTTTTTTACCCCATGGTACTGATATCATTTCCTACTAATAAAATATGTATTTAGTCATTTGTATGCTACTTTTGAACTTTGAAACTGATGACAGCTCACCAGCAAAAACAAAACAAAAACAACTGACTGTTTTAACAAAGTTATTTCTCAACAACACATGTTTAGTCCTCAATGACACAAAGTGTAAAGTCCTGAAGGGAACAAGCTCTTCCACTTAACTGAACCACGGTTCCCACAGGCAGAGTTTTCTCACAGGCGGAGGCGGGAGGCGAACCCGCTCTGAAGCATAGCAGCGATATCGCTGTACAAAAGAGTTGGCTCCCTTGCAGGAGCTGGTATCGGGCTTATGTCTTCATATTTGATTGCGTCGCCTACTAGCCTGACCTCTACCCCCGTGCATGCTACAATATTAACATTTTCTGTGCCGATGTAAAAAAATTCTGAAATTGGTAATATTCATGGAGCGCATTGTATTTTATCTTGCTGAGATTTTATTTGGGTTATTTATGTAACAAAGGAGACAAGCAGAAGGGTAAGTCGCATTTTTATATGCATCCTTCTTTCAGGAACAGCATACAATATACATTATAAAGTTCAAATTAGCAGCTATCGTATTAGGATATTGTATCTCCAAGCCACATGAAATCCTTTTAACATTAACTGATTTTAGAAGACAGCATGTCACATCACAACAGGAAACCCATGCACATTGCTATAATGAGATCAGACTATTAATATCACTCTGTTTTATTCCTCCTAGGTCCTATTACCAACATTGTATAATCAAGTTATCAAATCAGTTACTGCTTTATTAGTATGAAATTATTTAACTTCTTGGCTGCCTTTTGTGTCATTGTTGCAGCCATATAATAAAGGATCACACTTTATTTTGCTATGTATTATGTGGGGGAGCCAGTGCTTACTCCAGAACCTTC
Organism: Acipenser oxyrinchus oxyrinchus; assembly: GCA_030684275.1. Taxonomy (NCBI): domain Eukaryota; kingdom Metazoa; phylum Chordata; class Actinopteri; order Acipenseriformes; family Acipenseridae; genus Acipenser; species Acipenser oxyrinchus. The sequence goes on along the minus strand of CM060250.1, from coordinate 11,352,945 downwards.
CTCCCCCAGTATACTGTATTGGCAATTACCAGATAGAAAAAAGTATTTTACAATACTTAGGATCATGTTTCATTTAATGTCACCTTATTATTAAGAACTCCATAGATTTGAAAGCGGAGATAAAGTGGAATGCAGCTACAACCATCTAGGTTTATGTTCAGTTAGTTGAAAAGCTGGAGTGCTGCCTAATCTATAATGGCTGGCTTTGTAACCACATATGGCTGCTTCTTTGATTTATTCAGCCACTCAAATTGATCTTTTTGTTCTTAGTAGTATAGAAAGATTCTTTGCTCTTTTAATACTGCCGAAGTCAGTGCTAGTTCCACACCTATTGTGTTTCTTGGAAGTCTCCAGTGCAAATAAAAAAAAGCTTTGTTAAAATAAAACTAACAAAAAAAATGAGTACATAAAAAAGAAAAACAACATTACAAATATCATTAATGTCTAATGTTGTGTTCATTACCATCATTCTAAAGTAACATTAGCTTTAGAGGACTTACTTTAAAAAAAGAATCCTTGTGAAACAAAAAAAATGTTCAAGTTTCTTGCCAGTTATAGAGTTATACGATAAACTAAAAAGCCTACAATTTCAAAAAGGTACTATCAACTGGTACAGTATCTGTGTGAGTTGGGTATACAGTATAAAGTAAATGGGCTGTTCCACATGACTGGTTTTTTTGTTGTACAAATGGCATTCTATAAAAGATGCATCTCTCAGCAAGTCAGTTTCCAGGCAACCGACGGAACATATCCACATCCAGGACAGCAGTTGCTAATGTTTTGAAGAGTAATGTCAGCTTGACAAACAACTCAAAAACAGCTGTGGCTAAAAGCAGAAGTGGCCAGAAAACCATGCTCTGTGACTGTGATGATCAAGCATAGTAGTTGTCACAAATAACCAGGAAGACTCCAGATACCAAAGTTTCCACAGAGTTTAACATTGGTGTGACAGGATGGCACCACCTATGTGTAGATGCTATTGTGTGTACAGTATTGCTATTCCTGTGTCTTTCGGAAAGCTTTGGGCTTAATTGACTAAACAAGTCCAGTTCTGTGCTTGGGATCAAGCAGGAGGCACTCTAGTTAATAGTCCAATGCAAAACCATCTTGGATCTTTTCAATATATTAGCAATGTGGAGTGCCTGGGAGAAGAATTTTATTTTGTAGTTTTAACCTGAAACTGTATTAGTTTTTGTATGTTGTTGTTATTGTTTATACACTTTCATTTTTTGCTTTTGTCAACCAAGACGTTTTCAATACATAAACAGCTCTGTCTTTCTTTTGAAAAGCTTGATTACATTTGTTCTTTAGCACTTGTTCACCGCTCAGTGGGACATTAGCACCCAGTTCTGGTCGAAGAGAACTGTGTGAACGGAACTGTCAGAACAGATCAGTGCCCTGAATATACAGTATCCACACATGCATATATTTATGAGTATATAACATAATGCATGGACTGCAATGAATTATAAAAAAAAAAAATGGATGAAAAGTGATGAAGTATTATTTATACTGTAGACATTTTAGGGGCATTTTCCAGCTCTTTGAAAATCAAAACACCTTATGATTTATTTATTTTTTATAGTTTCCATTGCAAGAGCAGTCCTTATGTAACCTCATACAATAACTTCATGAAAGCGCTTTAAAGCAAGGTGATTGTATAGAAGCTAATCCAACTTGCAATATGTCATACTGCAGAAATAGATGAGAGGCTGCATTTTTACAAACAAACTTACATAAATTACGTGTTTTTTTTTTTTTTTTAACTTGTGTGGCTATTCTGTGAATTACAGTACATTCAGTTAATGCAAACCATGCACACATCCTGTTCTAGGGTTATAAGGACAAGGGAGAGCTGATATATCTTCAAAAGCCGTTTTTCAGAAATGCAAATCATTTGTGTAAGTTGTACAAATTTGAAAACAATTTTGCCAGGTTTTGTTTATTGTGTTTGGAGTTGTGGACATAGAACAGCACTGTATGTCTGTTGTAAGATATGCCAGGATACATACAATAAAAACAGGCTCTTATTGTTGCTATTTTATTATGTAAATGACCCTAATCTGCTCATCTAACTGTGCCAGGCCCGTGGGTCAGTGGGGCAATTTCCATGAGAAAATAAGTCTCACCTTTTTCTCACTCTATTTTAGTAGTACTTTCGGGTAGCGTAGGTTTCCATGTAGTTTTCTTTTAGCCAGAGAACTTCTCCTTCCAAATGCAAATAACCTAATTAATATTAAAATACGGGCAGGTATATTAAAATATTTGTATCTGAGTTCCTATTTAGCCTTGCGCGACTGTTGATATCCTACAGCTTTCTTAAACCGGGCTTCCACAAACGTCTTAGGTTGTGCTGAAGCACTGCAAGTGCAGCCTGCCTCATTTAGCCACCAAAATGCAATAAAAACAACTACAGGAAAGAAAAACAAAAACTGAGATAGCGTTACATTGTTTTTTGTTTCTGCATTTATATTTATCATAAACCTATTACACACGTACATATATAACATGTTTTTCTACAGAGCCATAGCTTCAGCAATTATGATCCTTATGGTCTATGAATGGAGCTAAAATACCAGCACTTTAGGTTAATTATGTAAAAATTATCTAGTACAGTATATTATTTAAATGCTGGTAAATCTACAATAGGCTACAACATAATTATAATTTATTTTAGCCACTTTGGCAGTGGGTGGTGTGCTAGCAGCCCGTTAAATTGATGCGCTTGCTCAGGTATTTAGATGTCATGCTGGTACTGCTGATTGAGAAAGCTGTTGAGGTAAAGCAAGTATAACTTAAAATATATTGTGTCCCAGAACTGTCATTTTGTTCTACAGTGATGGCCAGAACCATGTAGGATTAAAATACAAAATAGGGGTACAGAACTTGGTGGGGTGGGCTCTTTACAAGAAAGACCTTGATGTTCTGTTCGCTGGCAGCAACAGACGTGTGAGTAAAGTAGAGTAAAATTAAGGGAGGCTATGATATTTGCATAATGCACTGATGAGAATGCACGTACCCAGCAAAGTCAAACTGAACTAATCCCAAGTCTAAAAAGTATTAATTATATAAAACTACTATTTACTATTTCTTCTTTACAGTTTCTCTGTTGAGGAACCAGCTGGCTTTTTCAGGTGCATAAATAAATAAATACTGTGGAGGCTTCCTCATTGCATGAATAACTTCCCGCATGCATTGCCCTCTATATGGAACTAGCAAGTAAAGCAGAATCAGAATAGCCAATATTCCTGATGCATACCTGTAATAAGTAGATTCAAGTGTCTGTGATTTATGAATCTCAAAGTGCTGAATACTGACCAGCCCAAATTAGAAACCAGTTAAAGGTTGACTAAAGACTAATGTTCCAGATTACTGGCTTCCAGATGTACTGTACATGCAACAGAACATGGGTCTGTAATATCACTTCGGCTGTTACTGAGACCTGATATTGAATTATTTGGTATGTCAAGTAGCCATTCTGGGCTCATAGAATTGGACTTCATTTTGAGTCAAGAGGCAATACCTGCATGCTGTGCTGCAGTGTTGATTAATATGCACCTCTAGGTCATTCCTGTGGAAACTAGAATGTGTGACCTACTTTCACTGCCATTATAGCCATAAACCTTCATAAAACAACATGCAAAAAAGCACCTATTTAGTCTTTTTTGAAGGAAGGCTTCTATGTTTTCCATATTGAAAAAGGTTGTTATCTTAGCCATGTTTAATGATCAATACATAGTTCATGTAATGTGTCTTCAGGTTTTTTTTTTTTTGCTTGTTAATTTTAATTTCTATTTGCCCTCCAGGGTTATAAAAACTTGGATATGTAATTTGTTAACTTTTTTTAACTTCCTATTCCTCCAAGTTGGCTCAAAGAGAGACAAAATAGTATGCACACTTCAAAGGGGGAGGAAGCCTGTGTTCCTACTGTCTAAACAAACCTGACGACAAACAAGGTCTGCTTTACATATTGATGGAGATGAAAGAGTCCATCATCCCTTTATAATAAAGTAGTAAAAGAATACCATATTTGCAGTCAAAGAACCTGCATCTATGTATATCTACATGACTTTTATGACCTTACATGTCTGTGTGGTGTTGTTTTTATTTTGTATTTATTTATGGAGTAATGTTAAGTATACATAGTATTTAACAAGTGCATACCTTTTTATAATCAATAGGTTTAGCTATAAAACATGGATGCTGAATGCTTACAAAACACTTCAACAGACTGTTGAAATGCAAAATTGGGCCTGGGTCACTGGGGCGTGACTTCTATGTAATCGCTTTATCAGCCTCTGTTACGGATGCAGTGAGTAACTCAGATACGTGTGTTTGCAAAATAACTGGGGCTGATCCAGCAATAGTCAGTGACCTTAGGGAGGTTGTCAGTGTTACAGAGATCTATGCTTGGAAAGTTTAATGACTCGTAGTAAGAACACCATGAAATCAGAACCTACTGAGTTGTTTTAGTTAAAGATACATACACAGTAATTCCTACACAGTCAGTCTTACTTTTTTAACCTATAATAAAACAACAATGGGATTAAAGGGCTAAGCAAAATTCAAAAGTTTGCATACAACAGACCATACCTGCTTTTTAAGCCTAAAATGAAAACAGTAAAGATAATGGGGCTGATATTATTTGAGAAATCCTGTTGTTAATTAAGGACATAAAGTAATTTATATAAACCAGAAAAGGGATATAAGGTACATTTTCAGTTGGCTTTGAGTTTCACATTTCACAGCAAGTACTTGCCAAAAACAAAGCCTGTTATCAACTTCATTTATTTTTGTTGTTCCTTCGTCACAGGTTAGTTACATTTTAAACCAAATCTTTAAAGGTAATTGAAAAACAAATACTGTGGAACACTCTGTGAGAGGGTGTGTGTGTGGTTCACTGATAACATGGGAGTCAGAAAGTTGCTGGGACTGCACTGGCGCACAGGACTTATTAAGTGCTGACACTAGGTCTACCAGCAATGGTATCCCCCTGAGTTACTGTACGTACAGAAATAATAATCCAGAATCAAAAGAGAAATCAAAACAGGAAAAAAATACTGTAAATAAAACTACAAAGGAAAGTGCTGCTATAAGTAGGGTCTGACCACCTCCTCTAACCTGTGAGCCACGATGTTCTCCTATTCCCTTACAGTGCGGTCTCCCCAGTACATCAGCATGACAACCGTCCGAATTGAGCTCAGTAGGATACATCTCTGGGGTCTTCAAGTGGGCACCTTCCGTCCTCGGTGTTTCGTCGACTAGCCCACGACACCTCAAGAGGGCTTGACAGTGATTCTGGTGTCCCAGCATCACCCCTCTCTGTCCCCCACTCAACTCAGCCCAGCTTACTTACCCATACCCGAAAGCGTTGCTTTCTTTCCATTGTGCTTGAGATCCCCAGCCAGAATCTATCCATCTCAACCACAGCCAGTTGCTGCTTCAGATAAGTTCTTCACTGTGCGATGCAAGTCTTGACCACTGAACCCGACATCTCTGAGAAACCGGGTTGTAGAGTGTACCACAAATCCTCGGCAACCCACCTCCACTGGGTAAACCCGGACTCTCCATCCTCGCTGTTCCACTTCAGCTGCTAGTTGAGCATACCAAAGTTTCTTCCTCTCATACGCCTCATCCACAGCATTCTCCCATGGCACTCTACCAGATGAACAAGGCATGCTGATCCAGACCACAAGCCAATGTCTGGTCGAAGGTTAGTGGTGGAAAAATAAGCCGTTGACCAACATCTGCCAGCATTTTCCAGTCTCTAGCAGCTTCTAGTTGTCCTGGGCGAGGCTTGGTTTTAACACCTTTTCTTGGTGGTTGCTCTCCTGGATGGAGGAATATTGTCTTTTTTGTGTAATGCTTTGATGGAACTGGTGGCAACTTATTGGTCATGTTACACTTGTCTTCCAATGCTAAGGCCAATCACCGCAGCACCTGGTCATGGCGCCAAGTAAACCGTCCTTAGCTAAACTTACATCCTGTCAAAATGTGCCTTAATGTTGCAGGTGATGAACACAAAGGACATGAGGGATCCTCACCCACCCAGAAGTTTAGGTTCTGTGGTGATGGGAGAAGATCCTGCTCTGTTCCATTGTCCATATGTCTTGCCAGCCGATCTTACATTGTTCCACACTCATCCATCTCATCCATTCTCCCTGCTTGGCCTGGGAAACTGCCTTTACACACCTCATCCTCTCCTCCTGCTTTTGCACCTTGTTGACTACCAGCTTCCTCCGTTGAGCTGGGGCTGCCTTGTGCCATGTAGGAGGAGCTGAACTGAGACCAAGACCCCCTCTTCCATGCTGAACTTGCCCCATAATATCACCTATTCGTAGGGCAGTCTTTGCATCTTCCACGGCATTCTTTGTCGCCCACTTTCTTCCAGGTTTCAACACAGGTGCTGCCTCCTTTACGCATTTGTCGTGTAAATCTACTAATGTAATTTCCAGTCGGACCTTGTCGCATTTAAATTCCTTGGTTAGAGCAGAGACTGGTAGCTGCTTAGGCAGTGTGGAACTCCCAACCATTCCCTGATGTATGAACTGATTAAAGCTTCCAGCTTCCCAACTGTTGTCAAGGAAATCTCGTACACAGTCAGTGGCCACAGCAGCCTTGGCAGTAGACCAAACTGAAAGCAAAGTTTCACTTTGCCCGATAAAGCACTGCTGTCTATGCTCTATAACCCTTCCACTGCTTGTTGTCTAACTTCCTTTAGGTCCCTGTCGTACCATCTCCCAAGACTTTTCACTGGCTTCTTAGACACTGTTGGTATTGCCTCCTCCCACTACCCATTTTGATGCCCTAATAATTACTTCCATTGCCATGGTAAAAGCCAGTGGAGAAATGGTGCATCCTGCCATTATTCCAACTTCTAGGCATTGCCATTTAGTGCTGAATTCTGAAGTTGAAAAACTAAATTGCAAATCTCCAAAGTAGGCTTTCACTAAATTTGTTATTGTCATCGGTACACTGAAAAAATCAAGTGCTGCCCAAAGAAATTCACGTGGCACTGAACCATATGCATTAGCCAAATTAAGGAATGTCACATGGAGCTCCTTCCTCCCCTTTTAAGCTGATTGAATTAGTTACCAGATTATGCTGATGTGTTCTAAGCATCCTGGGAAACCTGCAATGCCCGCTTTTTGTACTGCAGTGTAAATGAAGTAGTTCTTTAATAGGTAGGTTGACAATCTCTGAGCAATAATGCTGAAGAAAATTTTGCCTTCAACGTTTAATAGGGAAATAAGGCAAAACTGACAGATGCTTGTAGAATCTTTTTCTTTTGGTATAAAAACTCCACCTGCTCGGCGCCATGCTCTTGGTACAACCTGTTTTTCCCATACCACTTTCATCAATTTCCACAGGATTCGTAGAACTCCAGAAGCACTCTTGTATACTCTGTACGGAACTCCATTAGGCCCTGGAGATGATGACACCCTTGCTTTTTTCACAGCTTGCTCTACTTCTTTCCACTTAGGTGCACAGTCCTCCATTTTGTATTCTGATGGATTGATAGGTGGGATGTCTGAAGGAATTAACATAGGATCCTGCCTTTTTGAATCTGTGTTTCTTCCAAATATCTCTCCAGCTCAAACTTAGATGCTTTTAGTGTGCCATTTTTCTCACTGGTGAATAACTTATTTACAAATTTGAATGGATCTTTACAAAAGTTGGTTCTTGCAAGCTCCTTCTTTTTGCAGCATTTCCGTAGGCGCTCAGCTCTGTGCAATGTTGCAATGTTGCAATGTTGCAACATTGCAACATTGCTGAGCTCTGTGCAATGTTGCAAGCTTATCTTTTATGACCCTTTGTAACAGGGTCATATTTAATGGGGTTGCCCAGATCCTCCTGAGCTAAAACAAATAACGTCCCAGGGACTGTACTTCACCAGTATGGGTACGTAGGAACTAATAATGTGATCTCCACTGCCTCTTCTTGTTCTCCACTGCCGCGTGCTCCTGTATCAGGAACAGGCAGCCCTTTCTGTTATTCAGTCCATATACTTTTGTTCTCTTTGTTATTCCAATGCTCCAGCCAGAGCGTTCGCTGTGTTGTATCCTGCAAGGGCTAACTAAAGGAATAGGAGAGCATGATTCTTAGGCGATCGACCGTCCCCGCAAGATCCGCCCCCAACCAATTTCATTTTCTTTGTTATTCCAATGCTCCAGCTAGAGCGTTCGCTGTGTTGTATCTTGCAAGGGCTAACCAAAGGAATAAGACAGTGTCATTCTTATGAGATCGACCGTCTCCCCAAGACCCGCCCCCCAACCAATCAAAGAGGTCCAAGTGACACACCCTTGCTCAACCTCTTTGTGTCATCACCATGATTGGCAGACGGGTCAAACAGGGCTTCCAAACCAACCTCCCCCACCCCCTCCACAGGAGCACGCATGGGGCCGATATCCAGCACAGATCTCCCCTGTCACAAACTCCCATTGAAACACTTGCTGCTGCTATCTTCAGACTACAGGGTCTATAGAAAAATGCTCTATTGTTACATTTTAAACAGTTTGAATCTAAAAATGGTACAATGCCTGATAAAAGTTTTCCATAATAGAATCATAGTAAAGTGTAATAATGCATAGTGAAAGCATAGTAAAGTATCCAGTAGGTAGGCACTATGAAGCCCAGAGAGGTATGGTTGCACATATTTAAAAAACATGGCAAATCATGGTAAACCATGGTAATTACATTGTATAACCAAAAACTGTAAAAACAGTGCAAATGTACTGTGGTAAACAATCTATATTGCCTTACTTCTTTTTCGTTTTGCAGTATTTGTTTTTCACATGTGTTTGATTTATTTATTCTGCCAGAAGTTTCTGTAGGAGTGGTGTGTGGTCAGGTGTGTCTGGTATCACACCAACGCTAACAACCTTCCAGTGGTAGCATTTCACAGTTGATAGATCCGTTGATCTGTTTTCTCTTAGAAACATTATTAAATCAGCTGTCTGAGATCGTTACATGAGATAACAAAGTTAAGTATCATTTGTAGCTTAGAGCAAATACTTAAAAAGAAAGAGATTTTCAAACTATGTATATGGAGTAAAATAACAAAACTTATGAGAGCGATTATCTGATTATCTGTGACGCATATAATGTGTGTACAGTGTGGGTGTGCTAAAAATCCAGTGCCCAAAAAAAGGATTTTCACTAAATTTTCAACTTTTGTAGCAAGAATCGTGATGTATTACATGTATGCAATAAGTCCCTTCAGGGTGTCCATATACGTCAAATATATGGACGCCTCAGGATGTTGTGTGGCACGAGATGAAGTCGAGTGCCTCCAACCCCCGAGAAGTCTATATATTTAATGTATACGGACATGCTGAAGGGCCTTACTACATTTATAATCCAGGTCAAACAGTGGATTTGAAAAAAAAGCAGAAGTAATTTTTAATAAATATCCTTACGCCAATAAAGGGACCACAAAACTGCTTTTGGGATTTTTTTGCTTGTAAATAAAAAAGCGAAACGATCACTAGATTTTTCTTTTTATATCGAATTCATTTAACAACCCCCCACTCCCCTTATGCAATGGACCCAGCAACAAATATGATTAGGAAGCCTATCAGAAACATCATCAAATAATCGTGTGTGTCATTTGGTTAGCATTCAGTGGGGTGGTAAAGTAGATAGAAACATGTTAGTGCATTTTTGCTCATTTTGAGGGTTGGATTGTTTTGTTGTCTTTTTTTTAAAATAATGAAAACAGGTTTACCTTGTTGCTGTATTGTGTGTGTACAGCACTGAGAGGAAAGGGTTGGGTGTTTTCAGAGGTCTGGGTGTTCAGGTTTCAACCTTGTGCATACTTTGTAAAGAAAATAAGAATTATTTTATGACTCAAGATTACAGGCATTGCAAGATTCCATACAGAGTTTAAAGATCCATTTTTTTCAAGAAGCATTTGCAAAACAAGTTTTGATTTATTTGGGATTTTTATTTCTCATTCTTTTTTCAGTAAATTGGTTCATTATTTTTATTCGAAATGTAAAATAATGTTATTTATAAAAATGTGCAGGCTAGTTTTCATTCACTTTGTCAAAAGAAACATTTTGGCATCTGTGTGGAATTTTGAATGCAAAAATCGAAATAATCTTTAAATAACGCATTTTGAATCTAAACCATTTTAACAGTGGTGGTACAGTAAACAGGTCATGGGCATACTGTAGGTCACAGGTTATAATTCAGCTGGGTCAAGAATTCAAACAACATGACTGAAGACACATGATGAAGAAGATTCCGTCGTACTGATCCAGCTGTCCTTAGCTAATTCTCAGGCATGGTTTACTTCACTAAGCCAAGAATGTGGACAGAGTATGGAAAGGTTGCCACTGTGGTAACATATTGTAGGAGGTGATGTGAAAGCCCTGGGACAAACACTGGCACTGGCTAATATATCCCCTTTGGTCACAGTTTTCATTTTAAAACAGTTTGTGTGAACTCTAAGGGGTATGCCCAATCAAAACTTTGAAAAAAACATATATGCATTAAAACATAGGTACATTGATAACAACTTAACATAGTACAATTATGCATGGAATGACTGCTTGGGATGAGTAATAACATACTTTTTCTTAAAAGGACGTGTTGGGCAAGGACCGTCAAGGCAGCGTCTTAACCACTACAAAAAGAACAATATTTCTTAAAGAAATAGGATCTGGTGAAGATGAACATGGCTTGTGTTTTGCATGGTTGTCTCAACCTCACCTCTTGCTTGTTTTTTGTGTGGTTTTTGTGTGTGTGTGTGTGTGTGTGTTTTTTTTAAGCATAGTGATCAACGTTTTGATTTGTTGTGATCCTAGTATTTTCTGTTATGAGGACTGTAATAAACGAAAAACTAAACGGTGAGGTGTATTTTTCTTTGTACAATGCCCCCTTTTTTAAAACAAGAGTTTAAGTTAAATGTGAGTTTTTAAACCAGAAGTAAACCACAGTAATGATATTACTTTATGAAAATGTGTCTTTTGCCACTTTGTTTCTTGTGCAGAAACCACAATACCAGGAGTAAAATAAAATAAAAAGTCTACTTTTATACTGTTTCTGCCTGAAAACCCTTTTTTTTTAATAGGTCATGGTAATTAATCCACACAGAAACACAACAGAGAAGCACACAGAACATATTATTGTAAGATAAGTAATAAGTACAAAATAAATAAAAGAAACAGGGAGATATGTTCTAATCCAAGGCTATTATTGTAGCATGGCCAGGTCCTGTTGTAGGTGAGTTCGAAGAACAGTTGTTTTTTTACACCATTTTCTATAACATCATCCTTTTATGATATTTTGAAATAAAACTCCGTCTCTACAGCAGTTACTGCATAGTGTAATATTTGTTAATGCCTGTCATTTAAGGTTTAACTTAAGTGTTATATTACAGTATGACTGTGATACAAGCAGAGGATTCAAAGCTTTCAGTATTTTCAGCTTCTGTGTTTATGGTGAATTAGTTATAATTGATCAGTTATTTTTTAAGGCTTATTTTATATGTATACATTTTTAAAGTATTTATTCACTGGCACTCAAATTGTCTCATTTTTTCAAATGTTGACAATGCTTCTAGTGAATATAAAGGTTTATATAAACAGTTTTTTAAAAAAAATAAATTTAGTCGTTGCCAATTATTTTTATTATTTTCTCCCAATTTGGAATCGGCAATTATTTTATTCTGCTCAGCTCACCGCTGCCACCCCTGCGCTGACTCAGGAGGGTGAACATGAACACATGCTGTCCTCTGAAGCGTGTGCCGTCAGCTGACCGCTTTTTTTTCACACTGCGGGCTCACCATGCAGCCACCCAAGAGCTACAGCGTCGGAGGACAATGCAGCTCTCGGGCAGCTTACAGGCAAGCCCGCAGGCGCCCGGCCAGACTACAGGGGTCACTGGTGCACGGTGACACCCTGGCCAACCCAACCCTCCCTCCCCGGGCGGCGCCGGCCAATTGTGCGCCTCCCCTGGAAGCTCCCGTCCTCGGTCGCGACGTCCAGACTATAGAGCGCATCCTGCACTCCACGTGGAGCGCCTTTACTGGATGCGCCACTCGGGAGCCCTATATAAACAGTTTTATTAGAAATAAAACTAAATAAAGGAAAAATTAAAGGTACAACAACTAAACTAAAGTAATACAGAAAGGAAGAATTAACTAAACTAAAAAGTACAGAAAAGAAAATATGAACAACGACACCCCACTCTCAATAGTTGATTAGCGACCCAAAGCAATCTATGGGAGATTCCCTTAAAGGTTACAACGGCACTCCTGACAGTTATTTAAGATGAAGGTTAGTCTTAACAGGGGTATTGTTAGTAACTCAGATATTTACTTTAGTTAAATCAGTCTCATACAGTATATGTTTTGGTTTAGAAGGCAATTCTCACTCTTGCGAGATAAAGCCGCTCTTTGCGTCCAGATAACCTATCGAGAATTATCTATTATCAAGACAGCTAAATTTGGATTCTAGCTTTAAACGCAGAATGATAATTGCCTTGTAAAACCCACATCAATTTGTATAAATCACATACAACAAACAATTACGATAGTGTTGATTAACTCAAAGCATTAATTGAAAGCAATAATATATTTCTTACATTTTACCTCAAACAAAACGTTAATTTTACTTTAAGGTTGGCTTGTGCCTTTTCGCTCCTCCTTCAGCTGATCCCTGTCTTCAACAAAACAAGTACTCAAAGGTGCTCCTGTAGGCAAAGGGAAAGTTCTGATTCCGGTTTCGGTTTTCCTTACATTTCGTCTCCTTACCAGCGGACTAAAGAAATGCCTTTGCAAAAACAAGAGTCATTAACTATTTAGGTATTCCACTGAAACAGCAATTCCTCCACCAATATGTGCACTCTTCATCTGGTTATGTCTGGGCTATTACACCACAAACTCCGGCACTGCTAGCTAATACAAGACTGAATATATTTCAATCTCTGTCGACTTCAAATGTTCATCCAACTCTTTCTCCAGTGATCAATCTAAGTTAGAGATTTGATTACAAGTACTTTTAGGATTTTAGATGTCTTACGCAGCAGACTCCCACACCAAGGCAACACTAGAGTAGTTATCTCGTATCAGATTTTCTGAAAATGGTATCTCTGTTAAAGCCAGTCGCAGGCTAGGTCTTCAGATTGTCAAAGTTCAGAGACTTGTTTGTGTGTCAAGAGCCTTGGGTTTCATGTCGGGAGCACTGTTTGAAAGTTTCACATGTGTTTTTGTAATTCTCTCTTCACCCCTGTGATTGGATAGTTTGTTTATTTTGGTTGTTCTCGTTCCAAGATGTCCCAGTGTTCTCAATTGGTCCGCTGTTTCACCCCCTGTTGGCTGGATTTATGAGGTGTCCTGTCCTCTCTCAGTAGTGTCAAGGCATTCAAAACTGTCTGGTTTGACCTTTTCAAAGACACCGCCAGCACCACAGGATTTATTCAGCGCTGGTGAAGATAAACCACTTGTCCAGTATTTAGTTTATGACTCTTTTTAAAAGCATTATTTGTCAGTGGGGGAGTTTGTGACAAGAAACCAAGTAGACACAGAGAATGGCTTAGGACCCCCCTCTGTATATTACAATTCTGTTAATTTCATAAGCAGAATGATATTATGACCCACTCTGATGCTACATTCCCCCCTTCTTGAGGGTGACAAGGTCCCGAGACGTTGTAGCCCTTCAAGCTATGAAAAAGTCATTAAGCAGGGTCATTTCATTTTCATAGCAAGTTAAGCATCAACAAGCAGCATTCATCACCTATGATCTCGAGAATAATAACCAAAAAAAAATTCCTTTAGCTTTGGAAGCATCTACAGTACTGTGCAAAAGTTTTAGGCAGGTGTGAAAAAATGCTGTAAAGTAAGAATGCTTTCAAAAATAGACATGTTAATAGATTATATTTATCAATTAACTAAATGCAAAGTGAGTGAACAGAAGAAAAATCTAAATCAAATCCATATTTGGTGTGACCACCCTTTGCCTTCAAAACAGCATCAATTCTTCTAGGTACACTTGCACAAAGTCAGGGATTTTGTAGGCATATAGTCAGGTGTATGATTAAACAATTATACCAAACAGGTGCTAATGATCATCAATTCAATATGTAGGTTGAAACACAATCATTAACTGAAACAGAAACAGCTGTGTAGAAGGAATAAAACTGGGTGAGGAACAGCCAAACTCAGCTAACAAGGTGTGGTTGCTGAAGACAGTTTACTGTCAAAAGTCATACACCATGGCAAGACTGAGCACAGCAACAAGACACAAGGTAGTTATACTGCATCAGCAAGGTCTCTCCCAGGCAGAAATTTCAAGGCAGACAGGGGTTTCCAGATGTGCTGTCCAAGCTCTTTTGAAGAAGCACAAAGAGACGGGCAACGTTGAGGACCGTGAGCGCGAGTGGTCGGCCAAGGAAACTTACTGCAGCAGATGAAAGACACATCATGCTTACTTCCCTTCGCCAATCGGAAGATGTCCAGCAGTGCCATCAGCTCAGAACTGGCAGAAAACAGTGGGACCCTGGTACGCCAATCTACTGTCCGGAGAAGTCTGGTCAGAAGTGGCCTTCATGGAAGACTTACGGCCAAAAAGCCATACCTCCGGCGTGGAAACAAGGCCAGCGACTCAACTATGCATGAAAACACAGGAACTGGGGTGCAGAAAAATGGCAGCAGGTGCTCTGGACTGATGAGTCAAAATTTGAAATATTTGGCTGTAGCAGAAGGCAGTTTGTTAGCCGAAGGGCTGGAGAGCGTACGAATGAGTGTCTGCAGGCAACAGTGAAGCATGGTGGAGGTTCCTTGCAAGTTTGGGGCTGCATTTCTGCAAATGGAGTTGGGGATTTGGTCAGAATTAATGGTCTCCTCAATGCTGAGAAGTACAGGCAGATACTTATCCATCATGCAATACCATCAGGGAGGCATCTGATTGGCCCCAAATTTATTCTGCAGCATGACAACGACCCCAAACATACAGCGAAAGTCATTAAGAACTATCTTCAGCGTAAAGAAGAACAAGGAGTCCTGGAAGTGATGGTATGGCCCCACAGAGCCCTGATCTCAACATCATCGAATCTGTCTGGGATTACATGAAGAGAGAGAAGCAACTGAGGCTGCCTAAATCCACAGAAGAACTGTGGTTAGTTCTCCAAGATGTTTGGGCCAACCTACCTACGAGTTCCTTCAAAAACTGTGTGCAAGTGTACCTAGAAGAATTGATGCTTGATGCTGTTTTGAAGGCAAAGGGTGGTCACACCAAATATGGATTTGATTTAGATTTTTCTTCTGTTCACTCACTTTGCATTTAGTTAATTGATAAATATAATCTATTAACATGTCTATTTTTGAAAGCATTCTTACTTTACAGCATTTTTTCACACCTGCCTAAAACTTTTGCACAGTACTGTACCTTATATAAAAACATAGATTACACAACATAACACATTGATATGCATAGTTAGTAATACAGTAAAAAGTTTTTCAACCTGGTTGCTGGTTATACACACCAGGTTGTTTACCCGAGGGCTTACCTAACACATGAGGTGTCAGATTACTCAGCCTCATTGGTCCCATGATCCTCACTGTCAGTATCTAAAATGTCTAGGGTGGGCAGGGACCTAATTTGAACTGGTTTGCTCTTTTGGTAATTCACCACACCCTGACAATTACTTGCTCCTTCTTGCAACACCCTGATACGCATTACCAGCACCCAGATTAGTACACCCGTCGCGACCCAGCCACCCAGGAGCAACATCAAGATTACCAGGTCTCCCTCTCCCCAGTCATGAGACATCCCATTTCGTTTCACTTAGTTTCCAGGAGAGTGGTTTGTAGTCCTGTCTGATCCAGGGCAAACTCTATGGTTTTAGTGCCCTCCGTTTTTATTCTGCTGCTGAGTGTATCATCCAATTTAAATTAGTATCCTCTGAAAGCATCTACAATTTCAATTTCGGTTTCATACCTCTCAGGATTTAGGTGATATAGCGCTAAATCATCAAGGTGCACAATGGCCCCTTCAGGGACTTGTATAAAAACGGTCTCATTGGGCAGTTGCACCTTAGTGGCTGTATCGTGTTGGTCATATGTTATCATGATCTCTGATTGAGGCGTGTTGATCATCTATTTATTTATGCCCTACTCTCTCCACTTTAGTTTCACTAAACTTCCCCCCAAGCAGTCTTTCTTCAACACCTCCTTCAACTGAAGGGGTACAAGATATGCAGGGATCTGTCCCTGAGCCAAGCTTCCTACCATGGCACTAATCTCTCGAAGTAAATCCTGCATTAGCATCCTAACCGTTTGCACATATGCATAATCCCATTTAATTACATCAGCGATTCTGTCTATGGTATGAAGAGTGTGGTTCAACATGGTGGAGTGAAGGTTAACAGTGAGTACCGTGCCCTGCAGTGTTACCCCCAGGTTCTGTAATTGCTGTTGCTTTTGCTCAGCTGTTTCTAAAGCATCAGCCTTAGCCAGCTGTTGCTGCACCTGCTCTTCAAAGGGGGCAGGTTCTCTCCAGCGTCCTGCGTGGGAGGATCTTGAGCCGCAGAGGTGACCACATGCACAACATTTTCATTCTCATTGCTTAAATCTACCCTACAAACTTCACTGTTGTGGAAAGCTTCAGTTGGGGTGCACATCTGTTCATTACCCCCTTCCTCCACTAATGACCTGGGTAGTTGGCCAACTACCAGACTGGTCAATTCAAAATCGTGGAAAGCACCGTCTATTAGGAATCCCATGTCTGTGAGAAGGGATCCTGACAGCCCCCTTTGTTATGTTCTGCACCAGTAGGTAAGCAGACCTTTGGTTTAACTCGAGTCTGGTGTTACCACAAATAGTCAGGTTCAGCTCACTGAACTGTCGACAAGGTTGGAAGAAAGCCTGACTTGCATGTATTCTTTGCCCTTTCACAACGTTGAGTCGAACTAGGACCCCTGCTGTTATTACGGGGGTGGTAGCAGCTTGGACAGGTTATACTGTTGCCACTGCATTGCACCCTTGTTTCCTATCACTGCTTGGTTCAACAGGCTTAGGAAACCTGATCTGAACCCACAATTGCTTCCGCTTGTACCAATTCCCTTTCTTTGGATACCTATAACTTCCATCCTGCCCTATGTATTTACCTGAGGGTGCTTGGATGGACGGGCTGTGGGAAACTTTGACTACAGGGATCTCTGTCCCTTCCAGACACAGCTGGGAGTCGACTTGCGTAGCCAATACATGGTGCCGTTGTTCCTTTTGGTCAGAGGTCCCAGCGTATTTGCTTTCCGAAGCTCGCTGCACCATCTTCCTAATATGAGACATAGGCATGGTGTTTACATCCACAAGCAAAATTATCATTTCTCTAACTGAGGGGAACAAATTTGTGATAAACAAGCCTTTAAAATTCACATTTTCTTCTGGGTGATTCTGCCCTGCAAAATACATACGTCTGAGTTTGTCATAATAATCACGGGGTGATTCGTTTTTGCCATGCTTAATCTGGTGCACTGCAGTTACAGAGGCTACCCTAATACATCTGAGAACCATTGATTAAGAAAAATTCCACCAAAACCGATAGAAGAAGCATCCATATGGAGTGAGGTCATGGGGGGCAGAAATTAAGTCATCGTAAAACAGAGAAAGGCCGTTCCAGGACTGTAAGAGAGAGGATCACATCCTAATGTCTTTCCTGGCTTCAGCTGTAATATTAATGTGAGAGTTGAGATTTTTAGCTGTTTTAGAAAGAGCGAGATGACAAGAAATAAATGCCCTACGTTGAGGAATGATGCAAATTGCTAAACTGGAATGGAGTGGTTAATCTCAAAAGATTGAATGAGAGAGCGAATGCGTTATCAGGAGGCAGTTAGGCTTCAAATCAAATAGTATGCAAAGTTATTCCTATGAACTCAAGAGAGTGAACTGGACCAATGTTTTTCTCCTCTGAGAGGGGGGTGCCAACTGCTGAGAAGAGAGACCTGAGTTCTAAGAGTGTAGCACAAAGGGGATGCAATTAATATTGAGTGTAATCCAGCAGAGGGCTTCAGAGAGTGAATCAAATATCTTAGGGCTGCTGCAGCATCTGAAAGTTAGTTTAGTAGCAAAGTAATATTGCCCCTTCCAACAGATACCAAAAAGATGAAGGAGAGAAGGGAGTATAAGCATGACTTTGCAGGAGTCGGAAATGTCTGCTTTAGCTAACCAGGAACCCCGTCTTGATATTTTGATGGAATGGATAGCATAAGATATGGTGATGTAATGAAGAGAAAACTGATCCGAGGGAATGAGAGAATTAATGCTGCTGACAGAAGTCAATGATGAGGCACTTCTTGCCTGACATTTTCCTTGTAGCTACTTCATGCAGAACTGAGGGAAGGGAAGGGCTGAAAATGGGCCCTCCGTGAATCCCTTTGAGATCTCGGAATTGATGAGAGAATCGACGACTTCTGGTTATTTTATATCAGATTGGAGGTTTTTACATGTAATAGAGCAGTTGCTGATTTCATGTTACTTGTAAAATGTTTTAGCTAAATTAAAATCTGCAACTGTTTAAGAGCTGAAAACAAATAAAAAGGTCCAATTAAGCAAATTATCAGTTCAATTAAGTGTTTAATTAAGTAATTGAGAACTCAGCCAGAATGAAAACCGACACAGTGGGTCCCCAGGACCAAGATTGGGAAACCCTGCCTTACAGTACTTAGGCAATGAAAGAACATGTTTTGTTTAGGTTCAATAGGATAGCAATGGTAACCGTAGCAACATGGCAATCAACACTATGAATTGTGTGTGATAGAAACCATCCGAGATCCACACACAGCAGAGCCATTGTTATTGCAGTACACAGGTTATATTTCTAAAGGATACAGAGGACAACTGTTCCCAAATGCAAGTCATCAGCTGGTATATTAAAGCAGATGCCAATTTGCTGACATAGAGGTCAACAAACATCCTTTCTATTGGTCAGTATTTCATATTCCCTGAAAGTTTTCTCTGCAAAGAAAGTGCTAAATGTGTAGTGGTTACACGTGCCCTTTAACAAAAATGCCAGAACATGCTATTTGCCTACATATTTAAAATACTGTATTTAATCCCAGATCAAGTTTAATTGGCTTGCACAGCAGCTTTAGAGCTAAAATACCAAAGCACTAGGTTAAGAATTCAGTGGCTTATCTGGTAAAAGCAAGGTGTGCAGGGGAGTTATAGGTTCACTGGGGATTCTAGAGGGAGCATCTCATTTGCTCTGGCAGTCCCTGGGTGAAAGAAGCAATTGGTCGTGGGATTGGAGGATGGACACTAACCTTCAGTTCTGCTGAGCTGATGTGAGGAATTGTGTAGTGAGGGAACGTAACTGGACATTCTAAATTGGGAGAAAATTGGACGTAAAAAAAATTGGGAACTAAATTCATTTTTTAAAAAGAATATAGGTTCAAAGTTATAATGTGTTTATAGTGATTATTACTATTCCAGGGTTATTTAATACATTATCTTCAGAAGGTAATAGCTTTGTATAATTGTGCAGGATAAGAAAATAAACATGCAAAATCTGTTATGAATTGTTAAGATCATAGTTTTCATAAAGACAAAAGATAAAAACATTCTACAAGTAGTGTCTAAAAATCCTCCCCAATTACCCATTTCTTGTTTTATCACAGCAAAACACAGAGGCTGTCACCTTATGTTACTGTATCTGCAGGTCTACATGACTAGCATTTTTAGCTAGGCGATTATGTGACTTGCATTAAACAGAGAACACATTGCGGAGAGACCTGAATAAAATGTTAACAGTTCACAGTCTGTTGAATATCCTCTTCACAATAGTGCTAAGCATAAAGAAAAGCTCTTGGACAATGACCAGAAACTAAAAGTGGGCATGTTTTTTTTTTAACTACAATTAACATACAGCAGACTAAGGGCCTCATTTACAAAGCGTTTACCGTACACAAAACATGATTACCGCGCGCAGTTCCCCGTCAAATTTACTATTCCCATTTCCGGGTGGAAAACAAGGATTTAGAGGATGCAAAATGAAAGGGGTGGAATAGTGCCGCTGCCTCATTTGCATTGTTTACGTGTGCAAAGCAGCATGTTTAACACATATAGCGAGCTGCCATACATTCATGAGCTAGTCATGAAAGTCTGACAAGGATTTTGCGCAGGCAAAAATCACCCAAAAATTCCACCGACTGAATGTGCCGCAAAATGGAAAACATAGCCGATGGAAGCGGTGTATGATTGTGGGGGGAGGGGTATTTAAGGTCCTGTGTAGCCATAACGTGTTAATGCAACACTACGACGTATCAGCATGGTTTGTTTTGTATCACACGTGGGATAGACTAAAACAACAGCCTGCTAGGTATTCATTTGCTTTTACTCTTGTACTGTTTAAGCCTATTGTACATATCTATATTTTTACATAATGTAATGTGTACAGAGAATACATTAATGTTATTTTAATATGCCCTAAATACATAAATAAATAAAACCTCTGACGATAAAGAAACTCCTCCCCAAAACCTGAATACAATTTTTTGGGGGGGAAAATGTAAATATATTCTTAACCTCAAACAAAAAAAAAACAGGTCTGACCTACAATTGAACTCTGATTTGGAGTCCTGAGAGCTACGCATTGTACATGTATGCAGTTTGGAGTAGTAGTTAGGGCTCTGGACTGTTAATTGGAGGGTCGTGGGTTCAATACCAGGACACTGCTGCTTTGCAAACCCAACAGTATAAATGAGTACCAGAATTTGTAAAATAAATAATTGTAACTTGTGTTGGAAAAAAGCGTCAGCCAAATAAGTGCATAATTATTATTATAAATAGGCGAGAACCCCCTAGTGCTGACGAAAAACCTGCCCGAAACGACCTTTATTTCATATACCTTATGATAAATATCCCCTTTATTCATAAAATCGCCCGGAACACTCAGTTCTAAAGTTCCATTTGGGATGAAAATGATGCATGTAATAAAACTAAGTGAGTATTACATAATACTACTGAAATAACCTACCCAACCAACCTTCAAATACCATTATTGATCAAACAGTGTTAGATGCCAATTTTAACTGTTTGGCACAATGTCACAAGATTAATCACAGTTGTAATTAAACATAGTTTCTAAAATTGTAACTAAACATAGTTACAATGTACATTTTTTCTGTAGGTTCTTTCTGGCTTTAACAAAGTTGTGAGGTTACGTTCTCTCTCTTTCTGTCTCTCTCATATTTTTATCCCTGCCGCCACCAGTAAGTAAGCTCGTTCACCTGTCGACCGGTATTTTTGCTTCTAATTAGTTAGTAAATAGGGCGCGACACTGGGAAATACCATGCGCAGTCATCTAAATTTCCCTCCAGTAATTCTGGCCAAATTACCGCCACTTAGTAAATGAGGCCCTTAAACTTTTTAATTGAATTAAGATTAATACTGCATGAAAGAAGAAGACAGGAAAGGCAATACAGCTTGAAACCATGGTTTTAAGAACATAGCATCTTATAAGCATAAGCAATATTATCACAGCTTGAAACCATGGTTTTAAGAACATAGCATCTTATAAGCATAAGCAATATTATCACAGCTTGAAACCATGGTTTTAAGAACATAGCATCTTATTAGAGAAAGCAATATTATCACTGGTCTCCTTGTTCTTCTTTTGAGGGTCTAAGGTTCTTTGCTGAATTTGTATAATTCCTTTCAGAATATTCATGAATTTAAAAGAAAGCTCTAGATTGTTGAAGCTGCTTCCGGGTATGCTGTAGATTAGTTTCACTGCAACTGTCTAGCTGCAATCAGACCTTGTGAACTATCACAAAACAAATGGTCCTAATAAAAACAGATCTGTTTATCCTCAATGAATCAGTAAGTCTGCATATCCCAAATGTCTACATCTCTATATTTAACAGAAGATAAAGGGGACAAGTAATAATACAGTCGATGCTACAAAAGAGGAAAATGAATTTTAAAACCTTGGTTGAGTCACACTTAGAAATATGCATTTTTGTGGCTGGCAGCCATCTTGGTCCAGGTGTGGCGGAACAGCCTGGGGCCAAGGTGGCCACCTTTGCATAGCCACATAGTTTAATTGGTTTGTGGGGTGTTTCACTAGTTAATTGATCAAATGTTTTAATTGATTAATAAGAAGTGTGGAATGTGGCCATATACTATACAAAGACACAGGAAAGGTTGTTTGCTGCAGTGGAAAAGAGTGTGAGAGATGGTTCAGTGAAACGAGAGTATGAGTGCACCGGGATAGCCGAAGCTTGGGGGCTGTTTTGTTTAAGGATTTAATATAAGCTTGGGGGCTGTTTTGTTTAAGGATTTAATATGTGCATGTGGCAAAGTGGTTTGCAGTGCGCAGGTGTAGAGGTGATGCAGTGCACAGCAATGAGAGACACAACACAGTTCACGGTTCAACAGCTCTTTATTTTGCTGGGTTGCTTGGTTGCAACACTAAATAATAATAATAACTGGCACTGCACAACAATGTGTATTGCACAGTTAAAACCCATGGGGTTCAGTCCTGAAATAATAAACATGAATATAACACACACAACACAAACACGATCACAAGTCCAGAGTGAGTGCTCTTATTGCAAGTGGTGAAATACGGTTTATCGTGCACAGTGGTGAAGTGTAGTCCGGGTTTGGTGCTGGCTTCTAGCGACAGCTTCCGGATAGTTTAGCCATCTAACGATGACAAACAATACAATTAATAGACTGACAGAACAATACAAAACGCTCACGGCATGTTTATACTCCTTCAGCGGTCTTTCCATAACCATAACAAAGGAACAGATTGCTTCCCCACATCCCCTGATATACCCTCATTCACGCCCCCTTCGGTAGCGAGTGCAATTGCTTTTCTTCCAATCCACGATTGCCACATCGGCGACCACATTAAGGCGATGACTTCTGGTGTTGTGACTCCGCCCCCTTTCTGGATGTCCAACTTCCAACTTTTACTGGAATTAATTGCCAACCCATCTAGTCTGGGGCACACTGTTCCTGTTATACAGCGCCCTCACACGTTGGGAGGGAGATTTATGACTTGGACTTACTCGCTCTCTGTCAGAATGCAATAAAACACTGTGACTACTACATACTTTCTGTAATTACAAAGTATGATATGTATGTACTGTATATAAAAAATATTTCATATAAATCTATATTTTTCAGAACAGCACTAAAGTGAAAGAGGGCACACATCGCCTTTTGCATTGCTACATTTTTTATTGTTTATTTTAATTAAAAATGAAACCTGCTGAATAATGTTATGTTAACATATCAAATTACATACCGCTTTGTAGAATTCCATATACTTAACAAACAACTGACAAAAAATGAAAAAATGCATTTCAGAGTAACCTACACATACCTGGTTAGTTTAAAACACTCATGGCCCCTGTCATCGAAATCGTTAACATGTAAATGAGACCACACCCTGAAAGTTTTACAGACCACAGGCTCCTGTTTGGTTATGAAACTCAGAAACTAGCACTGTTGGTGCACCCTAAACATATCCTGGATAAAGACACCATTCAGTATTTAAGATCCTTTCACCCAGGAACTATGTTATGCAATGATTGTAGATGCCTTTGGAACACTGTCATTTGATCCTGGTAATGGTAAAGTCACCCCATCCACTTTGTGCACTGAGGAATCTGAATTTGAGAGCCAATTTAAGAAAAAACAAACACAATCTTTGTTTCAACCTCTGATACTGATTGTGAAATCCAATCTGCATTAAAAAGAAAAAGGAATTTTCACATACGGTAGTCAGTAAACACTTTGAACCAATACACAGTACAACCTGATAAGATGCACACAAAAGCAAACGCCTTATCTTAAATATAATGTTCCAGTGTTTGGCCTACTGGCAAGTCCAAACCGGCTCTGCTAAAAAAATGTTTTTTAAAAAGACATTAGCTTTCATCAATGTTGTTGTGCCTGACTGTTGAAAGGCTTTGTGGGAGCTGCAGCAGGTGGCTGGTAACTTTGCTGCTGCCAGTTCCTCAGCTTGAATGCACTAATGCTGCAGTGCTTAGTTGCTTGGCAAAGAGACCCTTTGAAGAAGTTTTTTTCTTTTGTGTAGGAGGCTAATACAGAGAATACTGTACTTTATCAATTAGGAAAAGGGAATAAAAACTAAAGTTTTTTATTATTATATTTCTTGTTATTATATATTGGCAAACATCCCTGTATTCAATGTAAGATTCTTCCATTGGTAATGTGTTCATTTTTAGACCATATTAATCCTGGCATTATACTTTCTTTGGTTTAGGTTGATATGCTTACTTAAAATAAACATGATTAATATGAAGAAATAGACCAATGAAATTGTTAAAACCTGCAGATATGTTACAGCATATGGCAGAAACTATATTTCAAATTAACCTAAGCTAACCATCACTGTTAAGAACATAAGAACATAAGAAAGGTCACAAACAAGAGGAGGCCATTCGGCTCATCTTGCACGTTTGGTTGTTAGTAGCTTATTGAATCCAGAATCTCATCAAGCAGTTTCTTGAAGGATCCCAGGGTGTCAGCTTCAACAACATTATTGGGGAGTTGGTTCCAGACACTCACAATTCTCTGTGTAAAAAAAGTGCCTCCTATTTTCTGTTCTGAATGCCCCTTTATCTAATCTCCATTTCTGACCCCTGGTCCTTGTTTCTTTTTTCAGGTTGAAAAAGTCCCCTGGGTCGACATTGTCAATACCTTTTAGAATTTTGAATGCTTGAATCAGATCACTGCTTAGTCTTCTTTGTTCAAGACTGAATAATTTCAATTTTTTTAACTTTTAAACCTGGGATAATTGTGGTCGCTCTTCTTTGCACTCTTTCTAGTGCAGCAATATCCTTTTTGTAGCGAGGTGACCGGAACTGAACACAATATTCTAGATGGGGTCTTACTAATGCATTGTAAAGTTTTAACATTACTTCCCTTGATTTAAATTCAACACTTTTTACTATATATCCGAACATTTTGTTTTTTTTATAGCTTCCCCACGTTGTCTAGATGAAGACATTTCTGAGTCAACATAAACTCCTAGATCTTTTTCATTGATTCCTTCTTCAATTTCAGTATGTCCCATATGGTATTTATAATGGACATTTATATTGCCATTGTACATGCAGTACCTTACACTTTTCTATATTAAATGTAATTTGTCATGTGTCTGCCCAGTTCTGAATGGTGTCATGATCATTTTGAATGACCTTTGCTGCTGCAACAGTGTTTGCCACTCCTTCTATTTTTGTGTTGTCTGCAAATTTAAGAAGTTTGCTTACTATACCAGAATCTAAGTCATTAATGTAGATTAGGAAGAGCAGAGGACCTAATATTGATCCCTGTGGTACTCCACTGGTTACCTTGCTCCATTTTGAGGTTTCTCTTCCAATCAGTACTTTCTGTTTTCTACATGTTAACCACTCCCTAATCCATGTCCATGCATTTCCTTGAATCACTACTGCATTCAGTTTGAGAATTCATCTTTTATGCGAGACTTTGTCAAAAGCTCTCTGGAAATCTTAATAAACCATGTCATATGCTTTACAATTATCCATTGTCGATGTTGCATCCACATGGTCTGTGCATAAACGTGGTCAGTGAGATTTGTGGTGTTGAATGTCAAGCTGGCACTCAAATTTCACCATACACTGGCATACAGTTTTTGTTGGAGGATACCGATATGAACTTGATATGGCTATTTAATATTGGAAAGAATTTGATCTTTTCAATCTTCAAAGCAAGAAGTAGCAAGGCCACTTCCAAACTAGCATTATTAGCATTATAGGAGCCCAAGACTGTACTGCTCTACAGCATAAAGGATCCCTTAAAACTCTCCCAAGTAAGTCCAGCATATGCGAACATTTGGAAATGCTCAATATGTTACTGGATTGAAATAGCAATCACTGCTTATAGAAATCTTTCATTACCTGAGTCTGTTCCAGATGTCTTTGCAACAAACTGCTTCAAAGGAATATGAAATTGAATAAAGATTACTTTATTCACTGCCTTCCTGTCAGATTTGCCTCAAATTACATTTGTTATTTGCCTTGCAAGCTCAACATTGCATAAGCATGTTTCTCTATAACAATATTGTCTTCTCAATACATATTGAAGCATCTCAGAGGATGTGCTGATGGCTTGGTGGTTTGTAATTACGAAGTATGATGTGTAAGCCTTGAGACACATTGCTATTCTTTCCTTGTCATCTTTCTCTTAAACCCCACCTCATTTAGCAGTAGGACTAGCCCTGACATTCATACAATACAATTACTCATCCTAAACATTTTTAAGAAACTAGTTTACGTTTCCCTGTTCCTTCATAAATGACTTCCTGCCGCCATGTTTGGCAACATATTAAATGTTGTTTATATTATAAGTAAACACTGTATTCATGTCAATAACCCTGAGGGCTTGGAAAAAAAGGTTAAAGATTATGCTGTTGCTTGATCCTTATTGCAAGCTAATGTGGCCAATATTTAAAATACTTTCATTAAGTAGCTCTTTGAATTGAAAACATTTAGCTGACTTGGAGTAGCTTTATTAAAGATCTCACTTCTGGCTGGGTTTGTCCTGGCCTGTTTAAAATCAGAACATGTATGGTTTGAATAAATCTGCATCTTTATGCAGGTAAAACAAATGATAAATAAACACACTGGTTTCCCATTGTTTCCTAAACAAACAGAACCAGGAGGGTATTAAAGTTGGTGCTTGAAGAGACATTTTCAAAGCTGTGAACCTGAACCTTATTTTCTATTTAGATGCATATGTAATTCTAATCAGACGTTAGAGAATAGATATACAGGTTTTTTGTGGGGTGGGGGGTGGGGGGGATGACTTGTGACCTAGAAACAATGGAAAGTTTAGAGGACACTGTCATGTGTATGGGATTTTTTGCATAGCACTGACAATGTACACTACACATCACTGCCTGCCCCTATGCTGCTTGAGAAACAAAGGATGATAGATAAACAGGTAAGACGTAGACATTGACGTTGTTGAAAAGGAGTCCACAAATGTTTAAAACAAATATATTTAAGGTTTTTGAGGTGCAGATGTGTGGCAGCATGTGAAGAAAAGATTGTCACCATAAAGTTTTATTTTTATATGATTCACAATCTCCAGGACAACACTGCTGCTTTAGAATGTTCTGGCTGTTTCCATCAATGTGACACCAGCAAGGGTGGAACTCACAAGTTCTCCTTAAATTTGCCACGTGCTTGAAAGGCAGTTAGAACTCAACTCAGAAACAGAATTAATAATTGCACAGAATGTAATGCTGAATGTTGAGCAGCTCCCCAAATGCATTATAATAAGAATAAAAGTGCCAATCACAAACAGTAGCTTACTAGATAATAAAAGAGGTTATAGAATAGAGTGGTCATTATTCACAGTCTGTGTTTTGTTCAGCTGAATTTTAGCTGCTCAGATGAGGAACAATGAATGTAATAGCACTGAATTGCTTAAAGCTAAAGAGGAGAGAACGAGCCAATATTGACATGCAGGTGGTGTGCTATGCCTTCTGAGGTCTCTGCCAAAATAAATTAATGTCTACAAACTTCCGGTGTAACAAAATGCTTTTTAAACACTGGAGAATAAATCTGCTCTACAGGAACTTCCAAACATGAACATAGCATGCTTATGTAATGTAATATTGCTCAGCCACAGCCCCACATTATTATATAACTTGACAGAAGCTCAAGGGAAAATAGTGATAGTCTGGGCTGTGAGCCAATTCTTGCACTTTGCTCTGCCCCCCAGGGCATAGGAGATACACATGATGCTTCATTCTCTGATTCTCGCTTTGCTTTACCAGGAACATTGTAGATATTCTCCACGGATTGCAGTGTAGCTTTTTATTCCTGTCACAACATAGGTTCTGGGTCTTTGCATGTACTGTATGACAGCAAGCAAACATGTGTGATACCATAGCATAGCAAATCACAAAAAAAAAATAAACTACATTTCTAATTATAAATATAACTAGGGAAAAGAAATGTGCAGCCTAAGGAAATGTCGTCATCAATAGGTGATCAGCTGTGGAAGGAGTAAAAAATAATTCCTAACAGTTAAGCTCTTAGAAATTATTTTAGAAATGAGTTTCTGCCAAAGCTGTCGTGTGCTGACTGCAAATACCATAATACAGATTACATGATCTAATATGGTATGTGAAAGCCAGATTAGTAAATTCCTGTTTTAGGGCATTGTGACAAAGTGGTTTGCAGTGTACAGGTGCAGGAGTGATGCAGTGGGCAGGTGCAGGAGTGATGCTGTGCGTAATTACCAGACAGAGACTTGTAATCCAGTTGGAAAGTGCTTCCTTTTATTTTATAATTCCAGGTCTGGTGACCAAATAATAATCCCCGGCAATACACAACAATGTGTCGTGCACGGGGTAAATAATAATGGGGTTGCAGTCCCAAGTAATAAACACGCGTCTCCTTTCACAATGTACTAACACAGTCACCAGTCCTGGCTGCACGTAGTAATGCTCGTGGCGGGTGATACAGGTTTATACGTGACAATAGTGCAGTGTTGTTCCGGGTTTTTTGCTGGCCCTTGGCAACAGCTCCGTAACGTGTTAGCCATCTACTAACAACAATAACAATAATTAGTAACAAAAACAAACAAACACTCACGATACGTTATCACAGGTATTCCGGGCTCTATTATTAAACCAAAGCGAAGGAACAGATTGCGTCTCTCTGTCCCCTTTTATGCCGTCACACATGACCCCTTGGTAAACGAGTGCAGCCGCCCTCCAATCGCGACTGCCACATCGTCTCCCTTCGGTCGATGAGTTAATGCACCGGTGTTCCGCCCCTTTCTAGCTGGCCGACTTCCCTTGAACCCTGGGAAAGAGCTGTCGGGCCAGCCCGTCCAAGGTACTCTGTTTTAGCTACTTAGTGCCCTCACAGGTCGGGTGGGAGATTTACCACCAAGAATCACTATTTCTGTCACAGGCATGTTAAGGAAATAGAATATCATGTGAAGACATATTAAGAAATGAAAGTGTTAATGGAAATAGCACTCTTGTGACAGACAGCAAAGTAAGGTTATTCAACTGTTTTAAAAACAGTTTTGAAAAATAGCTGAACAACCTTACAGTACTATGAAACAACCAGTGTTTTTAGGTGAAGACATGCCACAATACATCAAGCTTGATCTACTTACTTAATCCATTAAGTACCAAATACATTTTTATTTGAAACAACAAGGTGTATTTACGTAATTTGATACACAAGCTGTATTTATGTCATTTGATACATTACATTTAGACTTTTGTGGTTCACACAATTAGAGTAAGTTATCATTACAATATAGTTAAAGAGAACATTTAAATAACAGATAGATGCCAGCTAAAAATGCTCCAAAAAATTACAAAGTAACCATTCCTCAAATGACAACTTACTGGGCACTTAATTAGCACTTAATGGGTTAATAATGCTAACCAAGGCCTAAAAATGAAATTCCTTGCTTCTAATTAGCTGTACAAACAACATCCCCCTTTATTGTGCAAAGAATCATGTGGTTCTTCACTTCTTTTTTAGACTTTGAATGAGGATATGTAGATAGTTCAACAACAACCCACTCGATAAACTGTTGCATTCTGGTACCTTGTGGAGTGTAAAAGCTAATTATGTTTGCTGTAGCACAGTACACAGCCTGTCTATCAACAGTAGCTCCCAGTTTGTGTAGGCAACACAAAATTCTGCCTTCCTGTTAGGCAAAATGTAAATAGGGTCTGCTTTAGAAAGCTACTGGTTACTAGGGAAAGAACATGCAACCATACTGATGACAAGATTATTGCAGGACCATTTCCTTTTTTGTGAATAAACAGATGATGAGAAATCCTTTCTTTATTTTTTTTTTCACTTGGACCACTGTATTAGATGCCTTCAAGGACATGCAAATGTCTCAGAACAACTACTCCATGGTATATGTGCCCTAAAAAGCAACCAGGGTTTCTTGTAGAAGACATTATTTATTTAAGTTTGAAATTGTCGAAAACCCAAGAAGATTCATTAAGAAATGACTGGATGCTTGTCTATCCACTGCCGTAGTTACATTTTCAATCTAGGGGTGTTTCCATGGGCACAGTTTATTTTACTTGACAAGACCCTCTTTTCACCGGACGTGATGCAATTGAAGGGGAAAGGAGGTCGATATGCAAATTAGCCATGCGTAGCGATTGGGAAAATGTGGTTTCCATGCACAGAGAATAGGTACAGGAGAGAATCTCACCTGGAAATCCATGGTTGTCAGGTAGCCTCTTGTTTGAGTGAAACTGTTTAAAGCACAGTGTTAAGCTGGTGTTATAAAGCTTGATTTGTAAATGCCTCATGCCTGGTTGTTTAATAATGTGTTTTACTGCTCTTGCCCAAATTGTTTTTCAAATTTCTGTTGGTGGGGTGGCATATTGTTGGTAGTGAATTGGTTCAGCTAATTTATCACACGACTTATTCATTAAAGAAAAAAGAAAATAATTAACACTGAGGTATATAATGAAACTGTCCAACCCAGCTATTGCGGATCACCATGGCTGAAAACCGGCGGAGACGTAGGATTATAGAGATCTGTGCCAGAAAACCTTCCATGTATGCTCCCAAAGCTGTCTGGATTGGAAGCAGTGGACGTTTTCACGTGGAATGTGGGTTTCCATGTGAAAATGGGCATGAATTTCCCGCTTTTTATGTCATGCTCGAGTAATTTACTCTATCCCTCTCTATGGCTGTTATTTTCGGCCACAAATCTGATCCTCTCGAGCTGTTCTGCCAAATGAGCACGCGCATCGCCACTTCACGTGACTGCGGTAAAGTGAGCACGCTATTCGAATTTGCGGCATGATAACTTGAATATTCAACGCATTTTTAAACAACCTTGAGATAAAAGACTTTCGAAACATTCCATGTGCCGATGTGACAAATGATGCGATTTGGTGGTTTTAAAGATGTTTACTTCCAAAACTACACAGTAAAACATCCCCAAATGAACTAAACTTATAGTAAAAACACCTTTCTTTATCATACAACTTGAATGTTCAACACACTTTTTTAACTGGCTTGAGATGAGTTTCAAAACGCTCCATATTCCCTTATGAAAATAACCTGTAGGTTACCTATAGAATACTATAGAATAGAATTTCTATAGAATTCTATAGACCTATAGACTATTGTATTGAACCTATAGGTTTTTATAGAGAATTGGGACATTTGGCCAATAGGCTATAGAAACCTATAGGTGCCTATAGAGAATTGGGACATTTGGCCGATAGGTCTATAGAAACCTATAGGTTATTTTCGTAAGGGTTGCATTTTCCCATTCTGACAAATGATGCGATGTGGCTGATTTAATGTTCTTTAATTCCAAAACTACACAGTAAAACATCTCCAAATGAATATAGTAAACATACAGTACCTATGGTAAACATACCATTCTTTATCATACAACTTAAATATCCAACGCACCTTTTAATAAACTTGAGATAAAAGTGTTTTAAAACGCTCCATATTGAATTTTCCCATTCTGACATGCGACTGCCAGCTGACCTTTGATCTTTGGGACTTAGATGTCCTGAGTTTCACTTTGCCCAGTGAATGGTGAATTGGGGCGGTCCTTTCCCAGGTCTGGCAAATCAGGGAGAGGGTGTTTGCATACTGCCGTCGGGCGCTCAGAAAACCATTTTCTACTTTGGCCACAGTTGTCAGAATGTTGAACATTTTTGCTGGAGATGAAAAGGCTGCCCTCAGCAGTTGCCAGCTGGAGGGAGCACTAATGGAAAGGGTAGCCAGTGACATCCTAGGCCCCTTCTCCACCTTGGACCTTGGCAATTGTTTTGTACTGGTCTCAATGTATAATTGTACAACATGGCATGAGATCTATGCACTTCCAAACCAGGAGATAGAGACAGTGGCTGAGGCCCTTGTGGAAGAGTACTATCCATTCGATAGTGCTGGAATTTCAAATCACTGTTGCAGCATTGTGCTGTGAGCTCGGAAGCAGGGAAATCTGCACAATGGACTTGTGGAGAGGTTCAATTGGAGTCCTTCAAACCAGCTGGACATAGTAACCGCCCTGGGACCCCAACCTGTTCCCCCTTTATCACCCTTTCCTCAGC
This sequence comes from Acipenser oxyrinchus oxyrinchus, assembly GCA_030684275.1. Classification (NCBI taxonomy): domain Eukaryota; kingdom Metazoa; phylum Chordata; class Actinopteri; order Acipenseriformes; family Acipenseridae; genus Acipenser; species Acipenser oxyrinchus. The sequence goes on along the minus strand of CM060250.1, from coordinate 11,320,855 downwards.
CCCACTGACCGCTAACCTCCCTTCTGTTATCAAGGACAGTCCTCCGAAAAGCAGTTAATTAAAAAAAGGGAAAAATTACTCTAAAATACCAGATAGGGCAGAATGCAAGCTTTCTAATGACAGTTTAAATGTTATAATTTACTAAAGATCAGGCAGAGTACAACATTACTAAGGGCAGGTTAATTAAACAAAAAAATAAACAGAAGGTGGGCCAATGTGTGATGTAAAGGGCAGTCTAGTTAGAACGGTGGGCTAACAAGTTAAAACGGCTATAAAGTACTAAAAATAAGGCAGAGTGCAATACTACTTAAACTACTGTAAGCCCTTATATTTTTATTCTTTGGGGGAGATGTGGTCTTAGGGTTCTGGTCGGGACACAATAGCACTTTGACACAGCTAAGAGTTCCAGCACTTTCTTTTATTATTTTCACAGCCGAGCGCTGACACAAGCTACAAAAACAAAACACAGAGCTGCAGCCAGACGCTGCTGCTCAGTCGCCAGCCTGAAGAAGAACACTACCACATGTGCGTCACCAAAACTGTCCGACTGCACACACAACATAACATAGCAGCATTCCGCAGGGAAAGCCTTACAATAATATAAAATATAATCAATGTCACACTACTAATTAAAATCACTAACAAAAGTGAAACTAAAGCAGCATAGAAGCTTAAAAACGAGGGGCTATGATAAATATTAGAACCATGGCCGTAACTAGCTATGAGGCCACCGAGGTCGTGTCCTCGGTTGTTTTTTTGCATCAGCGCTGATGCTCATATAAAAATGCTGGTAAAGTACAAAAGACTCCTTCATTTTCTCTGTTGGTGTGCCATGTAACATAGATTTCGAGGTTGAACAGTAAATACCAAGCAGTCATAAATACTGCCAGCTAGAGCTTGAAACCTAAGATTGACTTCGGTAGAATGTCAGCTCTGGTTACGACGCTGAGAGGAACTGGCAACTGCTATAAAAACACAAGCAGTAGCCCGCAGCCAGTATAATCAACGTGTACAACACTAGAATCACAATGAAGCAAGAGGTACTTGGCTTTGTGGGGTTAGTGGATCCCACTCTCCCCAAAACGCAGACTCACTCCCCTCAAACTAAGCCTCGGAAGCCACCTGTTCCGTCCTTGTTTCTTCTATTCACTTTTCTTCCCCTCTGCTTGCTCAGGCAACTGTCCTTCCACGCATCACAGCTCTGCTCTGTCCCCGTATTTTCCCTTTCCACACTTCTCGCTCCATTCCTTTAAAATCCCTGTCTTTAAAAAGTGTTTTCACTCTGGCGATCATCCTATGCTCTCCAATCCCGAGCGAAGGCAATTCGTTCCACCTGTGGGTACTCAATTTTGGTTTCCTTGTCAGCATTTTAGTTCAAAAGTCATTCAGTGTAGCTAGTCACTTCAAAATAGCAATACAAAAAACAAAAAAAAAACCACGTGCAACCCTCAAATCAACACATATACACACAAATCAAATGTGCAGCGTACAAATAAGTACAAACAGAAGAAAAATAGTTATTTAAAACTACAGTGAAACAATTATACAACAAAATACTCAAACGTGAAATCAAATCAATAGTGGAGGGTTATAACCTAAAACAAATTACAATACAAATAAATAAATCAAAATGCAAAATTACAGTGACTGTCACCCTGTGACTGTCACTACTTTATAATGCAACCCTTTATACCTCATCTGACCCATAAAGCCATTACACTAGCACTTGTGTTCTCGTTATAAGGCAGAACACAAATTGCACTGCCTGTATTGATGGCTTCTGAATGGAAAGGTGAGTAAAAGCAATTTTCATCAACATTTTCATTTGTTAGAAGTAAGACTACCATTTTCCCTGTTAGTTTTTGAATCCCCTTGGGATAAAACCATACCATCAAACAGAGCCAATAAAAAATAAACATTATTCTGGTGGGTAATGTACTAAACTGGTTTAGATCCTACCTCTCTAATAGAAGTTTTTTGCTTCACTGGGGGAGTGTCACCCGGCTGGCTGCGTGGTGACGTCAGAACCAGAAGATAAATAACACACAGGACAGATAGAATGAAATGATGATGAAGACGCTTGCTTGCGCCGGTTTATTATAAATAAAAAGGTTTTAACAAAACACAGGACATGGCACTTGCGGCCAAAATAAACAGACAAACAAAATGAACAGACACTAACAAACAGGGACGAACACTAAACAAACACGTACTGTGCTGGTCCTCCAGCACCACGTAGCAATTGCTTATATTCCGTTTTATTTTCTCTCCACACTCTCTCCCGTTCTTTCGCCCTGAACACACAACCCCGAGTGAGTAAAACGTGCATCTATATATACTGTTGTGCCGGGATTCAATTACTAATTAATTATTCACTTGAATCCCAGCACGTGAATTAATTATGTGCAACCTTGTGCTTACATATTAAAATACTTTAAATGCACGTGAAGTGATCCCGTGCCTAAATACAATTATACATTTTAAATACTCGTGCTGCACACACCCATTTTTATCCCGTGTACCAACTACAATACACCAACATTAACACACGCAACATACAACATATAACACACAAATGCACACAGGGGCGGGGCACATTGCCACAGGGAGTCAATGTCTTCTTAATTATTATTTGTTTATTTAGCAGACACCTTTATCCAAGGCAACTTACAGAGACTAGGGTGTGTGAACTATGCATCAGCTGCAGAGTCACTTACAGTTTCATCTCACCCGAAAGACGGAGCACAAGGAGGTTAAGTGACTTGCTCAGGGTCACACAATGAGTCATTGGCTGAAGTGGGAGTTGAACTGAGGACCTCCTGGTTACAAGCCCATTTCTTTAACCACTGGACCACACAGCCTCCTTCTTTAGAAAATATCAACTGTGGTGTCCCTCAGGGTTCTATCCTTGGTCTAATTTTATTCTTTATACATGCTACATCTAGGCAAGATTATTTGTAAAAACATGGTGTAAATTTTCACTGTTATGCAGATGACACGCAGTTATACATCTCAGTGAAACCAGGTGATATCACTACAACATTAGTCCTTCTGGAGTGTTTTACTGATGTCCCAAAATGTTCTGCAACTTAACTCTGATAAGACAGAAGTTTTGATAGTGGGTGCTCAGCAACAACTTGACCTGTCAAAAATAAACTTGGGTTACCTAACTCCTAATTTGAAATCTGAAGTGAGAAATCTGAGTGCTATTTTTGACTCTATCTTAAGTTTTAAGTCAGACATCAAAAAGATAATAAAAGTTTCTTTCTACCATCTCAGAAATATTGCCAAAATTAGGTATTTTCTGTCTATTTCCGATGCAGAGAAAGTAGTCCATGCCTTTATTTCTTCAAGACTGGACTACTGTAATGCTCTGTTTGCTGGACTTAGATGCTAAGCCGTATCATGAGTACAGTTGTGCAAAATGCAGCTGCAAGGGTCCTCACCAATACAAAAAAGAGAGCTCATATAACTCCAGTTCTGGCTTCTTTGCACTGGCTCCCAGTAATATATAGAATTGATTTTAAAATCCTTTTGCTCACCTTTAAAGCACTGCATTTGGCACCTGATTACTTCTCTGTGTTGTTGTCCCCCTATCAGCCTCAGTGTGTGCTGAGGTCAACTGATAGTGGCCTTCTCTCTGTTCCAAGGGTTAGGCTCAGAAGGAAAGGTTCTGATATATATATTTTTTCCTATACAAAAACCTATATATATATATATATTATTTTACCTATCTTTTTATATCACATTGTCTTTTATTTTCTTATTCTTTTTACAATATGTTTTGTAATTACTGCTTTTTTTAAGTCTGTGTGAAGCGCTTGGTATGAAAGGCGCTCAACAAATAATGTTATTATTATTATTTATTTCTTAGCAGACGCCCTTATCCAGGGCGACTTACAATCGTAAGCAAATACATTAAAAGTGTCAAAGTGAAAAATAAAATCTACAAATTGTTCTAAATTAATTACAAATATAAAACAGAAAATAACTGAATGCATAAGTATTCACTGCCTTTGCTATGACACACCTAAATAAGCTCTGGTGCAACCAATTGTCTTTAGAAGTCACATAATTAGTTGAATGGAGTCCACCTGTGCGCAATTAAGGTGTTTCACATGATTTCAGGTTAAATACACCTATCTCTGGGAGGTCCTACAGTTGGTTAGTACATTTCCTAACAAAAACTACATCATGAAGACGAAGGAACATGCAAAGCAAATCCGGAATAAGGTTCTTCAAAAGCACCAATCGGGTAGGATATAAGAACATTTCCAAGGCATTGAGTATTGAGTATTATTAAAAAATGGAGAGAATATGGCACAACTGTGAATCTGTCTAGAACAGGCCGTCCTCAAAAACTGAGCATCCGGGCGAGGGCACTAGTCAGGGAGGCCACCAAGAGGCCTATGGCAACTCTAAAGGAGTTACAGTCTTCCATGGCTGAGCTGGGAGACACTGTGCACACGGCAACAATAGCCCGGGTGCTTCACAAAACTGGCCTTTATGGGAGAGTGACAAAAAGAAAGCCATTGTTGAAAAAAACTCAAATCTCGGCTAGTTTGTCAGAATGCATGTGGGAGACTCCGAGACCAAGTGGAAGAAGATTTTATGGTCTGATGAGTCCAAAATAGAGCTTTTTGGCCTCAACAGTAAGCGCTATGTTTGGCGCAAGCCTAACACCGCACATCATCCTGAGAACACCATCCCTACCGTGAAGCATGGTGGTGGCAGCATCATGCTACGGGGATGTTTCTCTGCGTCAGGGCCTGGAAAGCTTGTGAAGATAGAGAGTACAGAGAAATCCTGGCGGAAAACCTGCTGAAGTCTGCAAGAGACCTGGGACTTGGGAGAAGATTCATCTTCCAGCAGGACAATGACCCCAAACATACAGCCAAAGCCACACTGGAGTGGCTTAAAAACAAAAAGGTCAATGTCCTGGAGTGGCCCAGTCAAAGCCCGGACTTCAATCCAATTGAGAATATGTGGAAAGAGTTGAACATTGCTGTTCACCAAAGGCCCCCATCCATCTTGACGGAGCTTGAGCAATTTTGCAAAGAAGAATGGACAAAAATTGCAGTGTCCAGATGTGCAAAGCTGGTAGAGACTTATGCAAATAGACTCATGGCTGTAATTGCTGCCAAAGGTGCCTCTACCAAATATTGACTCAAGGGGGTAAATACTTAAGCAATCAATTATTTTATGTTTTGTTTTTGTAATTAATTTAGAACAATTTGTAGATTTTATTTTTCACTTTGACATTATGGACTTTTTTTGTGTTGATCAGTGGCAAAAGCTCCTAATTAAATCCATTTTGAATAAAATGTGGAAAAGTCCAAAGGGGGTGAATACTTTTGAGAGCCACTGTGTATATATATATATATATATATATATATATATATATATATATATATATATATATATATATATATACTGACCTTTATGTAAGTGTTTAATTTTGCCATATTACAAAAAAAAAAAAAAAAGAACATTGCAGTCTTGGAAAGAGTCCAGTTATGAGTTATGAGATTAGCTGAGGAAACACAGAAGGGTTAAGACACCCATGCTAGATGAAGCACCATACAACACTGGGTGGCAGACTGCACAGGGTGCATCTTTGTTGAAAAGAATGTACATGAAGGGATGTTGCTGCTTTGTAATTAAGATACTTTGAGAGCCAACAAGGCAATGCTCTGGGATCAGTCAGTTACTAGAAACGGGATGACCACTGATGGGCCAAATGACCACCTATTGTTCTTAATTTTTTTTTAGGAAAAAAAGATTATGAACCTATCATTTTTTTTCAGATGATGACTTTTCCTCAGAGCTTTTTATTGTGTGTGTGTGAACAATGGCTGAGTGGAAGAATGGATTACTGAAGTTCCTTCCTTGGCTAGGCGAGACAAAGGCAATAGGGAATTGTAATGTGTTTGTGAGTGGCTGACTAATTATTTGGCCAGGGTTTTCCAGGGGTTAAGACCCCAGAGAGATGCAGTTGCACAGGATGTGTGGTATAGAGGAGGAGGGGGAAAGGAGGATGGAGGAACTAAAAAACATAGACAGGAAAACGGGAGCATGAACAAGGGATTCAATAAGGAAGATTGAGAGGGAAGACGATGGACAGGGGAGAAGCCTTTGCTCCTTCCCCAAGGTTCAATTTCTCAAGAAAAACAAAACAAAACAAAATTTTCTTTAAAAGAACAATTTTCTTTAAAAGAACAGACTCCCACAGGCTAAATGCACTAGCTTGCATGTGAGTACCAATCCCTGCTTTTCTTACAACTGACGCATTTTCAATGGTGACTTAATTCCTTCAGCAACTTTAGGAAGTTGACTGGAGGTACAGCATTGAATTATCAGGAAGAAGCATTCCAGAAATATTCTTCTCCAACAGCTTCCAATAATTAACCATTTCAAAATAAAATTCTCCTTTACCAAAATGTGTGTTTTTCATATAGGAAGATCTGGGACCAATGACATAGCAATACATAATGATTTATTGAAATTGTTTTGTTAGTACCATGTACTTTAAGTGTTTTTGGTGCTTCAACCAATATTTTATTCACACCCTTACAGATGTTTACCAATCATGTTGCAGTTTTCCCATGCTTTTCCCATTGTTATTTAATCATAACCATACGTAAGTAGCCATGATTTTTCGAATACTTTGCCATACCTCTCTGGTCATTACCATGCTTGTCTATGCCTTACCATGCTTTCACTTTGCTTTATTACACTTTGACATTTTTTTTACGATGCTAACATTTTATAAGGGTATGACTATGTTACTACTGTACATTATTTAGATGGATAATTGTTATCTATGCTAAACTTGTGGTTAGGAGGGGCACTGTAAAACTCAACTCTTCCCTTCTGGACAATATAGCACTCTGCCTTTAATGCACTTTAACTTGCACTTATCTGCTCCCTATTTTACTGTATTTAATCCTGCACTTAATCCAATCTGTACCATTTTGTATTTCACCTGCACTCGTATCTAACCCTGATGTAACTATCGACACTGTTATCTGCTCTTGAACTGCCCGATATCAAATCGTACTGTGTTTTGTATTTGCTTGTATTAGGACTGAAGTCATTGAATTTTATGTCTTGCTCTTAATTGTACTGTAATTCTTGATCTGTATTTTTGTATACAACTGTAAGTAAGCCCTGGGTAATGGGGCCTGCTAAGAAATAAATAAATAAATAATAATAATTATTATTATTATTATTATTATTATTATTATTATTATTATTATTATTATTATTATTAGGATCTTGAGCCAGCGTGTTTATATAAAATGTATTTTTGTTTTTGCATGAGTGAACATCTTATTAGGATTAATAATATATTTTCTATGTTTTACATACTGTAGGTTTCCTCGTTACATTCACATTTAAGATGTAGTGTTGGCAGCCAAATATAGTAAATCAAACTGAAACTCTGTTAATTGATAGTCAGGTGGGATCAAAGAGTCTCAGTCTACTTTTACCTACATGTTAGTGGTGTCCTATGAAGCAGAAAAATATAGCCCGAGCTGCTATTGTCTTCACAGTGTAATTTGTGTAAGTTACATTTGAGTGTCAAGTGGATTATATTTCATGACAATATTGACCTGACTGATTATTGGAGGTGAAATATTGTAGACATAAATGACGCAGGTGTTCCAGACTACATTACTTGAAGTGGTTGTAGCTAACAGAATCATTCCATAAATCTGACCTGTGGTGCTCTTACTTTCGTTTTACAGGTCTCAGCTGTGCAGTTCTGAAAGAACCACGTACAATAGTAACCAGGCATTTATTTTAAACATGATTCCATGCTTTCAGATAGCGATGCACTTCACCATTATTCACCATTGTTCTAACCCCTTCAATGGCTTCTTTCTTGTCACTATCCAGTCAGCTGTTTCCTCTATGGACTGATATGCTGTCAGCTAGTAACATGGATTGATCCAGAAAACACTGCTGAAGTTAAACGGCCCAGGGAGAATGTAGCACATTAAGGCATGGGAACGTTCTTTAACCTAATGTGGTATGAGATATCATGTTTTAAAATAAAAATAATACATTTTTACTATAACGTGTTTCTTTCAAAACAGTGCATTTCAGACCTATATACTATGAATGGAAGCACACAACAGGTGATATTTTGAACTGTAGTAATCACCTGCATCCTTTATAATGATTAATGTCTGAACTGCATTGGGAAAACACAACAATGTTTTCTCTGTTCTCCAGTATATTTCTGTTTAAGTCTATGATTTTGTATTGCATTAAATGGAATTAAATGTTCCCTACAGTATTTTGCTGAGACTGGAGATACACTGGGCAAGCTGGCTAATGCTGAACTGAACAGAGTTCTTAATAGACTGATACCTCCCCTGTACTGCCGCAGGAAGGTTACGCTGTCCCTGTTGCTAGCAGCTCATTTGTTTGTTTTTTCCTTTTCTTTTATCTCCTGCAGGATGTAGCCTACACACTTTGAAGCTTAGCAAGAACCTTCTGTTGGAGCCTGTGTATTTCATGTATCAAAATAATTAAACGGACCCCTTACTGTGTCATTTTGTGCCCATGAGTAGTAGCAAAACTGAATACATCCCTGTTTTATATCATTATTTAGAAACAAGAATAGAAGGAGAAGTCTGTTGTATTTCTCAGATACTTGTAAACTCTATTTGTACATTTACCCCCTACATTTAAATACAATTGGTCAGCAACCTTATATACGATTTCTAGTGAGACACATCGCACTATAATTATGTATTCCTATAGTTAGTGAAGATTGGTCTACATGCAGGTTGTCTAATGTTATAGCCACACACAGAATTACAGCACTGTGATGGGGTACACCTCGTCCCTGTATTATTTGTATATTTTGTATCATTATTATTATTATTATTATTATTATTATTTTTATTATTATTATTATTATTATTGTTGTTGTAGTTTTATGCAGGCGGACAAAGCCGTCCGTCTTAGTTATTATTTTAAGATGACGGCGAAAAGCCGTGTGTTTGTTTATTGTGTTTAATTATTTATTTAAAAACCTCGTGCAGCCGGTGACCATCTCCCGAGTTAATTCATTGATTAATTGTTGCTAATCGGGAGATGGTCACCTGTATAAAACCGCAGCTTTTCTGCGCTCTGGGAGAGAGAGTTCAGGGTGTAAGGAACAGAGAGTTAAGGAGAGAAAGAGCTTAAAAGAAACAATTGCTATTGTGCTGGAACAGCCAGCACAATATTTGTGAGTACAACTGTTTATGGGTTTGTTTTGTTTGGCCAACGTGCCCTTTTGTTTGATGTAAAGTGTTTTTGTTTATTATTTGATTTATTATATTAAAACCCGAGCGCAAACGCGTCTTGTTTCCCCTACTTACCTTTGCTGCCTTTGTTTTGTGTTGCTTCTTCCTGGTCCGTGACATCAGCACTGCAACCACTCTGCCACAAGCACTTACAAAGAATTATGTAAAATACTGACATGTGCAGGGTGTTCAAAGGAGTGGCAGTTTCCTTGCTAACTAGACAGAAACCAGCGCCAACCAAACCACCTAACTAGGTGTGTACCTGACACATCTCAACAGCATCAGGTGCCTCGGGTTCAATGAGAGGACCTGTGAAAGGCTGTGCATATCATCTACTATCTCTTCACAATTATATAAACATACACACAAAAGTTTGTTTTTCTGTTATTGTTGCATGACAAACTCTAGCTGTAAGCAGACTGATTATATCAGTGTTTCAATCTAGCGACCTGAAAGAGAAAACACTTTTAGCTCAACAGACAAGAGTCTGGGAGGTGGTATAGAGGAGGAGGGGGAAAGGAGGATGGAGGAACTAAAAAAACACAGACAGGAAAACGGGAGCATGAACAAGGGATTCAATAAGGAAGATTGAGAGGGAAGACGATGGAGAGGGGAGAAGCCTTTGCCCCTGCCCCAAGGTTCAATTTCTCAAGAAAAACAAAACAAAACAAAAAAAAAAATTCTAAATGTGTCCCAGTTATTTTCTTTAAAAGAACAGACTCCCACAGGCTAAATGCACTAGCTTGCATGTGAGTACCAATCCCTGCTTTTCTTACAACTGACGCATTTTCAATGGTGACTTAATTCCTTCAGCAACTTTAGGAAGTTGACTGGAGGTACAGCATTGAATTATCAGGAAGAAGCATTCCAGAAATATTCTTCTCCAACAGCTTCCAATAATTAACCATTTCAAAATAAAATTCTCCTTTACCAAAATGTGTGTTTTTCATATAGGAAGATCTGGGACCAATGACATAGCAATACATAATGATTTATTGAAATTGTTTTGTTAGTACCATGTACTTTAAGTGTTTTGGTGCTTCAACCAATATTTTATTCACACCCTTACAGATGTTTACCAATCATGTTGCAGTTTTCCCATGCTTTTCCCATTGTTATTTAATCATAACCATACGTAAGTAGCCATGATTTTTCGAATACTTTGCCATACCTCTCTGGTCATTACCATGCTTGTCTATGCCTTACCATGCTTTCACTTTGCTTTATTACACTTTGACATTTTTTTACGATGCTAACATTTTATAAGGGTATGACTATGTTACTACTGTACATTATTTAGATGGATAATTGTTATCTATGCTAAACTTGTGGTTAGGAGGGGGCACTGTAAAACTCAACTCTTCCCTTCTGGACAATATAGCACTCTGCCTTTAATGCACTTTAACTTGCACTTATCTGCTCCCTATTTTACTGTATTTAATCCTGCACTTAATCCAATCTGTACCATTTTGTATTTCACCTGCACTCGTATCTAACCCTGATGTAACTATCGACACTGTTATCTGCTCTTGAACTGCCCCGATATCAAATCGTACTGTGTTTTGTATTTGCTTGTATTAGGACTGAAGTCATTGAATTTTATGTCTTGCTCTTAATTGTACTGTAATTCTTGATCTGTATTTTTTGTATACAACTGTAAGTCGCCCTGGGTAATGGGGCCTGCTAAGAAATAAATAAATAAATAATAATAATTATTATTATTATTATTATTATTATTATTATTATTATTATTATTATTATTATTATTATTATTATTAGGATCTTGAGCCAGCGTGTTTATATAAAATGTATTTTTGTTTTTGCATGAGTGAACATCTTATTAGGATTAATAATATATTTTCTATGTTTTACATACTGTAGGTTTCCTCGTTACATTCACATTTAAGATGTAGTGTTGGCAGCCAAATATAGTAAATCAAACTGAAACTCTGTTAATTGATAGTCAGGTGGGATCAAAGAGTCTCAGTCTACTTTTACCTACATGTTAGTGGTGTCCTATGAAGCAGAAAAATATAGCCCGAGCTGCTATTGTCTTCACAGTGTAATTTGTGTAAGTTACATTTGAGTGTCAAGTGGATTATATTTCATGACAATATTGACCTGACTGATTATTGGAGGTGAAATATTGTAGACATAAATGACGCAGGTGTTCCAGACTACATTACTTGAAGTGGTTGTAGCTAACAAAATCATTGCATAAATCTGACCTGTGGTGCTCTTACTTTCGTTCTACAGGTCTCAGCTGTGCAGTTCTGAAAGAACCACGTACAATAGTAACCAGGCATTTATTTTAAACATGATTCCATGCTTTCAGATAGTGATGCACTTCACCATTATTCACCATTGTTCTAACCCCTTCAATGGCTTCTATCTTGTCACTATCCAGTCAGCTGTTTCCTCTATGGACTGATATGCTGTCAGCTAGTAACATGGATTGATCCAGAAAACACTGCTGAAGTTAAACGGCCCAGGGAGAATGTAGCACATTAAGGCATGGGAACGTTCTTTAACCTAATGTGGTATGAGATATCATGTTTTAAAATAAAAATAATACATTTTTACTATAACGTGTTTCTTTCAAAACAGTGCATTTCAGACCTATATACTATGAATGGAAGCACACAACAGGTGATATTTTGAACTGTAATAATCACCTGCATCCTTTATAATGATTAATGTGTGAACTGCATTGGGAAAACACAACAATGTTTTCTCTGTTCTCCAGTATATTTCTGTTTAAGTCTATGATTTTGTATTGCATTAAATGGAATTAAATGTTCCCTACAGTATTTTGCTGAGACTGGAGATACACTGGGCAAGCTGGCTAATGCTGAACTGAACAGAGTTCTTAATAGACTGATACCTCCCCTGTACTGCCGCAGGAAGGTTACGCTGTCCCTGTTGCTAGCAGCTCATTTGTTTGTTTTTCCTTTTCTTTTATCTCCTGCAGGATGTAGCCTACACACTTTGAAGCTTAGCAAGAACCTTCTGTTGGAGCCTGTGTATTTCATGTATCAAAATAATTAAACGGACCCCTTACTGTGTCATTTTGTGCCCATGAGTAGTAGCAAAACTGAATACATCCCTGTTTTATATCATTATTTAGAAACAAGAATAGAAGGAGAAGTCTGTTGTATTTCTCAGATACTTGTAAACTCTATTTGTACATTTACCCCCTACATTTAAATACAATTGGTCAGCAACCTTATATACGATTTCTAGTGAGACACATCGCACTATAATTATGTATTCCTGTAGGTAGTGAAGATTGGTCTACCTGCAGGTTGTCTAATGTTATAGCCAACAACAGAATTACAGCACTTACAAAGAATTATGTAAAATACTGACGTGTGCAGGGTGTTCAAAGGAGTGGCAGTTTCCTTGCTAACTAGACAGAAACCAGCGCCAACCAAACCACCTAACTAGGTGTGTACCTGACACATCTCAACAGCATCAGGTGCCTCGGGTTCAATGAGAGGACCTGTGAAAGGCTGTGCATATCATCTACTATCTCTTCACAATTATATAAACATACACACAAAAGTTTGTTTTTCTGTTATTGTTGCATTACAAACTCTAGCTGTAAGCAGACTGATTATATCAGTGTTTCAATCTAGCGACCTGAAAGAGAAAACACTTTTAGCTCAACAGACAAGAGTCTGGGAGTTCTCTAGTTTGACAAATATACCACCTAATCTAAATCTACTTTGATCTGTAATTATAGCTAAGGACATCATTTCAAACTAATCAGGACACAAATAGATGTGCTGTTATTATCTGATAAAAATAATGGTACACCAGCTAATGAAGCAGCTTTTTGAGAAAAGTAAAACAAACAAAAAAAACACTCTGTGGTTTAAATGCTATTATACAATCTAAATACAGATATTTGTTTCATTTTGAATACTGATGTTTTAGAGGTTATTTGGTACAGTTGTACCTGTATCATGGTATTACACGTGACTAAGAGGGTGTGAAAGCCAGTGTCTTGGTGGAGATACTTGGTTATGAGCCTCGGCTATTGTTTAGAACAGAATTTCTCAATGAAATTATAGAAATACGTTTTTTAATTTGAATGTCTATTCTGTGTATCTGTCTGTCTGTCTGCCATTGAAGATCATTTAGGGCAGCAGTGTGGAGTAGTGGTCAGGGCTCTGGACTCTTGACCGGAGGGCCGTGGGTTCAATCCCAGGTGGGGGACACTGCTGCTGTACCCTTGAGGGACACTGCTGCTGTACCCTTGAGCAAGGTACTTTACCTAGATTTCTCTAGTAAAAACCCAACTGTATAAATGGGTAACTGTATGTAAAAATAATGTGATATCTTGTAACAATTGTAAGTCGTCCTGGATAAGGGTGTCTGCTAAGAAATAAATAATGATCATATCTTAAGGTTATTACTGTATGTACTAATTAGGTCTTTCAGTAAAGTGGTGGATGCCGATTGTAAGTGTCACGAGTGACTATAATTAGCTGGGGTTGTGCACATTATGTTTTGCTTTTGTATTTATTATATTAATTTTGTTTCATTTGCACTTGTTATGTTTTACATTTTATTTTTGTTCATGACCCAAATGGAGGCACTTCTGTTGCTTAGTTTGTATTTTTGTGTTATGTATTTATTTGTGTGTGCTATTATTTATACAACAGCATGGGTGAATAGTTGGAGAAATTAGTCCCATTCCCAGATTCCAAATGCATCCAGCTGTTTTCCATTTGCACCAATTAACTAGCACTGCCAGTCCATTATAAAAAGGGAACCAAAAGTACAGGAAGGGGAGTGTGTGGTTCCGTGGGTAACTGAACAGTGGACACAGGAAGGTGGTGATTTTGATAAGACAGACCTGGATGATAAACAACAAGGATTGTTTGGAACTTTAAAGGGAATACATAAAGATAGACATGGCAGACTGCCAAAACTGATAGCAAAGCTAAGTATTTATCCTTGAATTCTACTGTTGAAGCAGTGCTTTGTGGATAAAAAAATGGCATGTGGTGTTGACAAATGCTTCAGAAGTGAAGACACTTGGCAGGAATATTGAAATTACCAGTATTAATGGTGGTTTTTGATAAGGTGTTGTATCGCTTCCTTTCAAGGTCACCCACTCCACGACCAACGCCCCGGAAGAGGAAACAGGCGCCAACAGGGGTGGGTGCCGAGCCTGAAGGGAGCTAAACACTTGTCTTATACAAGGACAAACCAATGGATTTAGGAGGCTCTTGGATCAGTCACCTTCAATTTTGCATTTTCTCGTTGGTGTTTCTCCTGGGACAGTGTTGGCGGCATGGATAAAGTCAAGACCTAGAAACTGAGGGTTTTTTGTTTTGTGTGAGTGTGTTTTCTTTTGTGAGGCCCAGGTGAATATACTGGAACTATTGCTTCAAACTGCTGCTTATATTGTTCAGGACTGTGTTGGGGATAATGTGTTATGTGGAGTGGAATAATTGTAATACTAGTAACCCCTTTTAAGTCAAGTAGCCTGTTAAAATATTTTATGGAAAGTTTTACTTGGTGCACAGTTTAGGTGTTTTTTACGATAGGTTTTGTATGGAGATGATGTGCAAGGTGGTTGAAGGGGGAGCGTTTGATAAAAAGTTGTATTTTGATTTTCTGAATTTTCCTACAATAAAGAATTATTTTACTTGCCTGTTTTTGTGTGGTTCCTGTACCCATTGGGAAGGTCCGGGTGGTCAGTTTGAAATACAAAAAAACCTGTGGGCAAAGGGTTATAAAGAATTATAAAAACATACATGGAATAAACAGTATAGACGGAACCCTTACAAAGACAGTTTTACCCTGACCTTTGTACATCACATTAGCAATTATATTTTTAACTTCAGTTATGTTTTTATAAACTGTGCAGTTTTTACACTATACACTAACCTGGCCTTTCTGACTTTGTTATTTTTTTTTGCAGCGTATAGAGCCAATTTGCTTGTACTTTTACCTGCCTAGGTTCAAGTAGATAATGCAGTCACTATAGGCAGTCTAAAATTTGCACAGAATAATGTGTGAATTGGCAACATTTTCCCAGTGTTTTTTAAAAAGGTTTCAACCGATGAACACAGATTTTTAAAAACATTCCCAAAAACAAATGATGAAACACCAAAGCTATGCCAGCAACCTACTTTTGTGTTCACTTCCCCGTGTTCACAACATATTACATTTTGCCGCAGCTTTTAAAACATGCTCTTACTGCACTCCCATTCGTGCTGCTTTGGTGCTTAATTTCGTCATGGTTCTACGGCTAGGTCTCACTATGTTACACTATCAAGCTTCAAGTCTCCGTGACTCAAGCACATGGTAAAATTCCATCATTATGTGTCTTCCAAATATCTGAGACAACCAATTTTGTTTAAAGAAGCCCATTAAACAATTATACCTAAAGGGAATTACCAGAGATTACACATAATTTTGTGACGGCAATAAACTCGAGAAGGCATAAAGGTTGTTGATCCCCATGAATTACTTGCTCCACCTCATAAACTTAACAACAGCAGTTTATTAATCTACCAGGAAATAGTAAATAGTGCTGATGAAACATTTTAGTTTGTAATCATAAATTTAATTTTTTTTCTTGTAAATCAGTTTGATATTCTGAAACATCGAAAAAAAGGCAGGGCAGTTAAATAATATACATGTATTCTATTTTTAAAATCCTCATTAACACATGACAACATGACTCGTCCCCTGTGAGAAAATGGATGCCCCATATATATTTAAAGTTACAGACACGCTGTAAACTGCCAGTACTGTAAATTGCCAGTACTGTAAATTAGGATTTCCATCTGTCCAGATTTGATCCGGACAGTCCTGGAATTGGCATCTGAGTCCGGTTGGTAGGAATTAACAAGCCCAGACGACCTAATGTCCAGTTTTAAGTGAAACGCATAAGAAACACCAACCTGCCTTTAATATTTTATTTGACACACCGTATAAATGGACATTTTGGAGTGCAATTTATTTTGGTTTTATTGGCGGTTTGGATTAGCTTGCCAATAATACTTCCACCAATCAGAGTGCGGCATACAGTGTGTAATCCTGCCCTCTGACAGACTGATGGTATAAAGAAGTGCTGGACAAGGGAAAGAATGTGTTGGATGTCAAAGTGAATATGAGAATGGCAGTGAATGCTGAAGCCAATTTGCTTGAAAAAATTAAAAGCAGACAGGACATTTTCATCAATGGATTTAGAAAATCTGGAATTTATGATGCGATCAGAAACTCTTACCTCATTTCCACGAAACTGCAGCACTGTGCTGGCATTGCTCTGTCACTGTTATGAAAGTGTGCTGCATTGTTTCCATGATTTTGAGGTATGACACAGGCCCGGTTTTTGGGATGGAACTGCATAACAGTCTTGCGTTTTGATTGGTCCATGTCTGTCACATGAATATGTCGTCACACGAGTGGAAAAGCTTGCAGGCATTATTGTGATCAGAGAGAGAGAGAGAGAGAGAGAGAGAGAGAGAGAGAGAGAGAGAGAGAGAGAATCTGCTTTCCAGCACCTTACCATTAAAATATAATGTGGTATTAAGCTGTACTGATATAACAAACTATGGGCGATTACTTTATATGAATTATCATGTTATGCACGAATGTAAGAATTGGCTTTCTGTAATGGCGTACTTTTTAGCATATATCTATTTTCGTTTACGCGATATATTTTAATATCAAATATACGTCAGTTTTGTTAGAGGATGTTAAATCTAATGTAATCACAGTTGAACGGTCCAAATTCTGGCCCGCTTTGCTTTTCAGATAACGTCCCAAATTCTGGGCCGCTTTGGGTTTTAGATAACGTCCCAAATTCTGGCCCGATTTGGTTTGCAGATAACGTCCCAAATTCTGGGCCTCTTTGGTTTTTAGATAACGTCCCAAATTCTGGGCCTCTTTGGTTTTTAGATAACGTCCCAAATTCTGGGCCGATTTGGTTTTTAGATAACATCCCAAATTCTGGGCCTCTTTGGTTTTTAGATAACGTCCCAAATTCTGGGCCTCTTTGGTTTTTAGATAACGTCCCAAATTCTGGGCCGATTTGGTTTTTGGACGGCTTGGCAAAGTGAATTTTTTCGTCATGACATGAGTTTTTGGGTGAACCACCACACCGTTTTAGGGCTATGAAACTGGGCATGTTACATTCAGGCTGGTCTAGAACCCTTCGAACGGTGGTTGTAGGCACTCTGGTTCGAGAGATATGACTGAAAATGTGTTTTTTAACACTGCCATCATAGACATGAATTGGGCTGAATACCCGAAAATATATTTTGCAAAGAATTGCTAAGGTGGTTGTATGCGTGCAGGGGTTGCATGGTTTCTGGGGAGAGTAAAAAATATATTAACTTTGATTCATGTACTTAGGGTTACTCTCAAATGAATTCACGATCCAGTTTATGGTAAACTGTGCATGAATGACTTAGAAATTCGCTGTCAGCTGAGTCCCCAAAACTGGGCTGAATTCGAAAATGCAAAGCGGCCCAGAATTTGGGACGTTATCTGAAAAGTAAAGCAGCCCAGAATTTGTGACGTAAATGAAAACAGGGGCAGTCTATATGTAAAACTGTGATTACATTAGAGATAAACTAATGTATCCTGTAACAAAACTGCAATAGTGTATACATTTTATATTAAAATATATCGCAAAACCGATTATAGATATATGTTACTTGAAAGAAAAAAGTACACCACCACAGAAAGCCAATTCTTACATTCGTGCATAACATGATAATTCATATAAAGTAATCACCCATAGTTTGTTATATCAGTACAGTGTAATACCACATTATATTTGAATGGCAAGGTTGTGGAAAGCAGATCACTCTCTCTCTCTGATCACAATGTTAAAAATGCCTGCAAGCTTTTCCACTCGTGTGACAACATATTCATGTCACAGACCTGGACTAATCAAAACGCGAGACTGTTATGCGGTTCCATCCCAAAAACCGGGCCTGTGTCATACCTCATGATTTTTGTAAAAACCCATACCGTGCCCTGGCCTGTCAGCATCATGCCATCCTTTTGTAACTGAAAAAAGAAACAAGGACCAGGGGTCACAAATGGAGATTAGATAAAGGGGCATTCAGAACAGAAAATAGGAGGCACTTTTTTACACAGAGAATTGTGAGGGTCTGGAACCAACTCCCCAGTAATGTTGTTGAAGCTGACACCCTGGGATCCTTCAAGAAGCTGCTTGATGAGATTCTGGGATCAATAAGCTACTATCAACCAAACGAGCAAGATGGGCTGAATGGCCTCCTCTCGTTTGTAAACTTTCTTATGTTCTTATGTTCTTTCTTATTTTCTTAACTGATACTGGCACGGCACGGTAGCTGCCCAGAGCCAGGGCGGCCATGTTTAACGAAAGGAAAAAAAATGTCGGTAACCATCAAAGAACTCTGTCGGAGGATTTTAAAATTAAAATGTTGATAAAAACACGTTGAGAATATACATCCAAAAGCAACTGAATACTGCCGTTAGGAACATAAAAGTGTCATTTATCTCACTAGCCTACCAAAATAGAAATAAGTGTTTCCCGGTGCTGTGAAGAATAAAGAAATTGTGGCCATTCACAAGGCTTACTGTAGGGATTAAAATGAAAAAGAGATAGAGACAGTTACAGATTTGCAGCAGCTGAAAACCAGCGATTATTTGTAGATGCTTGTTTTAATAATAGCAGAAAGGTTTGCTATCACTCAATACTGCCCGTGTAAATAGTTAATTGATATTTTTATTCTGCTTTCGGTCATTTTCATTTTTTGTTCATGAAGTTCAATAATTCATAAATGTTCTGTAAATAAGATCAACAATTAAATTACATTTAAACAAAACGTTAGTGTCAAAGAGTGTTTATGCAAAACCAATGTGAATTTACAATATATTAACAACTTATAACTGTATTACAATATAACTAAATGATAATGTAAATTTTCTAAAAATTAAAACCATCGCTTAAAAAAACAAATAAATAAAAAAAAAACATTCAACATATCCATCTTGACGCGTCTTCAATACCATGTGTTACCATGGTTACCATTGTACATATTGTGTCATTTCTGTTATCTACACAGATTTATATATTTCGTGGGGACAACTTTGCATGATTCCATTACTGTGCAGTGTAAGTACCATGCTGACACGGTATGGAAATAGTAATCATGGAAACGAGGTATGTAAACTGAGGCAGTGTAAACTGCTCCTGCTACTGTGGTACCTGTAGGACTGTTCTGTTTTTATGTTCTGCAGTTTTGTGTTATTTTTTACAAGGTGTTAATTAAGTAGCAGCCCAAATTGTTTATGCCAGACTTGTTAGAAAGTCTGTAACAAAATGGTGCAAATTTGCTTTGGATTATTATTGTCCATACGTTGCAGATACTACTAAGACACCCACCGTGCAGGTGTTGCAAAGCTCCTAAAGAATATGTTAAAATAAATTCAATATTTTGAAAAAAAATAATTCTATGAAGTAACCATTTAATGAATAGAAATATTGATATATGTAATGTTTTCATACAGGAAGGGCCTGGTTTGCAGATTGGACACTGGAGGACAGCATAGAGATAGAGACAGAGCAAGATGGAAAGTGGAAATCAAAGAGAGAAGATGCAGTTTCTTGGGTAGAAAAGGGACTAGATTTGCAGCAGTAATCAGCAACAAAATAGAATGTCGGAATTTGATATTATTGAATTGCTACTGTGTAATGTAATAACTATGCTTGTGTAGAAATAGCATTACAAAGACAATAAGATAATTTACTCATTAAAAAAAAAAAATTCAAAGTAAAATATTCCACTCTGAATATCACCATGAGTCTCTGCATTCACTTTCAAAATGATATTAGATCAAACATTGCCAAAGTGAAAATAAAAACCCAAGATCTTCCCTGTAGCTTGGAAGTTGGAAGTTATGGAGTCTCAGTTTAAAGACTTAAAAATCTGGTCACCTTAAGCTTCACAAAAAAAAAAAAAAACTTCCTACTTCCTAACAAGAAAACATTACCATATGTGTGCTACAGCAGTTACGCAAGCATATTTGAGAAATCTAAACAAACTTGATTGTCAACGTTTTTTATGAACCTAAAGACACAGTTCAGCTATGGAACAATGTGGTAACAATTAGGGGACATTACAAAAGGGTCTTGAAGGGGTTTGATAAGATAGGTCGTAAAAAGTTGATTGTTATTAAAGTCTTCAGAGCATTGAGAACCATTTAGATTTTGGTTCATTTAAAGTTCAAAAACATTCTTACAATTAATTGTTAAGTGTTACTGAAGAGGCTCTAGAGTTTACAACAAAACACATTGCTTCCCAGTGCTTTCTACTGTAATATTGTTATTCTCATACTGTATTTATACACACACATTTTGTTTATTTGTCATCTTCCCTGCGCCTTGTATGATGTTTGCAATCATTCTGAGAGGTTCAGATATGAGTTCCATTGCTCCAATTACATGTGAATATGTGTTCTCTGCATCAGAATCCAACGGGTATTATTCTAAGCCTGTGGGATCCTAGTAACAGGCTCCTTTTATGAACTTCCTGATTCCAAACCAATCATGATATAGTGACCTTTCAACTCCACGTGCCCATAGTAACAGTATGAAGAAGATGGGGCCAAAGGTCACTGTGTTGTGTGATTCCTTAAAGTGACATTTGAAAGTACCCTTTAATTACTACCACATAGTTTTGATTTATTTTCAATTTTTTTCATGGTTAAATGCCAAAAAAGTGCAAGTTACCGGTATGTGGTGAAGATATTCTAAAACAGCTTTGTGGCAAAATCTAGAAGGTTAAAAAAAAAAGTGTGTAATATTTTAAGAAGAATGCTTAAATGAGACAGCTTGTCTCAGTGCAATGAAACATAAAAAGACTGTGTGTGCTACGTGCTGCCTCTCATTGTGTCTATTGAACATAAACACACTCTCACTAGAACCCAAAGAGCCAGTGTACTCGTCTGCATCTATTGGATCAATTTCACTCACTATTGCGTAACTTAGAGCACAGTGAAAGCCACATCCAGGACCGGAATTGAACACCCCTGATCTAGCAGGATCAATTTCACTCACTATTGCTGCTTCAGCTAAACCGAAATGTCAGTAGATGTCGGCTGTTGCGTAACCAGCAATCTGTTAGCTTTTATGCCCTAGACTACAACATCTGTTTTCGTATTTATCTTTTGAAAAACCGGCATGTACAGTAATAATCATGCAATAAAGAATACATGGCAAATACAGTTTAATTTAGGACATTTTATTCAGAAGAAAAGTTAATCTTTTTACACAAGCATTTCAGGTTTGATTCCAAACCAGTTTCAATTGAAGTATATTCGGGAAGGAGTAATGGGCTAAAGTTTAGGTTAGAGGTTAGGTTCATAGCTAGCTTTAGGGTTTGCTTTCTTGTAAGGGAAAAGAGGTAAGGTTTTTATTGCTACCTTACAGTGAGCATTATAGGTAAAATTATGGCTGAGGTGGGTTAGGGTTAGGGTTAGGATTAGTGTTACAGTGAAGGTCAAGGCTATCTGAATGCAAATGGCAAAGCAATTCTTATAATGCATAGATGTATTAAGATTAAGGTTGTGGAGAGAGTTTGGATACATATTGAAGAATGGGTTAAGGTTTTTTGTGGTTCAGTTTCTTGTGTCTTGTCCTTTGTATCAGTATATTGGGATACATGTTTCCAAAATGTTGTGGAGGTGCAGGGGTAGACATGCCAGTTATTATTTCATACTTTGTTTTTACAGCTCTGCACACAATATAACAGCTATGTTGAATCAATTGAAAGCAGTGTGAGTATTTTCTTTGTGAATGTTTGCTTAGTCACCGCAGTTTTGGCTGCCCTTACTGGCTACACCCCCATGTGTGTGACAGGGTAGCTTTAATTATGTACAGTATGCTTCCCATAGCTTCAGTAAGTTCATACAAATTATGTGAATAAACTAAACATTTTTATTTCCATTAATTATGCCAATAGCATATCAGCTGATTTTACTGTGAGATTCTGTAGGTCACTCAAACAGATCTGTTTCAATTGGACAGGCTGAGGATAGCCACATATTACACTTATCCTGTACTTAATTTGTCATATTCCTAATTTTCATAGGACCACTGGGTATCAGATTATACTGCAAAATCATTTAATGCCACCTTCACTTCAGGTTAAAAAAGTTATTATATAAATTCTTGTGACCCGATCGGCTACAACCAATTATCAGATTACACTTTCTGCAGTGTTAACGGCAAAGACTGTTATCACATTGAACATTGCAACGAGCTTTGCAGGAAGCCTTTTTCTGAAGTAAAATGAAAAACAAATATCCTACCCAATCATTCTGTATTGGTAATAAATGGATAACGTTTGAGGTGCAAGATGCTCTCTGTCCAAGCACCACAAACCGACAAGGTTGTCAAAATACTTTTCAGTATATATACATGCATGGTTAGCAGTCTACAGTGCTTTTGTCATGGATATGGAATACAGTTTCTGCATGGTAAAAACAAGGTAAACTGCAAAATGACCATGCAAACTCCCTTTTATAATTGTTTACATAGTCATAAAATCTGTTATGGCTTATAGCCATCTACTTTGCAATGGCCTTTTATGTCGGTTCCGCATTGAGTTATTCTTTGTTCAGTGTATTCTGTTGAGCCGTCAGCTCAATCAGCATTCTTGATTCTTTGTTTCAGAACTCACTGTTACTTCAGCTAGTGGCTCTCCCATGTTTAAATAAACCACTGGCCATACATTCCACAGTCCGTTTGTCCTGTTTATGAATCCTGTTAGCAGTACTAGGTCTGCTGTGCCTCTGCATGAGGGCTGTGCAGGCTGTTATTCCAAGATGTGATCCTGTAGAACAGAGATCGCTGCTTCCAACAACACATGTTCTGTTTGACTGTTACCCTGTGTCTATTATTCCCTTCTACAGTATTTAATGGACAAAATAATGCAATTAGAGGCAAAAATGGAATTAGCTGCCACTCCTTGATCCATGATCCATTAGCCACCAAGTTACTGGTGAGACTCCTTGAAGTTGTAGAAATATTGAAAGACACCCTGCTAAACCCAGGCTTCTAATTATATGTGAAATACCTGATGGTAGATTCCCACTACACTTCACATTCATGTTACTCAAAGGCATTTGAAATGTTATTTGTGCAAGTCTGGCATTGTAGAACTAATAATGTTAACTATAGGGTTAAAACGGAATTACTCAGCTTCATGGTTTGAATATGCCACTTGGTCTTTCATACTATATTTCCATTACCGGATTCATCCTCTATATCTGTGCTTGTGATTTTCTTATATGTAAGAATCTAGTACAGTGTTTGTGATTCTGCCACTAGAACTATATATATGGTGAAAAGCAGTCATCTGGCTGTTTGCACATACACTATACCTAGTAAACCAATAATCTTTCACATAGCACCATCTTGTGAGAGAACACTGTTACCACAGATAACACAAGCACATCATTTGTATTTCCGTCCACGTTAGATCAAGTTTGATCCAAGACCTAGTTTGACTTTTCCCACATTAGTGGAGTAGATGGATTCTAGTTTCCTCACACTTCACTTTCATGCAGTTTCCTGACTGTTTAACTGGAAATGAATAGGTCCATGGGTTATTACAAAGTCAGTACACAGGAACAAAGGACGTTATGAAAACCCATAATACCTACCATTACGTTGTGCTACAGGAACAGGATTGTGATGCTTTTGTTATGTGCAAGTCTCTGAACTTCTCTGTTTTTTATTCTTCACACCACTGTGGTTTTAGCTTTACTTATCACCACAAATCATCAGAATGGGAAGCTCCCCGAAGTACAGTGTTTCATATGGTGAGTTTTGGCCCTTGCAGGTGAAACCCACCCACGGCAGGTCTGTAGCTGTGAGTGTTTTATTAGTGACAAAGTGGGGTGTTTTTTAGTCACAGTTGTCGGTTCTTTACCATGGTCTTCTAGTGTAAACAAATGAGACTCACAACAGTAGGAATCCGGTACAAAATGAGACAGTGCTCGTATATATTTATTCTCTTTGTTGTTTTGAAATTGTAATGACAAATGGACAATACTGGTTTTTAAACAAAACAAAAGTATATCTCCACACTGAGAACTAAACTAAATACATCAGGACAAAAGTAAACTATAATATCAGATGGCTAAGCCATTTACCGATCAAAACACTTTGTATATCTCTTTAATAAAGCGTAGAGACGATACCTTGGGGTTTGCTGCAACACACTGGGTGTGTGGGCAGGACTTAGCCTTGTCAAAGACACCACACTATTCCTTCAACCCTGCTTAAATACCTGCCTTAACTGATCGCAGGTGTTTCTAATTAACACCAGGTAAGTACCTGCTTGGACATGTATGGTATCCTGGGAAATGTAGTTCAGGGTTCTATGACAACTACACTTTCCTTTAAAACTGATAGCTATTGTGTACAAACCGAGGTCAAATGTATACTCCAATACTTTTCCCCACACTTTGTTACAGTGTTTCATGAGTTGTTCACAATAGCTTCAAAGACTACATGGAAGGGGTAAAACAAAACACTAACTCACATTTTTTTTTTAGAAATGTCATAATGTTAAACAGAAAATACTTTCTACCCCAAACAATCTGTTCATTCAAATGGAATCACCCAGACATGTTTGTTTTTTTGGCAGGGTGAGGTGGAAATGGTATCTATAAACGTTATTGTTTATCTGCCTGCGCTCTGCAATTACTGGCGACGGTCCCTGGTGAATCCAAATTGTTATGACTGATGTGCTGGCCTAAAATGGTCCAAGATAAGAGAAATGAGGATGTGAATTAGACAGTTATGCCCAGTGTAATATAGTTGTTTCTAGCATTCTCATGGAAGCAATTTTCTGAATTTCTTCTGAAAGAGCTGACCTAAGGGTCTTGTTTGAGGGTGTTGGCTTTAGAATGTACAGTATGAGTAATATTAGGTAAAGTTTATTATGTATATTTGTAAAATGGGTGTTTTGTCTGTTTGCCTGAGATAAGCATATTTAAACACTGATATCAACACAAAAGATTTTTACAAAAGTAGCCTCATTTAAAAACCTACCCTTAGCAGATTTCTTTGCTACAGTAGGTTACTGAAGTAGAGGTTAAAAACAAACCAAATGACCTATATTCTGTATTTTGGGTGTTGTTAACTGCCTCACATAAGCGAGTGTTATTCACCCAAAGAACTTGCACAAATTTTACACAGTTTAAGTTTAATAAACTTTATTGACAAGCATGCAAGTGTAGCAGTTTTAACTTGGTTCCATCAGTCTTCAACAATTCTCTCCTCACTATCACTGCTCTGGGTACATCACTCCCCAATGATTCTTTATTCATTAACACTGCTCTGGGTACATCACTCCCCAATGATTCTTTATTCATTATAACTGTTCCCCAGGTACAGCTTGACCTGGCCCCTTCCTGTTCTCTATCTCCCCTGGTTCTAATTTTCTACTTTTTGTTTATAATTTATATCTAATGGTGCAGTGAGCTCATTCAACTTCCCCATGGATATAGATCTGTTCATTAAAAACACACAAGGTTATGTGAGTTCAAATCTTACACAAAGTTATTTCATTAGAATGATTACACATTATTGTGGCTTGCAGCTGCTGGCTAACAGTTTCAACAGCCCATTCAGTAAATCAGAAGACTGTGGCCCATGGTGGTGTCTGGTCAGGGTACAGTTTGTTTCCAGGCGCCTGCATTGGGCAGAATCCATCATGTGTTTCCACCTGTAGCCAATTATATTGGAGTTACTATGTTACTTTTAAACAACATAGGAAGACAGAGTGCAAAAAATACCGGCTAACTAACATGGAGACAATAGTTTTCCGAATGCATATATATTGCCTGCAAACATGTACAGATGTGCGTTTTCTCAGAACATCAATAGGGAACAACAGTAAAGCAAATGCTCTGTTGGATAAAGCCAAAAAACAGTTTGGTGCCAAAATGTATCTGTGCATTTCCACAGAGCAA
The DNA here is from genome assembly GCA_030684275.1 of Acipenser oxyrinchus oxyrinchus. Taxonomy (NCBI): domain Eukaryota; kingdom Metazoa; phylum Chordata; class Actinopteri; order Acipenseriformes; family Acipenseridae; genus Acipenser; species Acipenser oxyrinchus. The sequence goes on along the minus strand of CM060250.1, from coordinate 11,294,540 downwards.
TGAGTAATATTTATCAGCAAGATGCATAATGTAAATCTGCGTAATGGGTGTTGTGTATGTTTACCTGAGATAACCATGTGGTCTCATTTAAAGCCTACCACTATCAGATTTCTTTGCTAAGTCACTGATTACTGCCTCTAATACCCTCGAGTTTTAGCTGCTACCATATATGACACTTATTTCCTTGTTTAAGGTCCATTGGCCATTTGCGTAAAACACCGTGGGCTAAATTAATTTATTCCAGTCTTTAATGACCTCTTATTTCTTTGGAGGAGAAAAAAAGCTGCTGATTATATATTATATATCCAAATATAGCTGTTAATTGTTAACAGAAATGTGTCTGTTGGTCCATATCAACTTAAGTTATTACAGTTATAAAGTTGTCTCTTGTTCAGAATCTCTTGCCATATAATTTTGACCACCTTGAATGTTTAACATTATACCATTGCAAGAAGTTTGGTGAGAGATTATCTTGTACACTGTAAAACATGTGGCCTCTGAAGCAGGGCTGAATGTTCACAGCTGAAATTACAGACAGTGTTGCTTTTATTGGGTTACAATTCAAAATAGTTGCATGCTTATATTTTGTGAATCCAAAAGAGAGAGGGAGGCCTGGGGTCCATTTTACATGGAATGACCCCTTTGTAAAAATTTAGGGCAACTATCCAATCACTCACATACTTTAATAAACAAAATTGTTTAATTCTGCCATTTAATGGTTAAAAAAAGGAATTTGAAACTGGAGGCAGGAAATAACTTCTGAATATCTGACTAAAACTATTTCATTGCACAACAATAATTACGTTTAAAAAGTACAAGTCCTTTACAGATAAATGGAGTTTATTATTATTATTTATTTCTTAGCAGACACCCTTATCCAGGGCAACTTACAATTGTTACAAGATATCACATTATTTTTACATTCAATTACCCATTTATACAGTTGGGTTTTTACTGGAGCAATCTAGGTAAAGTAGCTTGCTCAAGGGTACAACAGCAGTGTCCCCCCACCAGGGATTAAACCCATGACCCTCTGGTCAGGAGTCCAGAGCTCTAACCACTACTCCACACTGCATCTCCCTGTAGCCTTTGTGTACTTAACTATTGTGTTTTGTGATGTATGTTCTGTGGTAAAAAGTCTAAATATACAGTACTTGTCAAACCTTCCTGTCTCAATTCCCCCATCATCTTTCTTCTCTGTGGAATATATTTTGTACAATTACAAAAATAATGTTCCATGAATTCTGTTGTCTTGCACTGGTCACAATCTCCACTGTCATGCTTGCCAATGATATTAAGGTATTAATGGCGCAATGTCCTATTCTAATTCAGTCCAGATTATTTCCTCTTCTATTTTTACACCTGCTGTGTACCTTCTTATCAAAACTGGACAAATGCTAAAACAATGTCTCCCTTCATCACGATTCCACAGTTTGTGCTATTTTATCAAAACCTTCCTCTTCACACACCTTCCTCGTCAAACACACAGAGCCTCTTTTATACAGCTGTCGAATTTAGTTTACAAGCAATTAATTAATCAGTAATTTCAGCAGTTAACAACAGCTGTTTCAATTACAGAGCCATTAGTAATACCAGGGATGTACAGAGACGTTGAGAAACAGTGACCTCTACAGAAGAACATCGGTATTGCAGTTTACAAATTTGTATGTTTTTACCCAGTTTCAGGGAATACAGCTCTTTTCATCCTGAGTCTGATGAATTCATCTTATAACAATTCAATTCACCATATATATAATAAAAATATACAAACTATAAATATATTCTCAAGTATATTTTTAATGTAACATAGGAAAACATATTTTGTACTGCATATATTTTCCAGTATACTGAAACATATGCCAACATATTTTCCCAATATATTTAAATATATTTCATTTCCATAAGGGTCATCTGACTGTCAGCACCTAATTTCTGTGGAGAGGTTGGTTTGTGCAGCACGAATATAAATCATGAAGCCATGTTTATACCTGCAAGGCACAAAGAAAGAAACACAGCAAAAATGTGTTGCAATTTTCATAAATAACACAAAACAAAGACAGTGAAACAATTTAACAAAAATGTATTACAATTGGAAGAAACAGAGGCAAACTATAGTATTCTCTCGCTAATTGTTGCAGACTAGAGGAGGCTGTGAAACCGACTATTTTCTGGGTTCAAAGTAGTCAGCAGTGTGGTAAATTTCTTAATACAGGATGTAGTTTCTTATCCATCTCTACAGCAAAACTTTGGCAGCTGTTGCAGGTGTTGCAGTAACCAAATTCTCCAGTAGATGGAAGCCTTGACAACAGCTGCCGACATCGGAGGGGACTTGCATGTAACAATACTGTACAGTACGGCAATGATCCAACCCCTCAGACAGAAGATAAAGTGCTAATACAGTAAAGGAAATGGATTTTAACAAGGTGTGCTATTAAACTAATGAATGCAAAAACAGAAGAGAGTCTGTGCTCCTTTCCTCTGCACTGCTGTTTCATACCTGTAAGAGCACTTTATGAATTGCGTATAAAGGAATTAAAGGAGGATGACTGAAATATCAAACAGGTGCCAGTTGTTTATTAAACAATAGGTTGTTCTTTTTGCTGCCATAACGTCTGTCTCCAACGAGCGCAGAAAACACAGCAGTGATGTTGGTAAGTTTACAGAGAGAGGTTTATGTTACACCATAAGCTGACAATCAGACAGTGAAAACATTGTGTGCATTCCTTGAATAAAACTGTATTTGTTTACACCACTGGCATTTCATGAGTTTTACCCCAGGCAAGAATGTAAAAAAGTACTGATGTCTACAGGATTGTGTTACATAACAGAGAGATTACATTCATATAAAATTACTTATCTTTTTCTTATGTGCTCTGTCTCATTCTAGCAAACAAAAATGCCCAAATTCTGTGAGAAAGATTCCAAATGAGGCAAATGAGGTGTGTATACACTTAACAATCCCTTAGATATTAATCTCACTCTCAGAACATTGTAGCTGGTAAGATCTATTTACAAATAAAAACCATGCTGCCTTATGTGTGCCACTTTGGATTTACAGACACTTCAATTTGCTTGGTTAAATGACATATATAAAAGGTATTAACATATTACAAATCACAGTGTTTTGAGAAAACAAAGTATCTGTTTGTAAAACTTTAGAACTCTGATGGCGTATAATTCTGTTCATGAGATGATATCATCAGTAGCATCACACACGGAATGTCATTCACAACAAATTCTAAAAGTTTAACACATTGGATATTATCAATATTATAGAGACAAAAAGGTAAAAAATAAAAATAAAGGGATCCAAATAATGAACTGTTACCCTTGTTCTGGTGCCTACAGTAAGTGTCGCATATGGTAGAATTTGACACAATTAATATTAAGAGCTTAAATAAACTAACAATTACACAAAAGGCAAACAAGTAAATATACTTTACATTTACATTATTATAAGTGATAAGGATAAAAACACAATTTCACAAAATACATACCAATTAAAAAAATGTTTAAGTGACACAGAAATTGGCAAAATGCTTCTGTACATACAAAACTGTATGGTTGTTGTGTGATAATGAAATTCAGTAAAGACTTAAGCATTTTTTAAATGTTTATATATATATATATATGTATGTATATATTTTGCAACGTCGACAGTCCGCGAGGTTAACGTGTGGGTATGGTTAATGGAGAGTCGAGCTATCAGGAAAAGGGACACTAGAACAGGCCGTGCTTGAGGAGGGTGAACGTGATCGGACTTCTGGGCAGGCCTGCCGGGGGTCGAGAGATGGAGACAGGGATGGAGAAGAGGGGACCAACCGCTACCGGCCCACAGTGCGCCAGGCCTGAACCGGCGAAGGGGACACTGCAGACAGCCAAGCCATTCCTGCCTGGTTCCCAGAAATGGCTGCACTCATCTGGGCCACATACTCACAGCTTCCCTGTGCGACTCAACCCCGCGCATGCTGGAGCTGAGGACAGCCAGGCCACCTACAGCGCCACTGCCCTACCATCACCACCCCACCACCCGCACACACACCACCCCAACCGTCGGGAAATGATGTGGGGCCCGAATAAGGAGGACAGCGTGGGCCCCCAAGCTGCAGTGCTACTATGTTTTAAAATTGTTCTGCTTAAAAAAAACATCATAGCAACAGCCTCTGCCAAGTTATCATGATAATTTGCATTTGTGAAATTAAAAATTAATGATAGCAGCTGTTGTGTTACAAAAAGCAAAAGAGAAAGGTATGTTTTACTAATAATTCTGTTCAAGCATTTATGATGTGTTTTGAAAACCTGTCAGTAAAAGTGCCTAGCTTATAAGATCTATCACATCACAGCAACTATGCTGATTTCAAATAGCAAAATTATGTAGACAAAACCGTTACTTTGATTAGATGCATCAAAGTGGAAAACAAATTGTAATCAGTGTTTCATGACCAGTCCTCATCTCAGTGGTCTGCTTCTAATCGCAACTGAAAAATCATTGGTAAACAAATAATAATTTTGGTGTCCTGTTTGATATCTTTGAAAAATGAAGCCTAGACGATATCCGCTGCTTCATGCCAGTTTTTTTTTGTTGCAGAGTTTTATTATTATGGAGAGGGGTCCCCTAAATGCCCAAGCTGAGGCCCAGACACTTAGCAGTGGCCCGCCAGGAGGAGGCCAAAAAGATTCTGAGGGAGATGTGGGAAGCCGGCTTGATAGAGCCCTCGGATAGCCCTGGACATTACCAGTAGTCATCGTCCCTAAGAAAAATGGGGTGTGGCGATTTTGCGTGGACTACAGAAGGATTCGTACATTCTCCCCTGTGCCCATGAGTTTTTGGACCTTGTCGCATGGTCCACTTAGTTTTCATCATTTGACCTGAAGAGCGGGTACTGGCAAGTGGCCCTTGCACCAACAGCCAGGCCGAAGACTGCCTTCTCAACCTGGTAGTTTAAAGTCATTCCATTCAGGCTTTGCAATGCCCCCGCAATGTTCGAACAGCTGATGGAGAAGGTGCTGGTTACGGTTCCTTCTCAAGAGTGCCTGGTGTATCTAGAGGACTTGCTGGTGCACAGGCTATCATTCCAGGCCGCCCTGGACTCCCTTAAAATACTACGGCAAGGGGTTAAAGCTACACCCAGAGAACTGCACCTTCATGAAGAAGGAGGTCACCTTCTTGGAACACAGGATTGGCGGTGAGGGGGTAGGTACAGAGCCGGATAAAGTGGCCGCAGTGCGGGACTAGCCAACACCGACCAACCAACATCAGCTCTGTGGATTCCTGGGACTAGGAACATCAACGCAGACGCTTTGTCCTGCCGTCCATGTACGGAGACCAGCTGTACACACTGCCCGAGAACAGAAGCCAGGGAGCAGGAGCTGATGTCGAGAGGGGACGAGAGGACCCCGAGTCAGAAGTTTGGAATGGAGGAGTGGAGGTGAAAAAAGGAGGAGGACAGCGACTTGCGGCACGTGCTGAGTTGGGTGGGGGACCAGCGGCGGCCCCCCTGGGAAGAAGTTGTTCTGGTATCGGAGGCCACGAAAGCACTGTGGCCAAAGTGGAGCGAACTCCCCATCAGAGACATTGTGTACTACAGAGGGGCTGGAAGGAGCTGGCCACTGGAGAGGCAAGGTGGCAGCTGCAATTTAACTGAACTCGTTTTTTGTGTTCGGTTTGAATTAAAAATAAGGAGCTGCCTTTTTTTTACATTATCAATAGTCTTTCAAGTAAAAAACAAAAGTGATCTTGTTTTACAATCATCGCTTTTCCCAGAGTTTAAAGGGACATCACATGACAAAAACTAAAAACCGAAAACGAAGAGCCCTATCCATGCCATACAAAACTGGCTTGAGTCGTTTCCTCAGCTTCTTTACTGAACACCAAAAAAGCATCTGCTGACTGACGAGGCATGCTTTTAAAGAGGTTATCTTGTTTCTCCTGAAATCTGATCCAGGAGGATATTCAGATGAAAATGTCTCCACAAAATGAACAAGCACTTAATTCTAAATTTATGAAATTCACTTTCAACTGCACAGCTGGCTTTCACTCGAGGTGATTGAAATACGCATGTGCCAGCGCGCGTTGTCAAAGGTCATCAAGTGACACAATGTGAACATGCAGGCACAAAGAAACTGAAGAGAGAAGGAAGAATAATAAACATGAATAAATACAGAGAACACAAATAATAAACCTGGGTTTATTTTTACTTTTTTACTTTTCTTTTCGTTTTTGTTTATTATTCTTTCTTTAGTTCATTTGAGCCACAAATTGTGTCACCCAGCCCAGCGGGAGCCACACTTGAACTGCCCGGGTTGGCCACCTCTTCTGTAGTGCTACTTTGGTTGTTAATTTATTATTTCGTGTTGGCAATTTCTTGCTTGCAGAGATTATGTAAAGCCCTTATTTCAGTGGACTGAACATTTCACATGTTTATATGTTTTTTAAATGTAGCAGGTTTTATTTTAACGTTTTTCACCTACAAATGTGGTTTTTCATGATGTGGTTTTGCACTGGACACTGTAACTGTAAAGCTGAATGTTTGCTTAATGAAAAATTTTGAAATGACACAACAGTGGACATACTGCTGCAGCTTTAAATTGTATTTCACCAGCCAGTAAATATGTTAACTGCACTTCTTGATTCTTTATCGTGAAAATGTTATATTATCAATGCATTATATTCATTTTTTTCATGGTTGTTTATATGTGTAACTTCTGTAGCAATTGTTGATGCATATAATGATTTTGCTAACTATGTATCGCAGCTGCTTGATAACTGGCCCAGCACAGACATCTGCCTTCTCACTTTTCTACAGCATATTCAGCACGTCTGCATTTATAACAGAAAATTAAATTGGTTTCTTTCCTTACCCACTGCACTAGTACCTTAACTTGATCCATAACGTAAAGCACACACATATAAGATATGCAGCATTACTAAAACACACACAACATGAAAGGTAATGACTAAGCTTTCTCGTTGAAACATCTGCATACGCATTACTACATTATTTTTAGTACTGTTTATAATTTTCACACTGAATGAGAACACACTTGGAATTCAGTGTGAAGACAAACTTGCTTCCGTTTGTCTTCACACCACTTCTGCACATGTTCTGTTGAGTGCAGGTGACTTCACATTCCAGAAGAGACTACCGAATTACGAGTCTGGGAGTTAAGAGCTATTGTGTGAAAGCAGTAAACTTGATTTGAGTGGACTGACATGAAGGTGTGCTCCAAGCCGTCTCTGAGCACCCACACAAAGTTAGAAGAATAAATGTGTTGGACTATGTTGTAAATTGCTACTGAACAGTACCATAGAAATATCCACTATTTCAAAACAAATCTACAGTAACAGTTTAAACTCTGCAAATAGTGTTGAGGATGGCTTGAATAGACGAGAAAGTCCTTAAGTCTTTTTTGGGAAAGCAAAATTTGGTCAGCTATCCATGTTGGTGTGTCACTGGTTCAAGAGCTTCTGGTCCAAGAAAAACAAAAGCAATGTTAATTTACTTTCTGTATGCAATTCTACAGTGAATTCACTTTTTACAGTGCAGACATATACACTGAGTGTACAAAACATTAGGAACACCTGATCTTTCCATGAAATAAACTGACAAAGTGAATCCAGGTGAAAGCTATGATCCCTTATTGATGTAACCTGTTAAATCCACTTCAATCAGTGTAGATGAAGGGGAGACAAGTTAAAGAAGGATTTTTAAGCCTTGACACAATTGAGACATGGATTGTGTATGTGTGCCATTCAGAGGGTAAATGGGCAAGACAAAAGATTTAAGTGCCTTTGAACGGGGTATGGTAGTAGGTGCCAGGCTCGCCGGTTTGAGTGTGTCAAGAACTGCAACGCTGCTGGGTTTTTCATGCTCAACAGTTTCCCGTGTGTATCAAGGATGGTCCACCACCCAAAGGACATCCAGCCAACGGCAGGCCAGTGGTCGAAAACGGCTCAACATTGGAGCTGAAAGACCCATAAAAGAATGCACAACTCGTCGTACCTTGACACGAATGGGGTATGGCAGCCGACGACCTAACAGAGTTCCACTTCTTTCAGCAAAACACAAGAAACTGCGGTTGCAGTGGGCTAAGGAACGAAAATACTGGACACTGGAGTATTGGAAAAACATTGCCTGGTCTGATGAATCCCGGTTCCTGCTGTTTCAAAACTTGTATTTGGCACAGGCATTAAACTGAGCAATTGAACTCAATACAGACCGGTCTCATTTCTACCGTTTACACGAGCCACTGTTACGTCGACTCTGAGACGGCTAAGGTCTTTTTTTTTTTTGTGTGTAAACGCAGCCATCCTTGGTCCAGCCGCCCTAAAAGTGGCCTACTCCGGTCTGTTTTTTGCTGTACCGTGAACACAGCGGTCCCTGAGACAGCTCATGTTTGCCACGTATACTCGTGGGCAATGCCCCCATTGTCAGCATCAAACAGGCACAGAACAATAGCAACAGGAAGTTGTGATTGTTACTAGGACAGCAGAACCAAAAAAATATATTTGACAGAACGCTGAGAATGACAGAGGTAGAGGATTCCAAAATACAAACAGACTTTCATATTTGTGCTATAATGTGAAAAGACATTTAATAATTCATGTGGGATAAATGTAAAACCAGCCTAACTGTCATGAAACTTTATTGTCAGAAATATTATTTTTCACACATATCTACAAACGTAACCTGTGATCGTATTTTGATACGTATCAATATTAGGAAATGTTCGGTTTTGTGGGTACCTCTATCTAGAATTAAACAAATCTTTACAGTAAAGTCACTATGAAAATGAAAGGTTTCCTTCACGGGGCGAATACAGTCATTTCTTTAAAAGTAACATGCTTTTAGACCTACGCAGGGCACTTGTTTTATTACATGAATCACTGTACTAGCATATAGTATATGGTAAATAAACTTGAGTTCTGGGGAGAGAAGAGTACACAATTGAAAGTTGCAGATGTTTCTTTTTAGCTATTAAATTAATGAGTTTCGATTTTGTTGAATAGCACAAATACATCTTTTTCATGGGTAAAAGAATAAACGGGAGTTATTGTTTACATTTCCATATAAGAAGAGTTGTCAGACTGATGTGTAAATGTATAAAATAAAACTTTTTTTTTTTTTTAAATGTCTGATATGCAAGTTTTCAATGCATCACTTCATTTCTAATGGCAACATTTTATCTGGAATGACCACCTTGAAGTAGAAACACACAAGTGACACACATGACAGGCTTGTTGATTTAAACACTTCCTCTGTGCTTTGGGGATGGGAACTGGCTTCACGCAAGGGGTGGTCAATATGACGCCATCGGGTACGCACTACAGTTCACGGGCTGTGCACTCGCATACTATGCTCAAGTGTAAATGGGTGGTTCATATTATTAGAATCTAATCTGAGTAGAACTCGGATCTGAGCTGACTCTGAGCCAGTTCAGGTCCGAGTTGTAAGTGTAAACACACTATTTGACTTTGAAAGTCATGTCCTTAAACAGCCCCCCTCATGGAATCATTGTTGCTCGTAGTGGGGCTGGTATTTCAGGTTGCGCTCCAGGATCTCCTTCTCCCAAATGCGGCGGGACCGGTTAGAGCGACTGGACTGCCCCGACTTGGAGCTCTGGCAGCGGGAGGATGCCCGGCGCATCAGGTTCTGGGAGATAGAGCGGTGGAGGTTCTTCATGGAGGATGAGGCTGCCATGGTAACGATCCACGGGTGCTTCAGTGCCTGGGTCGCAGTCATGCGTTCACTTGGGTCAACTGTCAGCAGCCTGTTGATGTAGTCCTTAGCCAGGTTGGAGACGCTGGGCCATGGCTATAAAAGCAAAAACAAAACAAAAAAGTGAAAAGGTGCAAAAACATAGCAATACTCCTATGTATGTGAAAACGAATTATATTAATGCGTAAAAGTATAAAACCTGTTTGTCTCCAACAGCTAATTCCTCAAGCCTAAGCCAAAAGGGTTTTTCTTTTCACTCTAGATGGCTAAACAAACAATATGATTAATGAAACTACCAGATATCCTTCTGGCTTAATCTGCGATTATTTCATTTTTAGGATTTTGATATGAGCCTTGGATGCTGTCTCTGTCTTTGGAAAAACTCTCAGGTTTAGTTCAATTCTTCTCATTCACATTCTCTCTGTGGCCTTGAATAACCTTTTAACAATTCATTTGAATTAAGGGATTGAATTCTGCTGGGTCATGTTTAAATAATAAACTAATTATCTAAACAAAGGCCTACAGAAACTCTTTCGGAATTCAGCCTTTGTGGCCTTCCTGTTCCTTATTCCTCACTTGTATAAACTAATCCCACCTCTATAGGCTAGAGCCTTCTATTTACTTCAAGATCATGTTTCTCACCTAATAATTAAAACCCATCAGGCATGAAATTGACAAGTGCAAGAATATTTCCTGCAATGAGAAGTAAGTGCAGGTGTCACTCTCTCTGCACGCAAACAGAACAAAGGATATGAAGCAGAGAGACAGACAGAGAAAGCAAGAGAGAGAGAGAGATGATACTGATAAGAGGGTGGGTAAGACAATACCTTATCATACCTCAACATCTCTCCATGCCAAATAAGGATACAGTCTCACTGGGGTTTTATAAACTGAACCAAGTATAATGGGTGCAGCAAATAATTGTATCAGTGTATATATGTGTTAGAATTTAAAAAAATGATGTTTTAACCCAAGCCCCTAAAGACAAAAAGTTAATAATCTGAATATTCAATTGCTCAATTGTATTTAATTGTAAGGAGAGAAATCCTGTATTCGGATTGGGTGTACAGTGACCTGTCTACAGTTGGAAGAAGTGACTATAGCTGTGGTTATGTAACTCTGGTAAGATGTAGCTGCTCTTAAACGTTTACTGTTAATGACAGCTTGAGTGACTGCTGGATCAATAGAAATGTAGAATGTACAAACCCAATTAAATTGCTGACTCTTACTGACTTTTAGCGCACAACTTCACAAACAGGTGTGCTGTAGTTATGTTTTCTGATTGTTTAATGTGAAACACCTGAATGTTTCATGCAACACTAATACCAAGAGCAATTATAAAGATGCATTCAAGCTTCCAGAGTGGAAATGACTCATGGTCTTTTTTGTTGGAGTAGAGCCAACATTCTGTCCTTGATAAAATGTGTTTTAGAAAGGCAAATGATAAACATGACTATATAAATCAAATGCCAGTGTCATCCTGGTACCAGTTTAAAGGAAGCTTGAAAAACTGGAATCCCATAAACATAGCAACAGACAAGAAAAAAGTATGACTATATTAACTATAACTAAATATTTGCACCTGATGTATATAGAATAATACCAGAGACCATACATTACAATGCAAACAGATTCAAAAGAAGGCATTAACCAAGTTAATGGGGAAAGACACAGAACCTTGTGATTTGTATTGTTATACTTTGATGGAACAGATCATGCAATCAATATATGTATCTGTCTATGAAACAAGTAAAAAGGCGCAAAAGGTAATGATTACTGATGAGACCAAATAAAACCTGGAAGACGTCACATACCATATAGGCGATGATGGCAATGGTGGGCAGCGCTTTCTATAAAATCTCTTTGAATTGTTCAGTATAGTTTGGAATAAAAACCTGGGCTGGAGCTTTGGTGCCAGATTTGGTCACCCCTGGCAGTTGTATTGCCAAACTAGAGCCATATTAGCCATATTACAGTTAGAAGTCGAGTCACAAAATAATATTGCCATACAAATATGAATTCTGTGAGATATGCATTGTTTCATATGTGGCAGATTTACAGAGCAGATGCTTCACTAAACGTAGTCGATAGGATGTTTGATGTGGAAAGCCACAAAACTAGAAAAGTATAGATCATGATTAAGGCTGTATTTTTTTTCATGGTTATTGTGGATTTCACGATTTCCATGAAATGTACCCATTTCTGAAAGAATAGTGTCAATATACATATTTTTATCACAAAAATAAATATAGCAAACATTTGCCTTATTGGCACACTACTTGTTACACTGTATTTGGAGCCTACCAACCAGTTTAGTTTGCTTCTGGTAAATAATTAAACACACAGCATAGAGCTGCACAATTTCTTTAAAATGTCTGGAACGAAAAAGACACCAATTGCATCAAAGATCAGAAATATTTCTGCTAAAGACCACTTCAAGCGCAAGAAATTTCACCTGTCTCTGTAGTTATTTTTACGTTTATGTTTTTATTTAGGTTTGATAAATTCCCTAATGATGAAAATAGAAGGTCTTTAAAAAGGTGGACCTAAAAAATGAAATATTCTACAATTTAGCATTTACTGCTTTTCAGGCAAGCATTTAATATTTAGGAACATTTATTGTATAATAACTCTAGAGAAAATGATCCATTTTTTTTCTGCTTTAGTAAATATTATGTTTAATTGTGGAATATCTTGAAATATCTATTTTTAGAGCTCGAAAAAAATATAGCCCTAATCATGATTAGATCATATGGCACAAGATTTCTACAGCTTTTACACCTAATGGTCATTAGCACAAGTTAAAAAAACAGAGATATACAACTCTGGTGTAATTTAAAGGTTTGTACTTAATGTTAAATTATTTTGTGCTTGTTTTAGAATTATAATTGCAGTTTTTTTTCCTTTCATAAAAATAATCATGCCAACAACGATTTCCAGTAAAAAAGCTTTGAGAATCTAATAGTGGTTTCTCAATTGCAATTAATGGCTCATGTAACACAATTAATCAATCCACTTTGCAAGGCTTTCAATTACAAAACCATGTACACTTCTTTATAAGCAGGTTTTAGTTTTAACCCCTTAAGGTACACAAGGAACTGAGCGGTTATTCAAACATTTGAGAGTGACTCAGGTATTGACCAATGGATTTTATTCACCATTCCTGAAAGGAATATTCCAAAGGTTAATACACAGCAAAACCACACAGCACACGTTTATAATACTGAGTCAAGCACATTAATATAATTAAAAGGAATTTAAAAAAGTACACTCATTATGAGCCCTGATCCTTATTATGAGATAAACCCTGCATTTAGAATGAATGCTCGCTGTTTGTTTTCTTTTGTGCAAGGTCATTCTTCACCAGTGACTATTTAATCTGACAAGCAGTAATTATGACGAGTAAAGGGTACGCTGGAGGCCACAATTACAGTAGCTTGGGAGTGCATGAAATATACACTGTACAATCTGACACTGCACGCAATGACCTGACATTCAGGACTTCAAGGCAGAATTGAACCTATACAAAAAATATGTTGTTCATCCCCTAAACCGCCAATCATCTGACACTGCGTCTTTCCAAAATCAGGCAACAGCAACAACACATGGCAAATTTAACCAGAACCGACGGCTCCCACAGTCACAAGAGTCTGACTAGATTTCTCCTCACCACATCTCAATACCAAAGCTGCCAACTTTAAATGTGTAAACTCCTTTGTTTAGTTGAATACTAATACAACTGGTATTTCTGCCAGTACCAGTATACATATGTATCTATGTGTACAAGTGTCTGTTAAGAAATGACTGGTCTCACAATGCACCTAACCGGGCTCCAGGGACTTCCTGAATTCACTATGGCTCTTGTGTGGAATGTACTGTGAAGGTGGAGATTGCTTTGCTGGTTTATACTTTTCAAAGGGTCTGTCTATATAATTTCAAAATAACTGTACTGATTTGATATTCATCTCACCTTGTTCTAAAAACAATACTTTCTGTCTTTCGTTTAAAATATTAGCCATCAAAAAAGGCTATATTACTGTACTGAAATGTGATTTACTTTCTTATCGGATGTCAAAATACACAACACTTTACTTTGAGTTCAGTGACAGATTCCACTGGTGCCGAAACCAATGTGAATCACATCCAGTGTTAACAAAAATCACTTTAACGGTATTTTGAAAACATTTGTCACATGTGATTTTAGTGGATAGCTACAGTCTTTATTGAGACATCACTGAACATTTTATGAATTACAGTTCTTCACTTGACATAACCTGACTGAAGTCTGGGAAGTCTTTCAAACTACAACAGTCATGGTAATGCATTCCATGGTGACAATGCATCTTTTGTATCAGATAAGTAGTTCAGTGCTGAGGTATTGCACCATCTAAATAACTACAAATCAGTCTGCCACAAATAAATCTCAGAAAGCAGCATCTAGAGATCAGTAAGCATACGCCATCATTAGGTAATCAATAACAGAGGACATTACCAGGCATTATGGACCGTTTGGGTAATGGGGCCTGAGAACGCTATTAAAACCAAACTGTCCATAATGCCTGGTAATGCCCTCTGTGTTACTGATTACCATAATGCCTGGTAATGTCCTCTGGGTTATTGATTACCATAATGCCTGGTAATGTCCTCTGGGTTATTGATTACCATAATGCCTGGTAATGTCCTCTAGGTTATTGATTACCATAATGCCTGGTAATGGTATAGCACAATTCATTGTCATTTTTATTCATTTGAACTGTATTCATTCATTTTTTAAATGTATCCTTCCACATGGATAAGTGATTAAGACTGTATAAATAATAGTAGGGACTTGTAAATGTAAACATAGCAATGATTCAAACCATGAAAGGGAGCAGATGAATCTGAAGATTGGCCTCTGTCATTTGAGGATAAACAGTTTGAAACATTTCCAAGATTTATGACAAGGGTGATTTTACTTGGCAACGGCCAGGACTGAAAAGCTGTTTTACCCAAACCCTGAAACTACCAGCTTGATGAACAAACATTTCCTATAGCACAAAAAGGTTTCTTTAATTTAGGATTGTTTAACTTTCACACACTTTAAATTGCTAGCTATCTAGTCATATACAGAAGTGCAACACATTTGCAGTTTTGCATTTGCCTAATATGAAAATCTAAAGTAATGCAATGTAAAATATACATATTTTTTGTATTTTAAAGTTATTGCTGCTAACATAATAATTCTACAAACCTAAATGAGGTTCTGGTAGTTTCAAATGTGTCACTGTAACAAAGAAATCTAAGTTCCACATGCACGTTTATAACCCCTCAGCTCCAAGCTGGTGCCACTGGAAGCGCACCCTTTCACTTTCTACTCTAGATTTAACCCCTGCCAATGCAACACTGAAGAATAATGCCAGTTCGGTCAGGACTATGTGGTACTTTAGCCTCACCAAAGTGGCCATAAGCAATGCTCGAATGCATGACAAATGCAACTTCAAAAATCTGCCAAAAATCCAAAATCTGCGGATACCAAAATGTTTTGCTTGATTCTTGTAGATCTCATCAACATCTATCCAAAAATATCTTTATGTAATTTTTCTGAACCCTCCCACCCCATGTTATGTTGGCCTAAAAAAGGTACTAGTCAGGAGTCACATCTGTGATTGTTTTACTTGTTATAACTACTGAGGCCACTGTAAAATACTGTGTTTGATCCATTAAGGTTGTATTTTCTAGTTTCTATACATTTTAAAAGCAAGAAACAATGAACATGCTCTACCACTCCCCCCAGTTGAAACGCTTAAATAAAACTGCAGCTTCCAATCAATCAATCAGCACATATGTTGTAAGATTAGGAGCCAGGGCTGGCACACAAAGACAGCACTTGCATACAGCGCTGGTGATTGAACCTCCAGGCTGTGCAGCTCTCAGACGCACTGCGGAATTGCACGCAAAGGGACACCCTTTGTACCAGGAAAGGGTAGAAAGAATGCAGAACAAAACAATGCTCTATTTTTGGCAGACGATGAGTACCTCGTGTAGTTCAGCTGTACAGCAGTGACTGAGGAAGTAGAATGAGTCTCGTCAATGTGGTGATAAAATGCACATTTGAGGGGTGAGAAATTACTTAAGCCATATAGCATTAATATTAAGTTTCATGACAAATAATCTGACTTATAGATGTACAGAGAGACAAACAGACACCCCACCTATATCTGCAGAGTAAGGCATTCTTAATAACTTGAACTAAATCATATTAATACCAAGTTTCATGACAACTGGTTCTCCTGATATATGGAAACATGTGAAATGTGACACACTGTACATACATACAACGCCGCACAGCCAGGACGCGAACCTGCTCTGTCGGACTCGCCCTGCACAGCACACAGCTGCACTTTAACCAGGTGAGCCATCGGGGACCCCAAGCATGTTTCTAACAGTGATCACTTGTCATACATGGCATACATGAGTTATGTCATTAAAATATTGCGTCAAAGTTATAATTACACTGGCATTTAAAAAAAGCTTAGAGCACGACAACAGTTTTACCTTGGGGAATCAAAACCCAAACAATAAGGTTTGAAACAACTTGCATTTATATAGTACTGTTTACAAGGAGCAATGTCTCAAAAGCATGTATGTCCCAGATATTACTGGAGATTTTTGAAATGTGGAAGGGGTGAGATTTATCCAGAAGAGTGCTTCTGAGAGAGCAGGCATGAACCAGGTTCAACTTTTTTCATCTGTATATTGACTAATTAGAGTTCCAGTACTGTACATTCCGATGCAACTTTTTACACTCAAATGCCCGGATTCTTCCGTGACTTCCCAGCAACAGCATGGGAGCCAGGCTGCTGACAGCCCTGCTACCTGGGGCTCTGACCTGACAACAACATGTCACTCGTGGCAGCAGAGCAGCACGCAAACCAAGCACTCTTTCTGGGAATGGAGGGATCCAGCCTGCTCACAGACACAGTCCATCTAGCAGAGTGTGAGCAGCTCCGGTAGGAACTGTCTGCTATCCCATTACAGTACCTGTTTGAGGACTCGAGAGGCTTTAACAATGTTTACTGGTCTGACACCAAGTAGCGTCAAATATGAGTAACACGTCCACTCAAAAGGAACATGCAAAGGAGTTCTTTTACATCATTATAAAAAAGAGAGCTATTAGGCTTTTTTGTTAATTAAATGCAGGTGACAAGGTAATAAATAGGTGCAGTATTTGTTTGGAATCACTGAACAGCAGATTAGGTCCCTTTCATATACAGTTTGTTTCCAGTTCAATTAGTTTGAAAGTGAACTCTGAAGAAAATAAAGAAAAAAAATGAATAAACATGGTCTTTTACAGTTTGACTGCAGTTTTCCAAACTCAGTTCTTGTCATTCCACGATGCGATGATGTTGGATACTACAACGGCTTACAAGATAAATGACATCAGGAGAATAATTATTTATTTGGAGAATAATTTACTTTGCAGACTTACTACTATGAATCAATAATACATTAATCATGGAAAAACACCTCATAATGAATTCTGTTATTTTTATTGCTATGCCAATATTTAGGTAACCAATTGGTACATAACATAAATGATGTTAATGAGATAACACAATGTAAATGGCTTGAAAAGTTCACATACTACCCACTCTGGAAAATGAATGAAATGCCAGAGGTGAGCGTGACAAGTCCTGCCCCTTTCGTGCAACAAACTGTTTTAGTGAAAAGAGCTCCTGCCTGTTTGTCAGCTTACACATGACAAGGTATGCAGCTTCGGGATCCCCTGGTATGACACTCCTTCCAGGGACAGGGAGATTAACTCTGTGGGCTTCACAAGGAGGTGCTAATGTTTGCTTATACAGCTGAAGCAAGATACGTCAGCAGCTGTTGCCAGCACACTCCTTGGTGTACATTATTAATAATGTAATAAGTGTCAGGCTGAAACACATTCATCTATGAGACTCAACACTGATTTATTATTATACAGTAGTTGTAAAGCATTTCAAAACCCACTGAAAAAAATGTAGTCTAGTGGATTAGAATGAAGAGCTGGGATATCTGGACTTGCATTTAAAAAAATCTTAGGTATGCTAAAAATACTGTTTACTACAGGTAAAGTAAGCATCAAACTACGTCAGCACATGCAGAAAGACAAGTCATTCAACATGAGGCACATGGCCGTAGGTCTTGTGGATATGGGAAATGTTGAAAAAGGTAAAACTAAGTAGACAAACCTTTATTAGAAATGTAGAACAAAACTGTTAAGGTGCCTGTATTATACACATTATATCATCCACCCACATTATCTCCTCCGCACACAGACTAAAGCTTACCATTTGAATTGGATTTTATACACAATCTAATCGGATTCAAGCTCCCTGTTTGAGGAATTGATTCCCAAATCCCCTAGATGTTCTGCATGTATTATTATTATTATTATTATTATTATTATTATTATTATTATTATTATTATTTTGTAATTTTTACTACTTTTTGATACTGCATACTTATTTCTGTTTTAACTGACATGTAAAGCATTTGAGATACTAGGGTATAAAAGCGCAAAATAAATCAAATAAATTCAAATTCAAATGAAAACTGACAATCAGAAGAATTATTCAAGATATCAATCAATTTTAATTTGAAAGAAAATAAAAATACTAAATACCAGCGGTTTCAGGGAACTGTCAATTATGTTAATTTGTTGAAAGATCAGGCAATAATAACAATATTTAAATATATGTACTAGTAGCAGAGCTGGAGCCCTGCACATAAGGAGGGGGCTTACATGATAGAATATTGTAATATGCGTAATGATTGTATAAATGAGGATGGTATTAGTTTTAATGGGGAACCTGACGCTGTGTGTGTGGCAGTCTGCCTGCTGTGTTTAGTTGCGGGAACAAGCAGCGTGGGTGTGTTTACCAGCTGTGAGCTGGCGTGATGCAGGGAGCGCCAGGAATAGAAGGGTTGAGATTATACAGATCAAGGCTGCTGTAAAGGCATAGGGGCCAGAGCGCTGCTGCTGCCGAAGCATCGGTCCGTCTGTGCTGCTGAACGACTGAGTTCAGGAAACAAAGCGACCACATCTAACGGCGATCGTGTGTATACTCCGAGGTCAGGGGGGTTGTTCCGGGAGAAGGAAGCTGCGACGCACCAACGACCATGTGTATCCGAGGTTGGACTTGGGTGAACTGCCCAAGGGACAGGGAGTTAGTTTCGGGATAGTAGATCCCACCCAGTATAGCAGACGTGGGAAAGCAGGACCTCCATTTGTTAGCGGAGTAGCGCATGCCGTCTTCACAGGCCCTTTTATTTGTCGTTTTTGTAGAGTGTTTATTTTGCCTTTTGTACACAGGACCTATGTCCCACGTGAGCTGCCATTGCAGATAGCATCACGTGGGGCACCTGTATGTACATCTATGACAATTAACCTGCGCGCCTGTGGGGCGTGTCAAACCCAACCTTCCAGTCTCGGCCCCGCATCCACGCTTCGGTCACTCATTCATGAATTGTGCAGGAGTCCCCTGTTACAGTACTATATATACACAGGGCATTGATATAGCAGAATTTCTTGAATTGATTCCAGTTGAACACTTTGCTTAACATAAGCCTGTGTAACCTTTTGAAGAGCGATAAATAAAAGAGTGCTTTCGCTCACCTTGCATCCAGCCCCAGTGTACTGTGAAACATAATCAGAAAAACTTGTAAAATTAGGTGAATTTCTATGGTTAATGTCACAGGACCACTGTGCAGTACTGGGTTACGACAGGTTAATACACAAGTAACAATATCGCAATGAGATTCATCAGTCTTTTCTGTAAGGGTTGCTTTGTGCATGGGCTAAAGAAGTGATAGACAAACAGACAAATAGCCTCTATATATAACCCACATAATGATACTATCAAAAAGAACTTAAAACAAAATGGATAAGTGGTTACCTACATACTGTATATGTTAAGCGCTTAATACATATACTACAAATCATCACTGTAACTTGTCGCCAGTATTCTGTAATTTATAGAATTAAAGGTTTTGTTATACAGTATCACAATAAACTATGCCTAAAGCTTACAGTATTGTTACATAGGTTCTACTGGTAAATAGTGGGTTCTTTTTTCAGAAAATGCTCAATGGCTTTGTTAATTTGATTGTGTTCAGCCCTAATGCAATGGTAACTATTTATAACAGTGTACAGTATATCATTTAAAGCACAATTTTACGTAATCTGGTGATTCAAAAGTCAAATGGTTCAGCACAGGTCTATACATGTTTTAATGTCATTAATAACATATTTTAACAACAGGGAGTTTTCTTTTTTTTTTTTTGTTTTCATAACAAGCTACAAGTTAATCATTGAAGTTTTAAGCTTACGCTCACTCTACACAACTATCTCGAAAACACAGTCTGGCATTGCTGCCTTTAATGGTGTATGACACAATATCAATCCCCAGCCCCACGCTATTTTCATGAGGTTTTTAACACTGCAACTCACTTAGTTTAAACTCATATAGACCTGGATTCAATTTCTCTTTTGGATGCACAACTCTACCAAACAACACAATTACAGTCAGTGATAAATTGCCCTTTCCCAAATGTAACCATTAAAACACCATGAAAACTATTTATCACTGGGTTGCAGAGGCGATGTGTCTTGATTTCACCATAGGATTTAGCCATAATTGAATCGATTAAGGAACCTGCCAGACTTGATTTTTATAGACCATTTGAAAAGATGTTTTTTTCACATTGTGAATATGAAGGCACTAGTAGTAAATGTGTTTTTTTTCCCACTCCAAAATCACACAAATTCCATCACTGCAAACATTTTCATAATGGGCAAATTAGGCTGTATTTAACCCTTACTGATTAATTCAGCTATCAACATTGGCGCTGAGCATGAATTATCCCATGGTAGACACCCTTTTACTGCAGTTAATTGGGATTAAGAATCTCACACTGTGTTTAAGACACCTAATGCAACCCACAACAAAAATAAACAAACTAAATAATGAACAACAACATAGGGCCAGATTCTCAGACACTGTAGTCCAACAAATAAGGGGAAAGGCAACAAGGGAAAGACCTCGTGACAGCCTGGAGAGACAGCTGACTGGAGGAAAGAGACCCCATTGGGGCTGGCAAGGGTTAGCTACCCTTGTCGGCAGTATCCAGCTCTGAGTTTACAGGATACTGAAGACACCCGCCCAAGGCTTCAAAGAAATTAAACAGGAAAATACCCCTAGAGTCTGCGAGAGCGGGGGCGGAAGATGACTCAACGTTGGACAACACGGTTAAGGACTTAGGAACGGAAACGGATATGAGTATAGAGAGTACTTCACAAAAGACTAGTTCAAGATCTGCAGTTAGCAAAGACATGGAACTCCAGGTTTGTGTCTGCGGCTGGAGCAAGGCGACAACAGTCAGGGGTTTGAAGATTCATCAAGGGAGAATGAAATGCTTGAGGGAGAAGGGACAAGGGCCTCGCATTGATCAGTACTTCTTACGAAGTCAGTCAAGTCAGTCGAATGAAATCCAGCGACAGGAAGCAAACCACAGTTCGCAGGATATCAGCACCCCTGTCATAGATGTGAGGAGGACTTGCATGGACACAGTTAGTGATGAACCTAATGATCCTTGTGAACCCGGTCAGACAAACCAGCGTAAGAGAGAAAAGAACCTCAACGGGCACAAGCCTGGAGTTAAATGGCCAAGAGCTTGTGAGAAAACTGCATGGGACACAGTAAACACAGATCTCTGCTTTGCATTGGAAAGGTTAAGTGGAACAGTTGAAAAGAAACTGGATAAATTTGGGGACATCATCTACGCATATGGAAGTGCGAGGTTTCGAGTTGAAAAAAGGAAGGAAAAAGTACAAACTATTCCTGGAAAGTCTAGACGGCAGCAGGAGATTGAACGCTTAGTTAGAGAAAGGAGACAGCTGAGGAAGCAATGGAGAAGAGCAGAAGAAAGTCAGAAGGAGGGACTCAATCTCTTACAAAGGGTCATAAAACATAAGCTTGCAACATTGCGCAGAGCTGAGCGCCTCTGAAACGCTACAAAAAGAAGGAGCGTCGAGAACTAACTTTATAAAGACCCATTCAAATTTGTAAAGAAGTTATTCACCAGTGAGAAGAATGGCACACTAAAAGCATCTAAGTTTGAGTTGGAGAGATATTTGGAGGAAGCATACAGATTCAAAAAGGCAGGAGCCTATGTCAATTCCTTCAGACATCCCACCTATCAATCCACCAGAATACC
Source organism: Acipenser oxyrinchus oxyrinchus (assembly GCA_030684275.1). NCBI lineage: Eukaryota > Metazoa > Chordata > Actinopteri > Acipenseriformes > Acipenseridae > Acipenser > Acipenser oxyrinchus. The sequence continues at coordinate 11,272,578 of CM060250.1, read as the reverse complement.
AAATGGAGGACTGTGCACCTAAGTGGAAAGAAGTAGAGCAAGCTGTGAAAAAGCAAGGGCTTCATCATCTCCAGGGCCTAATGGAGTTCCGTACAGAGTGTACAAGAGCGCTTCAGGAGTTCTACGAATCCTGTGGAAACTGATGAAAGTAGCATGGGAAAAACAGGTTGTACCAAGAGCATGGCGCCGAGCAGGTGGAGTCTTTATACCTAAAGAAAAAGATTCTAGCAGCATCAGTCAGTTTTGCCCTATTTCCCTATTAAACGTAGAAGGCAAGATTTTCTTCAGCATTATTGCTCAGAGATTGTCAACTTACCTATTAAAGAACTGCTTCATTGACACTTCAATACAAAAGCGGGCATTCCAGGTTTCCCAGGATGCTTAGAACACATCAATGTGATCTGGCAACAAATTCAATCAGCTAAAAAGGAGAGGAAGGAGCTCCATGTGACATTCCTGGATTTGGCTAATGCATATGGTTCAGTGCCACATGAACTTCTTTGGGCAGCATTTGATTTTTTCAGTGTACCAATGACAATAACAAATCTAGTCAAAGCCTACTTTGGAGATTTGCAATTTAGTTTCTCAACTTCAGAATTCAGCACTACATGGCAATGCCTAGAAGTTGGAATAATGGCAGGATGCACCATTTCTCCACTGGCTTTTACCATGGCAATGGAAGTAATCATTAGGGCATCAAAATGGGTAGTGGGAGGAGAGCTTGGCTTCTGGAATGCGACTACCACCAATTCGAGCATACATGGATGACATGACAACCATGACTACAACAGTAGCCTGCACTAATCGGTTATTGGGCAAATTAACCAATAACATTGAATGGGCACGAATGCAATTCAAGCCCACTAAATCAAGGAGCATCTCTATAATTAAAGGTAAAGTAGTAGATAAAACGTTCTTCATTAATGGTGAGGCAATACCAACAGTGTCTGAGAAGCCAGTGAAGAGCCTTGGGAGATGGTACGACGGGATCTAAAGGACACAGTTCGTGTGGGAGAAGTTAGACAACAAGCTGTGGAAGGGTTGAAGAGCATAGACAGCAGCGCTTTACCAGGCAAACTAAAACTCTGGTGCTTTCAGTTTGGCCTACTGCCACGGCTGCTGTGGCCACTGACTGTGTACGAGGTTTCTTTGACAACAGTAGAGAAGCTGGAAGCTTTAATCAGTTCACAAATCAGGAAATGGTTGGGAGTTCCACGCTGCCTCAGCAGAGTTGGACTTTATGGTAAAGGAATACTGCAGCTACCTGTCTCCGCTCTAACCGAGGAGTTTAAGTGCGCCAAGGTCCGACTGGAAATGACATTAGTAGAGTCACGCGACAAATGCGTAAGGGAGGCAGCACCTGTGTTGAAAACTGGAAGAAAGTGGGTGGCAAAGAAAGCTGTGGAGGATGCAAAGGCTGCCCTTCGAATTGGTGATATCATGGGGCAAGTTCAGCATGGAAGAGGGGTCTTGGTCTCAGTTCAGCTCCTCCTACATGGCACAAGGCAGCCCCAGCGCAACGGAGGAAGCTTGTAGTCAACGAGGTGCAAAAGCAGGAGGAGAGGATGAGGTGTATAAAGGCCATTTCCCAGGGCAAGCAGGGAGAATGGATGAGATGGGAGAGTGTGGAACAACGCAAGATTGGCTGGCAAGACCTATGGTCAATGGAACAGAGCAGGATCAGTTTCCTTATAAGGTCAACATATGATGTTCTCCCATCACCACAGAACCTAAACCTCTGGGTAGGAGAGGATCCCTCATGTCCTTTGTGTTCATCACCTGCAACATTAAGGCACATTTTGACAGGATGTAAGGTGGCTCTTAGCCAAGGACGGTTTACTTGGCGCCATGACCAGGTGCTGCGATGTTTGGCCTTAGCATTGGAAGACAAGCGTAACATGACCAATAAGTTGCCACCTGTTCCATCAAAACATTACACACAAAGACAACATTCCTCCGCCCAGGAGAGCAACCACCAAGAAAAGGTGTTAAAACCAATCCTCGCCCAGGACAACTAGAAGCTGCTAGAGACTGGAAAATGCTGGCGGATGTTGGTCAACGGCTTATTTTTCCACCTGAGATTGCCACCACAAACCTTCGACCAGATATTGTCTTATGGTCTGGATCAGCACGCCTTGTTCACCTGGTGGAGTTAACAGTGCCATGGGAGGATGCTGTAGATGAGGCGTATGAGAGGAAGAAACTGCGGTATGCTCAACTAGCCACTGAAGCGGAACAGCGAGGATGGAGAGTCTGGGTTTACCCAGTGGAAGTGGGATGTCGAGGATTTGTGGCACACTCTACAACCCGGTTTCTCAGAGATGTCGGAGTCAATGGCCAAGAGTTGCGTCGCACAGTGAAGAACTTATCTGAAGCAGCAGAGAGGAGCAGCAACTGGCTGTGGTTGAGACGGAAAGATTCTGGCTGGGGATCTCAAGCACAATAGAAAGAAAGAAAGGCTGATATACAGGTAAGTAAGCTGGGCTGAGTTGAGTGGGGACGGAGGGGTGATGCTGGGACGCCAGAATCACCGTCGAGCCCTCTTGAGGTGTCGTGGGCTAGTCGACGAAACACCGAGGATGGAAGGTGCCCACTTGAAGACCCCAGAGATGTACCCTACTTAGCTCAATCCAGACGGTTGTCATGCTGATGCGCTGGGAGACCGCACTATGGTTGATCCCGGAGCCAGCATCGCAGCCGCTGTGTGTGCTGATGCGCTAGGGAGGCAAAATAAGCTGATCCCTGGAGCCAGCATTACACTTCAGCCATCAACACCAGACAGAAGGATATCTACATCATCATATGGAAGGAAGCGCAAATGGATGGAGACACATATGGATCACATTAGTTTACTGTGAAGCTACGTCTTAGTTGGTGCTTATCTTGGCGAGAGCCAAGTTCAAATCAGCATGAAGTTTTAACATCTACTCTCATGTAATGGAAATCATTAAAAAGCACATGGCAGAAGAACATGATGTGCCAGCTAGGCGAAAAAAAAAAAAAAAAGAAGACACAGGTTTTGATTGATGCTACAAGGTTTAGATTTGGATTTTCCACAGGCAGCTGAGCTTCACTGACCTGTGAGCGGCTCACCAAGGCCCAGCGTGCATTGTAGTTTGATTAATATCTGTCAGCTGTACTGATTCTTATCAGCAAAACAACCAAACAAGCTCTTTCATGAAATAAAACGTAGAATGGTAAGCTCTTTTATGACCTATACTGATAGCTCTACTTTATAATTCACGGTCATGGCTGGGGCTGTATGTTATTCACATACTTGTTTAAAAGTGCTACATTTTTGTATCTCATTTTTTTATATACAATGCAGTTTTAGGACAACATTGGAACCTTTTACACCATCTAAATGTTCTAAAATCTGAAACAATTATGTACAGTAGGTGGTATTTTAGCACTATAGGTGCAGCAGTTTTGCCTTAAATGTTCAGCAAGAGGCTAAGACTTTTTATTGGATTACAGAGGTTTGGCCTCAATTGTTGTGACTACAGAAGAACATTATTTTCAGATGCACACATGTCATATGCTCCCACCTACAGCCAATGATATTGGTTCTAGTATTGTACATCACTCTCTCTCTCATCACTCACACAACAACCATTGTCTACTTAATGTTGATTTATTCAACATATATCTCACAGGGAAGTTTAAAAATAAATCCATCAGTGGCTTTCTCAGAATCTTGATTGAGTGTTTTTGAGTAATTAATGAACTACATTCAATTTGACCTGCTTTTAAAATAAACATTTCAAAATGCTCATGCTATATAAACTGCTGAAAAGTTTAATCAAGGGAATCAATTAGACTGTATTGCATTACTGCAAACAGCCTGCAGGAGGAGCAAAGTATCCCCCTGGATTGACAGATATCTGTCAATCAAGACTGTCTGCTGAAACTCTCTCATTTTTTATTTACACAGTAGATTGTCAGTGTTTTGTGATAGGAGGATAGTAAGACATCAAACAATGTGCACATTGGGGCAGATGACCCATAATCCTTTGTGGCAGAGGTTGGCAGAACTAATGTAACGCTTTCACTCTTGCCACCTTTCGAGCACATTAAACCTGGATTCCACATTAGTCTTGACAACCTCTGAATAATAGAAACAGGATGAGGATTTGTCAGGTGCTTACTTTACTCTTGGCATATGGGTCCTTGAATGCTGTAGTTATAGATGACAAATTTTGTGTTCTATTTCTTTCAGCACTTTCCCCTGGCCATTAGATTTCCTTCAGCAATTTCCCCCGGCATATGTTTCACAAATGAACGCATGCAAGAAAGTTAATTTAAGTTTTACAAACCAAGTTAAACAGTAAACTACAAATAATCACCGTCTGTCAGTAATTTATTCTTCATGACACACACTTGTTCAAAGGTCAGGCTTGTTCAATAAGGACTGACTTAATCGCTGAAGCAGACTTCATGCACTTCATCAAGATTCCTCTGAGCAAGTGGAGTGGAAGAGAACAGTTAATACATTTCAACTGGAGCTCAAGCTTTGCACGTTGATACATGCTTTCACCAAGCAATTACCAGACCTCAATTGTCCTTTCCAGCCTGATTTGCACAGGACTAAAAATCACCATATAAACAGGTGGCCTCTGAATTTTTACAGACATCGGTACCTCCTGTAAAATTTAAAACTCAAGCATCCTGTGTCTTTTTAGCCCTGTGTGAATCGACCATGTCAGTGTTATGTTCGAATTGATATAGGCATCTCCGGGGTAGTCACCTCAAAGCAATAGTGTAACCTTGGGATGTTGTTCAGAGGGTATGAGTGAGGGCTCCTCCCCCCTATTTCCTTCCTACCAATAACATCTGCTAAACCCCTATTTAAACCCCAACCATGCGCTTGCTCTCTGCTTTGCGTTTTTTGTTTCCAGCGAGACAAGGGGGACCCCTGGCCAAATCTATCAAACTGTCGTTTTCCCATTTTCTCCCCTCTAGATTCCCCTTGGGGGAAGTATCAGTTGCTTCCCAGGTTTGGAGACCGATTGGTTCGGTCTCATCTCCGCGAGGGCGGCTCTCTGTGAGCCAAGGGGAATTTCTTTACTCATCTCTAAGTCACGAAGCACATCTCTCTTATTATCAATTCCTGAGGTTTCCTTCTTCTCACAGTCCTCGCTCTCATCCAATGAACCAACCTTTACAATAAACCATAATAGAATATTAAAATTGGTACAATCTGTCCTGTTACAGTTCAGTAAAATGGTACGATTGGGGATAACCAAATTGGGGACGGGCGAAAATACAAAACATAATTGGCAACTCTTTAAAAAATGGATGCTTTGAATGAAGCATTTGGAGATATGTTTGGAATTACATATCACTGAGGGACAAAATGGTTATTCAACATGGTCAAGGTGGCCGTAGGCTAAAATGAAATGAAAAAATGCTCAGTTGATACACTTCGTTCTTCCTCTTTTTTGTACATGTTATTTGCATCTGGTTCATTGCACAAAACCATCTTCTCTGTACTCAACGTTGCATTTCACTTTGAATTTACTGACTTTCCTTGATGAAAACTAGTCCGTGTCTGGGAGGTTACTAGATACCCTTTGCTTTTGACCAGCTCTGAGGACACCAGACTTTTAGTCCCGTCTGAATCATGCTTTAGATGTACCCGTACATTACATTTTTTATGATTCACATGTTACCATGTTTTTCCAATACCAAACTCCACATATTACACTGCCACCCTGTCACAATGTGTAATTTAAGTAATGTATTAATACTATTAACTTTTCTTAACAGATTTTGTGAAATGTATTAATACTGCATTGCACTGCAAATTCAAAAGCCTTTTGATCCCACTAACCTACACGAAAAAAAACACCCCTGGTTAAGGTAAGTAGTAATTATTTTTCTATTTTTAAACTGAATTTAGTGCTCATATAAATGTGAGGGACAACTGAACTGGCTATAGTCAGATTAACCTCCTAGTTCTGCAAGCACAGCTTAATCCTGACCTTCATTTGTGTCCTACAGTGAAAACAAACCAGGCCTCCAGCGGTGAATCATGAGACTCTACAATGTCACAGTAACATTTCCCAGTGAATGCCTCTGTGTGTTTAATGCTTTTCACTCTGTTTCAATGCAACAGTAAAGAAGTATTTCCTTTCTCAGATTGCATGTCTTACTTTCAGGTAGTTTGTTACACCTGCCCTTTACCTAAAAGTTAAGCATGCAACTAAGTTCTTTTTGACCAACTTTGGTACCAATATCATTTTGATGTAAAAATGTATTACAGTAATATCAAGGGTTTATCCAGTCTTTGCTAGAAATGTAATTTACAGAAAATCATAAAAAACTACTGGAAGAGTTGGAGCAAAATCCTGTGCTGATTCATTTGGTGTACAGACTGTTTTAGTTCATATTTTGCAAATACTAAAGTATATGACAGATACAGGAATGTTGCTTGAGAGTTAAGCAAATAAAGACTTACAGTCTGCCATTCTTTTGCTCAAGTTCCTTCTTTCAAAAGCATTGGACAGAGTGGTTTATATAGCAAAGCTTGATACAGCAATGCTTAGCAACCAACGGGATGAGTTTGTTGTATTACCGTAAATCAGGGCTGGTCACACAGAATCTCAGCATACAAGCCTAAATAATCCACATTTTTTCCCCATTCTGCTGAACAAAAACACAAAAAGAAAATACTTCCAACAGGGAATTTCACTAACTTCTGAGGATAATGTTAGAAAATGCAGAGTGCTGGAAGACTGAAATAAACAGGCACATGTTTTATTTCAGTAAAATACTGAACAAGCTTTAAAACAAAAGATTTTATCTGAATTTTCCAGCAGAAAATACATTGAGTTAGTGCTGCTTCCTCTGGTCTTCACCTCACTGCTTAACTTAGTTTCTACCTTGTTGCCATGATTGCTTGTACCTCAAGGCACCAAGCCAGAAGTTTGCTGACAGGAAATAGAGAATATAAATGACTGTTTTATGGACATGATAGATCAATTATAGCCTTGAGGCATGTCTTCTACATTATGTCTTAACTAAGTAAACTATTGTAGGCCAAAAACTGAGAAACCGACATACACACTGTCAAATCTCAATAGCAACTGTGTTATATTAATATAAAACACTAAACAAGTAAAAGATAGTTATTCAGCTTTCTGCAAAACACAGTGCCTTTACATTTTTTGCACATATATGCTATTTTTCTGTTCAAAAAGAGCCAAATATGTTTTTTTTTTTTGTTTTACAATCATGACAGCAAATGTGTTCCCCATTAAAAACAAATGGGACCCAGGTGACCATGTCTCCACAAAAAAAGGTGGAAGGGATCCGGACAATATGCTGATCTAAACCCAAACCTTTAAACAGGGCAGAAAGAGTGATGACTCTGCAGCTTTGAGAGCTTATCGCCAGAAATCTGTCATTCTTGCTGTGAGGATAAGGTGTTTACCATCTATGTATTAAAAACAAAACATTCTGCAACACAAGAGCACATATTTTAAAGGAATTAATTTGTGTGTTTCCATACTTACATCACCAACAAAGCTGTACTTTCCTTTCAGGATCATTCTGTAAAGCCTTGTGCGGTTCTCATCTTCAAATGGCATAGATCCACTCAGTAAAATGTACGTGATCACACCAAGAGCCCACATGTCCACTGCACTGGTGTAGGGCTTCCTCAACAGGATCTCTGGTGCAATATACTCTGGTGTCCCACAGGTCGTCCTCATTGACCAGTCTCCGCCTTTATTGCCTGAGTTAGCCAATCCGAAATCAGTTACCAAGATCTTTGAGTCTGTACCTGGATGATAGTACAACAGGTTCTCTGGTTTCAAATCCCTATGGGAAATCCCCAAGCTGTGCAAGTACTTCACTCCATCTAAAACCATCTGCAGGACCTGCGTTGCATCCCGTTCAGTGAATGAGCCTTTAGCAATGATTCTGTCAAAAGCTCCCTCCGTGGCCAGCTCCATCACCATGTAGACGCGCTCCTGGGACTCCAGGACCTCGATGAGCTGGATGATATTGCAGTGGCTGACTCTCCTGAGCACGCGCAGTTCTGATTCGCACACCTCCCGCCCCTCCTTGGCTTTGGTTTCTATCATCTTGATGGCAAACGGTTGCTTGGTGGCCCTGTGCTCTACTCTAACCACCCTGCTGAAGCTTCCCCTTCCTATGAGAGCCTTGATGTCATACCTGAATTAGAGTAAAAGAAAGAACAGGAGCTGTTTATATTCATAGGGAAAAGAGCTGTACTCAAGGAGGACTCGTTCATTTTCATTTTATGTACAGATGCATCTCACAAAAATGTAATTTTACAACATTGGGGTTTGATTCTGATATGAGAAATTTGGGGGATTAAAAAAAATATTCATTTAAAAATGATTCAATGAAGTTGTACAGTGATGGTCAACATTTTGCATCACCTAGAATTTTAGGATTGAGGCATAATTAAAAAAAAAAAAAAATATGAACATAATTTTGATCTTTAATTTAATATCACGTAATCAAAGAAACTACAAAATGATATTGCAAAAGTCTACCTCACATTTTTCAATTCAAAGCGGTAAGTAATTCAATATGTTAGCATTATTTAGCATTTCATTTGATTTTTTAACTAATTCTATAGGGTGATACAACACTTGGCCATATACAGTATATTACATTTAAAGAGACTGTTTACTCTTTAAATGTACTCTTGTCAATTTCTCATGTATATCAAATGTTATTAATATAACAAAAACAGAGTTTGGAAAAAATGCAAACCCATAGAATGGATTTGTTACTTTAATACCCTCATTTACATTAGTCAGTCACAGGGTGACTCTGCACAGTGTAAATATCCACTGTTAAAACAGAGGCGATTTGAGTCATTGTATCAAATTATCCTTGCTTATTACAAAAAAAAATGTAGTGTGCATGAAATCACTACAACAGACAATTATTATAAATCCTTATTCTAAAGAAAATTATATTATGCATTTATTTCTATACATCTGCTAAAAGAAACTTATTTCCACAATGACTGTATTTTATGCTCTAAACAACACTGAGTCTGTTATTACACATGCCTTAATATGCATGCAACAGGAGGTTCATTAATTTAGTATATGATCATAGAATATGTGCTATTATTCATATTATATGTGTAATAGATAGATAGATAGATAGATAGATAGATAGATAGATAGATAGATAGATAATGTAAAAATGAAGTATGATTAACCACATTTTCTTAAGGTGACCCTTGTAATGTCTGGTGTATGTCAGGAACAGCTACTTGTCATAAAATATAACAAGTTAATAAGGTTACCAAAAAGATATAGGACTAAACAAATGTATTGCTATCAGTGTTATATAATTTTTGTTGCATCATTATAATGCTATATTATGTTAACATGTTTGTATTGAATCCACCCTTAATGTCTGATATTTATAACGTTTTACAATGTACGTTTTCTTAAAATTAAAACAATATAAATGAAATTATTATTATTATTATTATTATTATTATTATTATTATTATTATTATTATTATTATTATTATTTTACCTGGCTGTCACTCTTGAATCAAACTTCGCTCTATATTTTGCGATTTTGTTCCGTTTCACTCCTTCCTGCCATAGCAAGTGCTGGTTCTGCTGCTGCTGCTGTTGATACTCCCCAGGGTTATAAATACCCCAGAAATCGTTTCTCTTCCCAGATGGTTTAAGGGGCTCCTCATCGCATAGTTTCTGCTTGTTGTTACATTTCACCACAGATTTCACAAAATCCACGTAGCAGTTCTTGGGGGTCTCCGGCAGCACTTTACTTGTCCCGCAGCCCATGTCGCAAACGCATCGAAATGCGAATTTCCAAACCCATCAGAATGCAAGATCCGCTGCGTTTACGTGTAACCACAGTTACACTCAGACCTAAGCGACCTTCCGTTCTGCTGGAGCATGAATTTATCAGCCGCGCACTGAACTCAGAGCTCGGGTTTATATAAACTGAAACAAAAGATGGGTATTACCACGCCTTTAAACGCATGCTTAGGCGTGTGTGACATGTTGGTTGTAATAATAATTGAGACAGAGAGGTTTGAAATGTTCATGTTTTTTTTGTTTTTTTTTCTACACAAGATCAGATTACACGTGTGTGTGAGGATGTTAAATCTCGTCCCGATTCTTCTCACGCACAGGCGGAACTGAGAACTCTCAGCAGGTGTTTATGTACTTGCTGTATAAGTGTCACGGGGCTTTGTCTGTGCTAATAATGTGCTTTATATGCTAATTGCTATATCTAAGCGTTTTTAAATCATCAAGTGTTTATTGAAAATATCATCTCAAGTTCAAAATTTATAAGCATAGGATTCCTTTTCTGTTTTCTTAGTAAGGGGGTCGTTATTGCTATAATTTAAGAATGTGCTTCTAATTCAAGTCGACAATACTAAATCACTATTCCAGGTTTTTCTACTGTCGTGCCTTTTTCAAAGACTTCAGTTACATGCCAGCGTGCATCTTCTTAGCATGGGCTTGTGCTCATTGAAACAGTGTAGCTTCATAAAGACAAGATTAGAATGCCCAGATTATATTTTGTTTCTGACATATTCCAGGGTGTTTCTGATAAACTCAATACATTCTATAGAAGGAAGCATGATCCATGAATAGGTCAACTTGTTTAAGACTTTTGCCATTTTGTGAGTCAAATCTATAACCTTTAGCCATTCTAGATTTTTGCAAAGCGATTGAACCTGTAAAGGAGTTTCTGTTTGCTTAACTGATTTTCTGATACAAAAAATGTGACCTGCTACCAAAGCCCACAATACTCATGGCCCTTGGTTCGAGTGGACACAGACGTGGCTTGTCTAGTGTTGAAGTTTCTGTGATTGGACCATTGTACCAGAACAGCTGTCTGTGGGCTTAATCACAACCCACTGAAGCCAGGGCTGCTTTCCGTTGGTGGTATCCTGCAAATGCTGCCATTCCAGGAACACACAGGAGACTGTCTGGATGGGCATATTTTACATAATCTGCTTTTCTGTCCAGTCGAGTATACTATAATAATGCAACAACTTGGTGCTTAAGAAAAAAAAACAAACGGATGCATTACCAGCCAGCATAGCGGGTAATTTGTGTTGGATGTATACCACTAGTGTGAAAGGAACTTCCACTGACTGGATAATGACTGAGCTGCCCTCCACAAATAAGCCATAAGGACTACATGGTGCATAAACTGACAATGACATCCCTATGCTGTAACATCTGCTCCACAGTGATGTTTAGTTCAAAGTACAGAGGTGACAGTTCCATGCACGAGAAGGATGGGATCCGTTGAAATCACTGGAAGGTAATTGTTACAGTTACAATCAGCACATTCATCTTGAATGAAAAGGTACAGTACTCCCTACCATAAAGCACTGGCCTCACACTCCCCCAACCTTAGCCCTGTCAGACCTCTGTGGGATCATTTAGAGAGATGATCTGAAGGACTTCTATTAAAGCAGCTGTGTGCAACTTTACTGGAGGAATGGGCATGGTAGGAAGGTCACAGATTTAGCAGTTAATCTTTCTTTTAAAAAACATGTTTGAACTAATACTGCACATTGACAGCAAGTCATTCACTGTGCTTTTGTTATTTTTTTGTTATACAATTACTGTGTTTTACCGTGGTTACTTTCATTGGCTTTTAACTCTGCTTTACTGCATTGATCAAAGCACTGTTAAAGAAAGGGGGTTGTTACCAGGAGATTGCCGGTTCAATCCCAGCCACGACTCACTGTGTCTGACCCTGAGCGAATCACTTAACCTCCTTGTGCTTCGTCCTTCAGATGAGATGTAAAACCAAGGTCCTATTGTAAGTGACTGCAGCAGCAGTTGTGATGCATAGTTCGCCCCCTAGTCTCTGTAAATCTTTGAAAAGTGTCTGCTAAATGACGAATTACTAATTAATAATAATACTATGATGCACTGTACTAGACTTTTAAAAATGCACAAACCAAAATGACACCACTTATTCAGGTAACGACAAGCCAAATACAAAGTACAATAAGGCTAGCTTTAAACGGGACTAACAGAACTCATAATTATTGTGGGTGGTGCATAATGGTTTCTTCTTTTGACTGTTGTCATCACTGCACCATGTTATGTAATGCTATGGCTTACAGAACTTTGTGATGCTTCAGTATATGATGAATCTATATGCAATTGAGATGAATATTACCTAAATTATTATCAGGAGTACACCATTTAAACAATGGTATCTATGTGCCACAATTTAAATTGAGTACCAGGATTTTAAAAAAAAAAAAGTTTGTGCTCTGTAATGTAACACATACCAACTGAGATAAAGAATAAAAAATGCTTATGGTGTAAACGGCAAAATGTTAAATGTATTATTTTATGTCATAATGTTAAATTAAGGTGCACATACACTGCAGTCTTCCACATTTTTGCCTTCTGTGAACTCTACTTCATTCTGAGATGTTATTGACTTTCCTGTTTGCATTCTGCAAAGGAAGTTGCACTTGCAGAATCACAAGCTCCCCCCTTGAAACCAAACAGGTACACTTCTGCTTCTGGGGATTACGGGCTGTTTCTTTTTTTTACACCTTTTCACTTCATTTAAAATGTTGTCATTACCATGGTTTGACCATTGAGCACCTGGCTACTGTTTGCTTTGAGTCATACACGAAGCTGACCCTGCCTCATAGTGAATCAGTGTGAAGTGAGAGCATTGCTTTCACTTTGTCAAGCAGTTCAATGGATGGTGGTGGGAACTGCCTACTTTCTGCCAAATATAAACAGCACTCTGTGAATACGCTTTCTACACAAAGAGGAAAAAACATCTGAAATCACACTTCTTTGACAAAATAAAAAGGTGTTGTGTGTGCTAAAAACAACTGACGTTAACGTGGACAATTGAAGAAAATAGTTATACTGCCATGGATTACTATCATTGCACAAACCAGTAAAACCATTATTACCTGCACATTAAACCAACCTTCCTTTTTTCTCTCCCTATACTTTTCACTTTTTGTATGTACAGTACTGTGCAAAAGTTTTAGGCAGGTGTGAAAAAATGCTGTAAAGTAAGAATGCTTTCAAAAATAGACATGTTAATAGATTATATTTATTAATTAACTAAATGCAAAGTGAGTGAACAGAAGAAAAATCTAAATTAAATCCATATTTGCCTTCAAAACAGCATCAATTCTTCTAGGTACACTTGCACAAAGTCAGGGATTTTGTAGGCATATAGTCAGGTGTATGATTAAACAATTATACCAAACAGGTGCTAATGATCATCAATTCAATATGTAGGTTGAAACACAATCATTAACTGAAACAGAAACAGCTGTGTAGGAGGAATAAAATTGGGTGAGGAACAGCCAAACTCAGCTAACAAGGTGAGGTTGCTGAAGACAGTTTACTGTCAAAAGTCATACACCATGGCAAGACTGAGCACAGCAACAAGACACAAGGTAGTTATACTGCATCAGCAAGGTCTCTCCCAGGCAGAAATTTCAAGGCAGACAGGGGTTTCCAGATGTGCTGTCCAAGCTCTTTTGAAGAAGCACAAAGAAACGGGCAACGTTGAGGACCGTGAGACGCAGTGGTCGGCCAAGGAAACTTACTGCAGCAGATGAAAGACACATTATGCTTAATTCTCTTCAAGAATCGGAAGATGTCCAGCAGTGCCATCAGCTCAGAACTGGCAGAAACCAGTGGGACCCTGGTACACCCATCTACTGTCCGGAGAAGTCTGGTCAGAAGTGGCCTTCATGGAAGACTTGCGGCCAAAAGCCATACCTCCGACGTGGAAACAAGGCCAAGCGACTCAACTATGCACGAAAACACAGGAACTGGGGTGCAGAAAAATGGCAGCAGGTGCTCTGGACTGATGAGTCAAAATTTGAAATATTTGGCTGTAGCAGAAGGCAGTTTGTTCGCGAAGGGCTGGAGAGCATACACGAATGAGTGTCTGCAGGCAACAGTGAAGCATGGTGGAGGTTCCTTGCAAGTTTGGGGCTGCATTTCTGCAAATGGAGTTGGGGATTTGGTCAGAATTAATGGTCTCCTCAATGCTGAGAAGTACAGGCAGATACTTATCCATCATGCAATACCATCAGGAGGCATCTGATTGGCCCCAAATTTATTCTGCAGCATGACAACGACCCCAAACATAAAGTGAAAGTCATTAAGAACTATCTTTAGCGTAAAGAAGAACAAGGAGTCCTGGAAGTGATGGTATGGCCCCCACAGAGCCCTGATCTCAACATCATCGTGTCTGTCTGGGATTACATGAAGAGAGAGAAGCAACTGAGGCTGCCTAAATCCACAGAAGAACTGTGGTTAGTTCTCCAAGATGTTTGGGCCAACCTACCTGCCGAGTTCCTTCAAAAACTGTGTGCAAGTGTACCTAGAAGAATTGATGCTTGATGCTGTTTTGAAGGCAAAGGGTGGTCACACCAAATATGGATTTGATTTAGATTTTTCTTCTGTTCACTCACTTTGCATTTTGTTAATTGATAAATATAAACTATTAACATGTCTATTTTTGAAAGCATTCTTACTTTACAGCATTTTTTCACACCTGCCTAAAACTTTTGCACAGTACTGTATGTAAACTACATATTCATGATAGCGATTTAGTATAAAGCTTTACTGAGAAAGTAAGTCCCATTTTGGTTCTGCAACATTGCAATGTATAATGAGTAACGTGACCAGGTGCTAGCCACATAATATAAAAATTGTGGAAAGTGGAAAGAAAATAGTGTTGATGGATTAGCAATTACCTGCCCCGTTGTCCTATCCTGACTGACACAAACATCAATGAATAACAGAAATGTCACCCAACTTTATAAACTGCTGTCACTTTCCTTGTGAACAGGCCTATTTTGTGTTTACTGTGATTGTTCTTTTTGGGGCCATTGAAGTGTGTGCAAAGGAGCCTTTCCAATAGAATTAAAATCATTCTTAAATCATTCAAACTAAACAACAAAAATAAACCTTTGCAGAACAAAATTGTATACGTCCTTCTGGTAATTAATTTATTAACTGTGTCAAACAGGTTTTTAAAATGTTTGCAGTATAAATACATTTCATTTTTGGCATATAAACATAATGTACTGTATATTTCCTGACTTTCAATAATTTTGCAATATGAAGAGAAAATCATACACACGTTAGAATTCAATAAAACCACAGATAGCAAGGCACCAATATTGGCTCGTCAGGGTTAAAAAAGAAAAGACCACCAATGTAGGTGTAAAACAGAGAAAAGGTAACGAGACAAACTTGTTTCTTTTTTGAGTCACTAGCGACATCTGGAGGTGATAATGTTTTACATTAAAATGTCTGTCAATTTTCCAATACAGTACTGTCATTAAAACGATAGAAGAGATAAGATTTGTACGGTATTTTAAAGCTTTGTAATTTAAGGAAAATTCAACTTTAAAGGTTAAACTAGAAATATCAGTACATTTAAAATAACATACACCATAAAAAATAAACTGACAAGAGATTGATACATATATTGCCAAGTTACCCAATACTAGGCCAATAAAGTGGTTTTAACTAGGGAATACAATTCATAATCTGTGGTCATTGTTTTTAACTGGTAACATTGTTGCTATGGTTTCAATTTTTATTCAAACAAATAACAGTACTATAGTTCTTTTGTAGGACAGCAGTATCCTAATGAAATGTATTTTATATAAAAAAATACTTTCGTACAGCATTTTGTTATGAGGTTAAAAAAAGTTTAAAGATTCCACAAGATGGCACCCCTGACAAACCTGGACTGCTGAAGTTACTAATTACCTAGATTTTGCAATATTTCGCAATATGGGTGTTTTGCAGCAGCAAATCACTTTGCACGTATCCTTACATCAACCCCTTAATGTCTTAAAAATGTACTTATTCTAAGTGATTGCTTTTTTTAGATGAGCTCTACAAATGAAAGATGATACAACATACACTGTTACGATTAAACAATACAATTTACAACACCAAACAGAAATAAAACTGAATGCTAATACTGTATTAAGTAATGTTTATCAGCTAATAATAAGTATAACATACTTATTATTAAAAAATATAGTTACGTTAAATTTAGTTTCAGGTTGGATGTTTTACTTAAAGGTACAAATAAATGATGTCTTTAAACATATTTCAATGGAAACCTTGACAGTACATTTCATATCTGATTGGTTTCTCTTGATTCTGTTTAAATACTTAATGTGTGTGTGTCCAAATATTTAGTTGATTTGCTAATATTAGCAGTACCTGTATTTAAATGCACTGACACGTAGCTCCCAATGTAAAATATATATGAGAAAGAGAAGTGAATTTCTTGGCCCTCTTCCTATAATAGCAAGCTAAACCCCTTCACCAAAATCCTGAGGATTTTTTGAACATGAGAAGATTTATTTTGTTTTTACCTATCTTGGTTGCCAAGAGCAATTTCTTTACAATATCACATGAACTTGCCTTAAATCTGTATGTGATAACTCCATATTCAGAAATGAGCAATTTCTTCAATCATATATCAGGTGGAATGCACTAAAAAAAGTATAACCACATTTAGCATATTATGCCTCTCTTTCATTCCAAGTCACAACCTTGAAATGTCAAATATCTGAGCTAAGCTTTAAAGAATCCAGCTTGGCTGATGATGACAGCTCTGATAAGCAACTTCAGCTGCTTGTCTACCACTTTTCATGAGCTTGTTAAGGTACAGTTTTTGTAAACACAATAATCTAAAATACACTATATACATTCTTGTTTGTTTTTTATACAGTTTATTTTATTTTCATAAATGTTTTCAAGTGAACATGTTCAATACAGTACAAGTTCTCAAAAAGATGCAGGAGAATGAATCCGGTTTACAACTTTTATTTGTGGCCGTCAGTCCGACTATTTTTCAAACTCAACACAATGAATGAAACTTAGTATTCAAACTCACAAGTACAGAGTAATAAAAATGCATATATAGCTGGCTGTTTGAGCTTATATATATATATATATAAATGCAGGGGGAAAAGTGTGGAATCGCCTCCCCAAACGAAAGACTTACGCACCGCCTCTGAACATGTTTTATATACATACAGTACTGTAGAGCACAACCTCTGTTTCGTATTTGTGTTTCAAACTACTGAGTGTGTTAATAGATGTAAAAGAAGACTATGTACATAAAACAAGCTTAGTTACAAAAGGAATCCATTGAATAATTGTTCAACGGATAAGGAACAGAATTAGGCTCCCACAAGTTGAGCCTAGGGTAAGACATATCTACCCTATCTAGTCTCTGTTACAGTTCTATCAGAGGTAAAACTTGGCCTCTGTTGTAGAAACCAACTTGAGCCCACTTACAGTCCACCCATTGCACCATGTTTGACTGGGTTGAGGGCTCTTATCTATAGGAATTTTGTTATTGCAGTGTGTCAGTTTGAAATGTTGCTTCTGCATTGTAGCGGGCCAGCAGATAAAGATGGGATGCATTCCATTGCTGGCTATCAGAGACACGTAACTGGCTACGTCAGGGTCTATACACAAAAAGGGGCGGGTGTCATGGGAAATCATTGTTTTGTGGTTTTATAGCAGATTTATGTTAAGTTTATTTTCTAAGATGTTTTGTTGTAATAACAATTAGAATACTTCAGCCACACATCTTGGTAACAAGGTTCAGGAAAAGTTAGTGAGGGCCATCCCACAAAGCTGGGTACAGTCTAATCAAACTAAACCCAGCTGCCCAAGCTGTATTCAAGCAAAATGGTATGTAGGAGAACATTAAAAAAACTGCCTAAAAGGCAAACATTTAAAAGAACTGGGACAACACTGGAAAATAATATTCGACATGTCAAATATGTAATTCGGCTTAGGTTTATTTTAATGATCTTTCTGCAATTTAATTTTTTTTTATGTACGAGCCAAAGGAAATCTGCTTCACGCAAGTTGACCAAAAAACATGCAAACCTTTTAGGTGTCGATTAGCATTGCAGCTGGCAGTGCTTGTGCGACATTCCTTAAGGTGTATTATTACTGAATATCAAGAGAAAAGATGTGCTTTTCAATTCTCTGAAGAGGACTATACAAATTAAAATAGGGAAACAGCAATAACTGTGTTAATACACAGCTACTTGTTTGATTTGAAATGCGTTGCAAGTTTGTCTTTTGGAGACTTCCCAGAACAGTCTCTTCTATGTTCCATGTTGTCCTAAATTTTCAATTCCATGTAACTGAATAGGAATGGTACATAAATACTTCTCAAATTACTAATATTGTATTGTTAAGAAACGTTGAAATCCTATCATAAAAAATATTTAGTTTGTGTAGTACAACAACAAAAATCATCACATTCAGTAAAAAACATGCACTAAAAACATCCCTGTCTGCAAGTTTCCATCCAGTACTTGCTTAGAATTGGTTATTCGTTTTAACTTTTTTTTTAATATATAAATATATGTCCACTAACAAGTTTAGACATAAAGAGGGCAGTCCATTTCTCACAAGGTAGTGAATATTTCCTTTTGTACAAAATGTATAGACCTTGTTTAGTTTAAAAGGGTTACTCCCAGTTTAAGAATGTACTTGTTTTGTGTTTACCTGTACTGTTTGTGCACTATCTCTGTTTGTCAGGTAAAGGAGAACTGCAGGTCTACATGTTCTGTAACCACCAAAATTACATGGGTACAAAAAGTCAGTTTGGAATGAAGGGATCATCCAGTTAAAGATGCCATATATAAAAGGGTTATGTTACTGAAAAGGTCAGACCTAAAAATGGCTGACTTTTTGGGACCAAAGAAACAATTGGGGAAAATGTATGCTTCACCACTAAACAGCCTGTACTAGTTTGATTCTATGTTGTGGAATGTACAAAACATATTGCCACAAGATGTTTTGTTCAACTGAACTCAGATAGCACAAGTACACTTTGCCATGCTTAAAAAAACTTTCCGTAAATAGCCACTGGAAACCAAAAAGACACACGCTAGTCTTATTACTCAAACCTGTAAGGAATTGAAAAATATTTTTAGTACAAATGGTCTCAGATGTGCCTATAGTCTATAAAGTACAGCCTTAAATCTATCAGATTACTGCTGTTCAAAACAAAGGAACTTTGGGATGTGTCCATCACAACAAATAGCTTCATAGTAATATATTTATTTGCAGCAGTAGGTTCACAGCAAGTAACACAGCTCACAGCACACGATTCTCCACTCTCCGAATCCACACTCACACCTGAGGCACCCTCAGACTCAGACACAGAAACACAAAGTTACAAGTATGTGAGGTTTGACCAATCAGCGCCCACTGACCTTTAACAACAATGTAATAGATTATAACGTTCCTCACCCAATCCGAGTCCTGGTGACCCCCATGTAGACTGCCTGATCCAGCACCAAGTCCCAGCACCCTGCCGCATGGTACTTGGCGCAAGTAAACAGTTCCGGAATGTAATACAGCAACAGACAAAGCCGGTCCGCCTGCACCACCAATATATATATATATATATATACAGTACTGTGCAAAAGTTTTAGGCAGGTGTGAAAAAATGCTGTAAAGTAAGAATGCTTTCAAAAACAGACATGTTAATAGATTATATTTATCAATTAACTAAATGCAAAGTGAGTGAACAGAAGAAAAATCTAAATCAAATCCATATTTGGTGTGACAACCCTTTGCCTTCAAAACAGCATCAATTCTTCTAGGTACACTTGCACAAAGTCAGGGATTTTGTAGGCATATAGTCAGGTGTATGATTAAACAATTATACCAAACAGGTGCTAATGATCATCAATTCAATATGTAGGTTGAAACACAATCATTAACTGAAACAGAAACAGCTGTGTAGGAGGAATAAAATTGGGAGAGGAACAGCCAAACTCAGCTAACAAGGTGAGGTTGCTGAAGACAGTTTACTGTCAAAAGTCATACACCATGGCAAGACTGAGCACAGCAACAAGACACAAGGTAGTTATACTGCATCAGCAAGGTCTCTCCCAGGCAGAAATTTCAAGGCAGACAGGGGTTTCCAGATGTGCTGTCAAGCTCTTTTGAAGAAGCACAAAGAAGCGGGCAACGCTGAGGACCGTGAGGCGCAGTGGTCGGCCAAGGAAACTTACTGCAGCAGATGAAAGACACATTATGCTTACTTCCCTTCGCAATCGGAAGATGTCCAGCAGTGCCATCAGCTCAGAACTGGCAGAAACCAGTGGGACCCTGGTACACCCATCTACTGTCCGGAGAAGTCTGGTCAGAAGTGGCCTTCATGGAAGACTTACGGCCAAAAAGCCATACCTCCGGCGTGGAAACAAGGCCAAGCGACTCAACTATGCACGAAAACACAGGAACGGGGTGCAGAAAAATGGCAGCAGGTGCTCTGGACTGATGAGTCAAAATTTGAAATATTTGGCTGTAGCAGAAGGCAGTTTGTTCGCCGAAGGGCTGGAGAGCATACACGAATGAGTGTCTGCAGGCAACAGTGAAGCATGGTGGAGGTTCCTTGCAAGTTTGGGGCTGCATTTCTGCAAATGGAGTTGGGGATTTGGTCAGAATTAATGGTCTCCTCAATGCTGAGAAGTACAGGCAGATACTTATCCATCATGCAATACCATCAGGGAGGCATCTGATTGGCCCCAAATTTATTCTGCAGCATGACAACGACCCCAAACATACAGTGAAAGTCATTAAGAACTATCTTTAGCGTAATGAAGAACAAGGAGTCCTGGAAGTGATGGTATGGCCCCCACAGAACCCTGATCTCAACATCATCGAGTCTGTCTGGGATTACATGAAGAGAGAGAAGCAACTGAGGCTGCCTAAATCCACAGAAGAACTGTGGTTAGTTCTCCAAGATGTTTGGGCCAACCTACCTGCCGAGTTCCTTCAAAAACTGTGTGCAAGTGTACCTAGAAGAATTGATGCTTGATGCTGTTTTGAAGGCAAAGGGTGGTCACACCAAATATGGATTTGATTTAGATTTTCTTCTGTTCACTCACTTTGCATTTAGTTAATTGAAAAATATAATCTATTAACATGTCTATTTTTGAAAGCATTTTTACTTTACAGCATTTTTCACACCTGCCTAAAACTTTTGCACAGTACTGTATATATATATATATATATATATATATATATATATATATATATATATATATATATATATATATACACACAGTTGTAGTCAAGAGTTTTACATACCCCAATTTCTAGAAATTTCTCAAAAACAAAGAATTTTAGGAAAAATCTTTTTAACTAAAATTTTGCTTTTCTGGATGAGGAAAAAAAGTTACAAGAAACAGATGTCTACAATTATTTATTTCAGCAATTGTTTTGCAAAACTCCAAAAATGCTCATTCAAAAGTATTCATACCCTGACAAGGAAAATGAAATTAATAGCTAGTTGAGGCACCTCTAGCAATAATAACCTCTTTTAAACGATAAGGATATTTGTCAATGAGCTTTTGGCATGATTCTTTAGTGATTTTTGACCATTCTACAACACAAAATTGTTCCAGTTCATTCAAATTCCGAGGACTTCTCTTGTGCACAGCCTTCTTCAACATACCAAAGATTCTCAATCGGAATTAGAACGGGACTTTGACTAGGCCATTCCAGAACCTTGATTTTCTTCTTCTTTAACCATTCTGAAGTAGATTGTGATGTATGCTTTGGATTGTTGTTGTGTTGGAACGCTAAATTTGCTGTGCCATTAGAGGAAAAACAGCCCCATAGAAGGATATTACTACCTCCATGCTTGACAGTAGGTATCGTGTTCTTTTTTTTGTACGCCTCACCAGACTTTCTCCAAACATAATGACTATCAGCGTGACCAAATAGCTCGATTTTTGTTTCATCACTCAAAACCTTTGACCAGAAGTCATAGCCATCATTCAAATGCCTTTTTGCAAACTTTAAGCAATTGTCCTTGTGACGTTTTCCTAAGAGTGGCTTTTTCCATGGCCTGTGACCACTGAGACCATGCAATACTCGACCTATGGTTGAAATGGAAACCTCAGTCCCACTTGCAGCCAATTCACTTTGAATATATTTGGCAGTCAATCTCGGATTGTTATTAACCTACCTCACAATTCTTCTACTTGTTCTTGTTGAAAGAACCTTCTTTCTTCTAGACAGTGGTAGTGTTGTGACAGTACCATGAGTCATGTACTTCTTGATAATAGAAACAATAGTTGAAATTGGGATACTCAAATGCTTGGAAATCTTCTTGTATCCTTCTCCAGCTTTATGACAATAAATATTTTTCTGCCTAAGGTCTTCAGATAGCTCTTTACTTCTTCCCATATAGACTTATTGATAATGACAGCAATCACCCTATACCTAACCCGTTTATACTCTCTAAGAATGTTCACCTACAATCCAGCATTTTCTAGACTTTTCTAGAATTAGGTTCTGCATTATCATATTGACATTTCTAGCACCTTGTAGACAATACTATTGTAACATCAAAGGGTATGAATACTTTTGAATTTGCATTTTTGGAGTTTTGCAGAAGAAATGCTGACATAAATAATTGTAGATTTCTTGTAACTTTTTTTCCTCATCCACAAAAGCAGAGAGAGAGAGAGAGAGAGAGAGAGAGAGAGAGAGAGAGAGAGAGAGAGAGAGAGAGAGAGAGAGAGAGAGAGAGAGAGAGAGAGAGAGAGAGAGAGAGAGAGAGAGAGAGAGAGAGAGAGAGAGAGAGAGAGAGAGAGAGAGAGAGAGAGAGAGAGAGAGTGGTCATCTCCACGCTGCTGCCCCGAGCCAACACCCACCCACACACCATCAACGCTGTGAACGCAGAGATCACCAGAAGCTGCGCTGCGCTGGCACACCACCCCACAGTGGGCCCCTGGCACCTCTACGACAAGGTGCACCTCAACCAGGAGGGGGTCAAAGTCTTTGCCAAGACCCTGAAGGATGCAGCCATGGGCCGTAGCCCAGCCAGCCCCCCCCGCAGCAGTGCCAGCAGAGGCCAGCGTAGCTTGCAGCCCCTCCGCACTGCAGCGCACACATCCCGCCCCCGCAGCACCGTACAGCCGCCCGCCATCCGGCCCCGCACTCGTCCCACTACCGCCAGGCTCAGTGACCACCAGCAGCAACTCAGCTATGCTGCAACTCTGTCCCAGCCCACCACCCTAGCCCCCACCGAACTGGGAGAGATCAAACAGCTCCTCAGCATCCTCTGCTCCAGGCTGCTGAACTGAGACCTACAACAAGAAAAATTCTTGTTAATAACTACAAATAAATAAATAAAGTAAAAATAAATAAATAAATAAATAAATAAATATTAGTACTACTAAAATAATTACTATATTTGTACATTACTGTTTAAAGGAAACTTAAAATGATAAAAGGTTGTGTTATTGTTAGACATTTTATTTCATTAAGAATAATATTGGTTGGATTACATGAGTTCATTTACTGTTAGCTGTTGGAACATTCAGGGCCTGTATTCCTCTGCTTTTGGGCTGAAGAGCACAGACCCTGAATTTATTAAAAATACAAAAGATGTAGATGTGATAGTTCTGTTGGAGACATGGTGCCGTGCAGACGCGCTCACACACTGCCCCTCAGGCTACAGGGAGGCGATAGTGCCCTCTATTAAACTGAGCACAGTCCGGGCGGCAGGGACTCAGGGGATTATAGTGTGGTACAGAGAGGAGCTGGCCAGCTACATCAGCCAGTCAAACAGGGCCAAACACACACATGGCTCAAAATTAACAAGGGAATAGCCCAATGTCAAAATGACATATACCTGTGTGCAGCATACACGCCCCCTTCTGAATCCCCCCTATTACAACGAAGAGTATTTTAACACCCTCCACACAGAGATCGGCCATTTCCAGGCCCAGGGGAATGTGCTGCTCTGTGGGGATTTCAACGCCAGGACAGGCACAGAGCCTGACTGTATAAACACCCAGGGAAATAGCCATGTATTTGGACAGACCCCTCTGTACCTCACACCCACCACAATCCAGAGAAACAACCCTGACCGTGCCGTGAACAAAAATGGGAGAGAATTAGTGCATCTCTGTCAAGCCCTAGGTCTGTACATCGTTAATGGCAGGATCAGAGGGGACTCTTTAGGGAGGTTCACGTATTGCTCAGCTCTTGGGACTAGTGTAGTCGACTATGCCATCACTGACATGGACCCCTCCTTTCTAAGTGCATT
Source organism: Acipenser oxyrinchus oxyrinchus (assembly GCA_030684275.1). Lineage (NCBI taxonomy): Eukaryota > Metazoa > Chordata > Actinopteri > Acipenseriformes > Acipenseridae > Acipenser > Acipenser oxyrinchus. The sequence continues at coordinate 11,248,434 of CM060250.1, read as the reverse complement.
CACTGTCAGGCAACAAACTCCCCTGTCGGACCACAATCAAATCACTGTGTTCCTGAAAAGAGGAAGTCAGGCAAGCAACACACAGACACAGCCCAGTAAGCTGTACAATCTGAATCAAACTTACAGATGGGCTCCAAACAGCACTGAGGAATATATCAAAGCAATCAGTTCCACTGAAATAACTAACACCATTAACACTTTCCTCAACACTCTGTACCAACCTAACATGACAGGACTAAATCTGTCTGTTAATGACATCAATCAGATATTTGAAAAAGCAGCCATAATGGCAAATATTAAAAAGACCAAAAAGAAGATCATTCGGAAACAAAAACACACACAGTCATGGTTTGATGATGAATGTAAATCAATACGAACAAATCTAAGAAAATTATCTAATCAAAAACACCATCAACCACAAGACACAGACTTACATCTGAGGTACTGTGAGACTCTAAAACACTACAAACACACCCTGACACAGAAAAAACAAAAACACACAAACAAAACCCTCACAGACATTGAAAAATCTGTTGACCAAAATCAGTTCTGGGAAATGTGGAACAATTTAAACCCAACAAAACAACAAGAATTGACGATACAAAATGGAACAGTTTGGAAAAATTATTTTGAAAACCTTTATAAAGATATTCAACAAAAGATCTAACAGATAAACAAAATGAAACTAGAGAAAAACTGAAATTACTTGAACAATCAATTAAAGATAACCAAAACACAATTGATGTTCCAATCACCCTACAAGAATTAACTAAGAAGCTGCAGGCACTGAAAACCAGAAAAGCCTGCGGCCCTGACGGCATCAGCACTGAGATGCTCAAACACAGCAGCCCTAAATTACAGGAGGCAATGCTTAAATTGTTCAACATGGTACTAAGTACTGGTTACTTCCCTGACATCTGGAACCAAGGGCTTATATCCCCAATTCTCACTCTCTCTCTCTCTCTCTCTCTCTCTCTCTCTCTCTCTCTCTCTCTCTCTCTCTGCTTTTGTGGATGAGGAAAAAAAGTTACAAGAAATCTACAATTATTTATGTCAGCATTTCTTCTGCAAGTCAGATTGGATTCCTACCAAATCACTGCACAACAGATCATATTTACACCCTACACACCCTAATAAACAAACACGTACACCAAAAAAATAAAGGCAAAATTTTCGCCTGCTTCATTGACTTTAAAAAAGCATTTGATTCTATTTGGCATGAAGGTTTATATTACAGAATTCTTCAAAGTGGTGTAGGGGGTAAAATCTATGATATAATAAAATCAATGTACACAGAAAACAAATGTGCAGTAAAAATTGGCAACACAAGAACTGATTTCTTCACTCAGGGGCGGGGGGTGAGGCAGGGCTGCAGTCTGAGTCCAACACTGTTCAATATTTACATCAATGAGTTAGCAACGATGTTGGAACGGTCTGCAGCCCCTGGCCTCACATTACATGACACTGAAGTCAAGTTCCTGCTCCACGCAGATGACCTGGTCCTGCTGTCACCCACAGAGCAGGGGCTGCAGCAGAGCCTGGCACTGCTAGAGCAGTACTGTCAGACCTGGGCCCTGGCAGTAAACTTTAAAAAGACCAAAATAATGATTTTTCAAAAAAAGGCCAGAACTTAGGGAAACAGATACCACTTCATCCTAAACAACACTACACTAGAACACACCTCAGACTACACTTACCTGGGCCTGACTATCAGTGCGTCAGGGAGCTTTAACCTAGCAGTGAATGCACTAAAGGAAAAAGCCAGAAGAGCTTTCTATGCCATCAAAAGAAGATTCTATAAAATAAATATCCCTATCAAAATATGGCTAAAATTAATTGACAGTGTCATCCAGCCCATTGCGCTGTATGGTAGTGAGATATGGGGTCCACTCAGTCAACAGGACTACACTAAATGGGACAAACACCCAATCGAAACCCTGCATGCTGAACTCTACAAAAACATCCTACAGGTGCAAAGAAAAACACCAAATCATGCATGCAGGGCAGAATTAGGCCATTACCCAACACTCATAAATATAAAGAAAAGAGCACTAAAGTTTTGGATGCACCTAAAGGAAAGTGAATCAGACTCCCTCCAGTATGAGGCCATGCAAACCCAAGAGCTCAGCCCTGAAAAGAGTCCTCTAAGCCAGCTGGCCCTGAAGCTCACTGCACTGAACCCAACTAATAATACTAAAACAAACCAGCTTCAGGTCAGCACTGCTTACCAGCCCCCAATCAGAGTCAACCAAATTATAAAACTAACCAAAAACTGCTATCTGAAACATTGGGACACAGAAACAAAATCTCAAAATAAACTGGATTGTTATCGGGCCCTAAAAGAGATTACACTCTGGCAGAGTATCTCTCTACTGTCAGAGATACAAAGCAGAGACAGATCCTGACCAAGTACAGGCTCAGTGACCACAGCCTGGCCATTGAGAAAGGCCGTCACCGGCAGACCTGGCTTCCTAAAGAAGAAAGGCTCTGTGATCACTGTGAGACAGGAGAGGTCGAGACAGAGATGCACTTCCTTCTTCAATGTAAGAAATACTCAGAAAATAGACAAACTTATTTTAAAAAATTTGCAAATTCCCTCCCAAATTTCCCAAACATGACCAACCCTGAAAAAGTCCCAATCATCCTGGGAGAGGAGGGAAGCACAGCCCAACTAGCAGCCCAGTATGTGTCTGCATGTCACAGACTGAGGGACACACAATGAGAGCTCTGCACAGAGACACACACACTTATGTATATACAGTATGTATGTTGTTGTGTATGTAGGCATGTATGTATTATGTAAATACTTACTGTCCTGATACATGTTTATTGTTAGTAGTGATATGTTGTTTTTTTTTTTTTTTACTGTACTTTATAAATCAGTTTGTTTATATATATGTATTCATGATGCATTGTATATATACATGTATGTATTGTATAATTGCTTTGGCAACACCTGCTATTGTAAGTCATGCCAATAAAGCACCATTGAATTGAATTGAATTGAGAGAGAGATGTGCAGTGCATTTCAAGACAATATTTTGTGTGCATATATACAGTATATCTGCAAACGATTTATTTGGCGCTTGCAAGTGCCGTTTATTGCACTAGCTGTGGGCTAGGCCTGGCGCTTAAAACTGCCGTTGGTTTGAAAAACAGGTAATAAAATGGATTACAGAAGATAGCTCTCTCTCTCGCTCTACTCACTGCCACTCTCTCAGCACACACTCTTAAACAGCACGCAGGCTGCACCTTATATAGAGTCAGCAGACGGGAAAGAACGGACCTGGTTGGAACCAGGCTGCAGCAGCTATAGACAGACAGACAGATGCACAACACAGCATGAAAGTGAACACAACATACAACTATTTACAACCAAATCCCACCCCCCCAGCAGTTAAATGCAGCACCAAAACGTCCCATTCATCAATATAATACAATACAATATAATGAGGGAGAACTGTAGTATATTATACCAATACGTACAAGGCAGGTGCCAAACTGGCACTACAGTGAGGGTGGCATCTGACAAGGGTAATTAAAAATCCACTAGGCCACAAAAACTGCACATTAGCCCATTTATCCTTTCACAATACTATGTGGTGGAATACTTTATTTTTTGCTCCCTATTCACTTACTGGTTTAACTTACAGGTTACCTGGCCCAACACTGATTCCCATGTGTAGAATAAACAAAATATACTGTTTGAAAGGAAAATTGGAATAGCCAAAGTGAAAAAAAAATAAAAGACTTACTAGCAGCAGAGCCTGTCAGTCATTAGAGTCACCTAATGAACACTATGAAATTCAAGACCGTCTGATCTGACCAATTCCTGCAGTTATGTATTACTCGGTCCTGGGCCACACACATTTAAACATATTGTTCTGAGTACAATGAACCACGAGAAAAAAAAAGTGCTACCATGCACCCCACCTTAATGCTCTTAGAACTAGCACACTCGTGACACATTCCTGGTGGAAGGTTGAGAAGTCAGTAATACACAGCGCTGAATCTGACAGCAGGCAGAGTGCTGGACTCAAGCCAGTGGGTAGGGTTGCTCGTTTGCATTCTCCCTCTGTCAAAATGAATAATGAAGTCCATCACCTACAATGAAGGTGGACAGCTTTCTAGTCAGATGTTCATACGTTTTACTCTAGGGTTCAGATTTGTCCCACCTTCCTCTCCTGAAGTTCTAAATATAACTAAATGCAATGAAAACTAGTATTAGAAATGTCCCCAAAGTGTTTACAGTATCCTGGAAAATTAGTGTCAGTGGGCTCTTACCTATGATTCGAAACAAGCTCCGGGTAAATTGTTTGGAAAACTTCCCTGTCGTCGTCAAATTCTTAAGTGTCATCATCTTGATTTAAGGAAGAGTGAGTAGATGAACGAGAGCAGGATTCGGACCCGGATTTTCTCACTAGAACTTCTAAGAGCACACACACCAACCCGAACCTGGAAAAATACTTAACTTGATCGTTTTCCCCTTTCCCATTCTCAAAACTTTTTTTTAGCGTTTATCTTTATAAAATAGGTATGGTCTGGTCAGTGTATGTTCACCCTGTTGTATTGTTTTGTGTTGAACGTTATAGCTTTTATTAGTAGTACAATCTGAGAAAAGTGTGACACATTTAAAGGGCTAAATCTCGTGAAACCTTAACATGTATAGCTATCGGTCAGTTGTTAAAAAAAAAAAAAAAAAAAAAAAAAAACAACGACTTACTTCAAAAGGTGAGCATTAGCTACTTTAATTGTTTTAGAAATGCATTGAAATAAAAACAGCATCCGGATAAACAGCGTGCGACGTCGATATATCTTTCAACGTGTATGTAACATACAGCTTTTTCCACCTATATTTGCCCAATAATGATTTTTGCAGAAATGCGTCATTATGCCAGCCAACAGCACGGGGAAGCTATGACTAACAAAGTATTAGCCAATCAGCTAGATGAGGCGGGGATTTCTGCTATTATAGCGATGTCAAACTTGGTTTGGAATCAGCGTGAAAGAGGTTTATGAAGTTGAGAGTATTCGAAGTACTGTTGATTTTGTAAGGTAAGTCATCTTTCAAATCTTTGTTTAGTTGACTACATTAAAACATTGCTTGATAGATTATTTTCTTTGTTCCATATTGAAAAGTTTAACATGGTTATTAACTTTGTTTTAAAGTGGAGGTTATATATGTATTTGAGTCTCGATTGCTATATATTAATAACTTATTCGTCTCCTTTTCGGTTTAGATCTTTTGAAAAGAAGTCAAAATGTTTAGAAGATTGCTATTCTGCTACTGTATCATTCAGACGATTTGTTTGAAAGCAATAATGGAACCGAAGCCTTCTGCAGTGGAGGAAAACTCAGAGCATCCCAAAAGCGTTGTTATGTCATCTGTGGAAGCAGGTTAGGTTAATTTCAGAAGTATGATATTACCTATACTCTATTGCTAGCAGCGTTCCATACTTCATGATATGTGATTCCAGGTTACATCATGTGGGTGTCTCTCTATTCATTAAAATAATCAGAAATTATGTTTGGTAAAAATAAGTGCTATGTGATTTTCTAATTTTTATATTAAACATATTATTTGAAGTCAGTGCAGAATACAAAAAAGAGGAATAGTGTTGCATGTACATTTTACAATGTGATAGTTATCAGAATTTAGCAATATTTTTTGACAAAGGACCAGTCAAATCAATGCACAAAATACAAAATAGTTATAGACCAGAGTGTTAGTAGAATCTTTTACTAAGAGATTTCAAACAAAATGTTTATTTTAATTTTCATTATTTTAATGTAATGTTTGAGAAGATACTTTAGACACACAGTTACCAAAATAAACATGTGACGCCTATTTAGGATTTAAAGTGAGGTTCTGTATTCATCTTCTCATTGTGGATGCTTGTGTTTCTGAATCCTATTCTGTCACTTTACATGTCACTATAGTAAAATTGGACAACATGAAAAATAATGCAGAGATCCACAGCACATATGATTATTTGACAACTCTTTGATTTGAAATGTTTTTTTTAACACAGAAAGTTTGAATCAGGAGAAATCGGATGCTTTGTTAGCAAAAAGGCAAACTCAGGAGCAGCAGGTTATCAGACTTTTGGTGAGTTGTGAGTAATGTTTTACCTAATCGGTTTTCCCAATTCCCATAGCTCTGTAAATATGCTGTTCTGAAAATGAATTGTTGAAGCATGTGTGATTTCAAGGCTGGCTGACTGACAGAGTCTATTTCTAATATTAGTGTCTGGAATAGTAAAAAAAAAAAAAATTCTGTTCCTGTTTGTTACAGATTAAAACTGCTTGATGTACAGTACTATGAAAGGACCAATTTCAAATTACTGCCTTGAGCTTAGAGTAGTTTTCCCTGTTGCATTAATTGATGTCATATTCCTTTTTAGGATTTAATGGTGCTGCAAACAAGTACTTTGACATTCAATAATTCCAATTCAACTAAATGAAAAACTATTTTATCTGTACATGGTCTCAGTACAAATGGTTTATCATCATGAAGTGAAAGTGGTCTTGTAGCCTTCATGTATTCAGAACTGTTTATATGTGAAAAAACTTAAAGGCCTTTTACTATTCTTTTTTTTTTTTTTTTAAAGATATACAGTTTTATTTATGTACTAGATTAAAATCCTGGGAAATGACTATTATTCAATACATGAGAATTGTATTATTTTTGTTTGTTTGTTTTTTAAATCATAACATCTTTCACATACTTTAATTATAAGCTGAAGTGAGTACAAGTGTCAAACAGAGAAAACAATGAAGCAAGTCAATTGATTATCAGCCCATTGAATGGAACATTATCCAGTCTTATCTAGACAGTGCGTGCGCATTAGGTGTCAGCAGTTTTCAATGGATGATCAGTACTGTTGGAAAGCCAATGTTTAATTTGAATACCTGTTTTCATATGTGACTGTTTCAGTCTGATAAGACTAATCAGTCCTGTGAGTTTTTTATTTTATTTTATAAATACGATAGTGGCCCATACAAAATGGCTGATAATCCTTTATAAGGCTTATAACATTCAGGAATTCATTCAGTAGTCCCTACTCAGACTTTGAACATGTGTCTACATCCCAGACCTAACAATTGAGAGAGAGAGGGGTTGTTCTCATAGCATCCATCCGTCTTTCATTAGCACTACATTCACAATTACTACTAAAAGAGATGTTTTCACTTTGTTTTCAATAAGGCACTTCCTGCTCAAATTAGTTATCATTAGAAATACATTTGAACGCATTTTAAGAAGCATGAAAGAAATTGGTGCTTCTTAAAATGGTTGTTTTTTTCCCGTTACAAGCTCAAAGTCTTTGTTTCTCTGTAGACTGCAGTATGTTTTATACATTGTGTTTGGTTTTTCTCATATCAGAAACCTCAGCAGGAATCGTGGCAGCCCATACGAAGATGCTCCCGGGCCCTGGAGAGCTGCATTCCTCACTCCCTGTGTTGTGATCTTTGTGCGACCTGTCACTGCCGATTCTTCAATGCTATCTGCTACTGCAGACGACTGAGCCACAGCTGTCAGAAGAAAACATAGGGACCAGAACAATCATCCACTGAAAAAACATAGGGACCAGAACAATCATCCACTGAAAAAACATAGGGACCAGAACAATCATCCACTGAAAAAACATAGGGACCGGAACAATCATCCACTGAAAAAAACATAGGGACCGGAACAATCATCCACTGAAAAAAACATAGGGACCGGAACAATCATCCACTGAAAAAAACATAGGGACCGGAACAATCATCCACTGAAAAAAACATAGGGACCAGAACAATCTGAAAAAGCATAGGGACCAGAACAATCTGAAAAAGCATAGGGACCAGAACAATCTGAAAAAGCATAGGGACCAGAACAATCTGAAAAAGCATAGGGACCAGAACAATCATCCACTGAAAAAGCATAGGGACCAGAACAATCATCCACTGAAAAAAACATAGGGACCAGAACAATCATCCACTGAAAAAAACATAGGGACCAGAACAATCTGAAAAAGCATAGGGACCAGAACAATCTGAAAAAGCATAGGGACCAGAACAATCTGAAAAAGCATAGGGACCAGAACAATCTGAAAAAGCATAGGGACCAGAACAATCATCCACTGAAAAAACATAGGGACCAGAACAATCATCCACTGAAAAAAACATAGGGACCAGAACAATCTGAAAAAGCATAGGGACCAGAACAATCTGAAAAAGCATAGGGACCAGAACAATCTGAAAAAGCATAGGGACCAGAACAATCTGAAAAAGCATAGGGACCAGAACAATCATCCACTGAAAAAACATAGGGACCAGAACAATCATCCACTGAAAAAAACATAGGGACCAGAACAATCTGAAAAAGCATAGGGACCAGAACAATCTGAAAAAGCATAGGGACCAGAACAATCATCCACTGAAAAAACATAGGGACCAGAACAATCATCCACTGAAAAAAACATAGGGACCAGAACAATCTGAAAAAGCATAGGGACCAGAACAATCTGAAAAAGCATAGGGACCAGAACAATCATCCACTGAAAAAACATAGGGACCAGAACAATCATCCACTGAAAAAAACATAGGGACCAGAACAATCTGAAAAAGCATAGGGACCAGAACAATCTGAAAAAGCATAGGGACCAGAACAATCATCCACTGAAAAACATAGGGACCAGAACAATCATCCACTGAAAAACATAGGGACCAGAACAATCATCCACTGAAAAACATAGGGACCAGAACAATCATCCACTGAAAAACATAGGGACCAGAACAATCATCCACTGAAAAACATAGGGACCAGAACAATCATCCACTGAAAAACATAAGGACCAGAACAATCATCCACTGAAAAACATAGGGACCAGAACAATCATCCACTGAAAAACATAAGGACCAGAACAATCATCCACTGAAAAACATAGGGACCAGAACAATCATCCACTGAAAAACATAGGGACCAGAACAATCTGAAAAAACATAGGGACCAGAACAATCTGAAAAAACATAGGGACCAGAACAATCATCCACTGAAAAAACATAGGGACCAGAACAATCATCCACTGAAAAAACATAGGGACCAGAACAATCTGAAAAAACATAGGGACCAGAACAATCATCCACTGAAAAAACATAGGGACCAGAACAATCATCCACTGAAAAAACATAGGGACCAGAACAATCATCCACTGAAAAAACATAGGGACCAGAACAATCTGAAAAAACATAGGGACCAGAACAATCTGAAAAAACATAGGGACCAGAACAATCATCCACTGAAAAAACATAGGGACCAGAACAATCATCCACTGAAAAAACATAGGGACCAGAACAATTATCCACTGAAAAAACATAGGGACCAGAACAATCTGAAAAAACATAGGGACTAGAACAATCATCCACTGAAAAAACATAGGGACCAGAACAATCATCCACTGAAAAAACATAGGGACCGGAACAATCATCCACTGAAAAACATAGGGACCAGAACAATCATCCACTGAAAAACATAGGGACCAGAACAATCATCCACTGAAAAACATAGGGACCAGAACAATCATCCACTGAAAAAACATAGGGACCAGAACAATCATCCACTGAAAAAACATAGGGACCAGAACAATCATCCACTGAAAAAACATAGGGACCAGAACAATCATCCACTGAAAAAACATAGGGACCAGAACAATCTGAAAAAACATAGGGACCAGAACAATCTGAAAAAACATAGGGACCAGAACAATCATCCACTGAAAAAACATAGGGACCAGAACAATCATCCACTGAAAAAACATAGGGACCAGAACAATCATCCACTGAAAAAACATAGGGACCAGAACAATCATCCACTGAAAAAACATAGGGACCAGAACAATCTGAAAAAACATAGGGACCAGAACAATCATCCACTGAAAAAACATAGGGACCAGAACAATCTGAAAAAACATAGGGACCAGAACAATCTGAAAAAACATAGGGACCAGAACAATCATCCACTGAAAAAACATAGGGACCAGAACAATCATCCACTGAAAAAACATAGGGACCAGAACAATCATCCACTGAAAAAACATAGGGACCAGAACAATCATCCACTGAAAAAACATAGGGACCAGAACAATCTGAAAAAACATAGGGACCAGAACAATCATCCACTGAAAAAACACAGGGACCAGAACAATCTGAAAAAACATAGGGACCAGAACAATCTGAAAAAACATAGGGACCAGAACAATCATCCACTGAAAAAACATAGGGACCAGAACAATCATCCACTGAAAAAACATAGGGACCAGAACAATCATCCACTGAAAAAACATAGGGACCAGAACAATCTGAAAAAACATAGGGACCAGAACAATCTGAAAAAACATAGGGACCAGAACAATCATCCACTGAAAAAACATAGGGACCAGAACAATCATCCACTGAAAAAACATAGGGACCAGAACAATCATCCACTGAAAAAACATAGGGACCAGAACAATCTGAAAAAACATAGGGACCAGAACAATCACCTCTCCTATTCCACTGAAAAAACACAGGGACAATGAAATAAAAGGTCTAAATTATATTTATGTTTGGCCAGAGCTGTATTATAATGTTAATCCATCCTAATGGAGTCAGCTGTTTTTTTGCATTTCACCCAGTTGGTGACATTTCCACCTAGTGAAGTAAATGTGATAATTAAGGTGTTTGACAACATTGCTACATGGTTGTGATTTGGTTCCTCCGAGCAACCAGTGTAGCCGTGGCAGTGGTTTATTTCTCCCACAGATGAAACTCAACATGTTTAAAGAATGAAATCACTATCCATTATAAACAATATAATATATGCATATAAGTCTAAACTATATTTTTCAACTACACTATAAAATAATTTACCGGTACAGTAAACAATGAACTATATACATTATATTTGTATATAAGATAATCCTATGTTATAGAAATATGAATAAAAAATGTGTAATAGTAATTATTTTCACACAGTGGTGCATGTTGATGTGCAGGCCTGAAGATAGATGTGATGTGCAGACTGTCTTGGATTAACTGTATTAAGATTCACATCAAAATGCTCTGAAGTTGTTTTCTGTTGTAAATATAACTGCAAACAGAACTCTGTGTTTGTGTCTCAGTATATATAACATCCATTACTTTAAACACACAATCACAAGACATACAGAAGTAATAAAAAGCAAGCTGCTTTTGATGTTCGTCAGAAGTTACAATGGGACAAAACATTAATTTAGCTGTATTATAGTACCGTTAAAATCGATTGATTCCTTCCAAAGGTTGCTAAATTAAGAATTTGAACAGATTTTCATCCATTTTATTTTATTATTATTTTTAATTTTTAATAAACACATATCCCATTATGTTTGCTATGAAACTCAAAATGGCTGTGTTTGAGAACAAAAGCAAAGCATTCCTGGGCACTTACTCTAAGAGAAATGGAATTAAATGGAATTGTTTGAAAACATTAATTAGAAATGGATTTGTCAAAAAACAATCTATGTCATTGACACTGTATGACCTGGTTATTTCATCACCACATGTAATAGATTTTTTTGGAGAGAATCAGAATATATCAGTGCTCCAACTGTAAAGACACTGTCCGAAAGTGAGTGGTACGTATCATTAATATGGCCATACAAATGTTCAGTGGACACCAGCTGTAATGGAACTTCACCCACTTTGTCAAAGGGTGGGGTCTGTATCATTGATAGGATTAAAGGTTAAAACAATATAGCAGTAAAAGGGTATATTTTTCACTGTACAACACTGGTAATGGAACTTAACAAAGAAATTAAAAAAAGCTGTGTTCCAGACATTAAGACAACTCAAAATGTACAGTACTGTCTCTATGTAGCAGAAACTCTGAAGTCAAATGTCCTCAATATGGCAGCAATATCAGAGCTTGCAGGGTTTAAATAACCCAGAAAATATAAAGTCACAAATTCAAATTCTTTCTGAGATATGAGGCCTTGACACTGATGGTGGCAGCCACATAACAGATGCCATTCTTCTTGTGCAATATTGTCAGGATGTGAGTGGTGTGGGAAGAAGTGAATGTCCAAACAGAGAGTACAGTTGCCTCCTGAACTCTAAAATCTGGTGTAATTAAAGCAAGGGCTTAGCACAGTCTCCTCTTTATCATATCAAAAGCCCCCTGACACTCACCTGCCCACTAAATTTGGTGCATTTTTTTGGATGAGATCGACCAGTGGTTTAACTATGGTGGATAAAGCGGCAGTAATAGCCTGCTAACCCCAGTCATGATCTCATCTGGCACTTGGTTTTCGGGATCACCGTCTCCAAAGCCTGGATTTAGAGGCTACCGGCTTTACCCGCCCATTACCTATAACATAGCCCAGATATTGGGTCTCTTTTGCCAAATGCGCACTTAGCTGCGACCCGGAAGAGGAAGTTGTTTGAAGATGGCCCTCACATTAATAATTGGATGCAAAGTAGTGGGCCTACATAGGATTCAGCACTATGGTAGCTTCATTAAAGGTGAGAACCTCTATTGTAAATATTTCATTTTTTCAAATTCACTTGGGCAAAATTACCCTTTTTATTTGTGCTGGGACAACCAGAGCATCATATTTGTTATACATCCATAACTTTAAACAATAAATCACAAAGCCAATAAAAGGCAATTTTCTATAAACATGTATAGCAACTTTTTGTAGGTGACATTTTAAATCAATTTTCCATAATATCTGAATAAATTTCAGATACCGTACTTTGTGGAAATTGCATGAAAGCGTTCCCTACAAAGAGTTTCTTGAAAAGTAGCCTGGTGTAACATACTATACTGTTCTACTAAAAAATAATCTTGATGTTTCAATACTGAAGAGTAGTGGTGCTACACATACACCTTAATTATTATACTTACAGTCATGAGGTATTGACAATGTCGACCCAGGGGACTTTTTCAACCTGAAAAAAGAAACAAGGACCAGGGGTCACAAATGGAGATTAGATAAAGGTGCATTCAGAACAGAAAATAGGAGGCACTTTTTTACACAGAGAATTGTGAGGGTCTGGAACCAACTCCCCAGTAATGTTGTTGAAGCTGACACCCTGGGATCCTTTCAAGAAGCTGCTTGATGAGATTCTGGGATCAATAAGCTACTAACAACCAAACGAGCAAGATGGGCCGAATGGCCTCCTCTCTTTTGTAAACTTTCTTATGTTCTTATGTTCTTATGAGTTGATCATTTTTTTTGATAACCCCGTCGTTATCCCAATGTTAGTGCGAGGCTGCCCTGCTAAGTCTCCAGAGCAATGCTTAAGAGCTGTGGACAAGCATGTAATGATTAGTTTCAATGAAGGGCACACTGCCAACTCTTAATCGACATAAACATGTAGTTTTCCAGATAATTAATTTTTCATGCCAGCTGAGAGTTTTAAAAAGTGGCTTCTATCAAATATACAATGATAAACTGCTCTAGATTATTGGGGTTGGGGAGTATTTTCACCCTCTGTCTAACAACTGTTTTTTTCAAAAGAGCTTTGCATGTAAAGCTGTGTGTAAAAGAAAAATATCTTGACTTGAAAAAGAAAAATGATGAGGTAGTTCAGAAACAAATAAGAGAAAGTCTCTACTTACTTTCCAAAGTGTGGAAATCAAATTAGTCTTTCCATTGAATAGGCACTAGGAACAAAAAAGTGGGTTAGTGCACATAATGGAGGTCTGTAAGAAGAAGATCAGCATTGCACCGTGTGACATGGGAGCCAGGAAAACAACGGAACATGTGATTGTACATAGCCCAAGGTACAATAAAGACATGGCAGCCGATTAGAAGCTTGACTCAGAGGATACCAGTTCATCGCTGCCCCCTCTCCACCTGTGATCTTCCTTTTTCCACACTGAGGCATAAATTAAATCAAAGTTTATGACACCACCATATTTATACTTTTAATGTCTATGGTGCCACCACCATTCTTTTGTTTGAATGAGTGTTGCAGTGGATTTTGTATCAGTATCATGCTGGAAGTGAAATCCTAGGGTATTTCTACTGAGTAGGGAATGTTTGGTCAGTTTATTGTGGTCATGCTTCTTATTTATGATGCCTTTAATCTTGACCAGATCTCCAGTTTAAAAAAAAGAAACACCAGCAGCCACACACAGTACTCTGTTTTAAACTTGTATCTTTTGGGTCAAGGGCGAATTACTAAAACATAATTTTTTGAAGTTTGCCACTGATACTACATTGTCCTGCCTATAGAAAAAAGTACCGGAATGCAGTTCCAGCGTGTTCCGGCGTGTTCCGGCTCGACCACACCAGTGCTGCCCGCACACTGCCCCCTAGAAGCTTGCAGACTCTCCTTAAGTGTCCATAGCTCGCCAACAACATTACAACATTGTATCACATTTTCCCACGCACAATGCCCCGACCCTTGTTTCAGTCCATGTGCACCCCTACGTCCTCTGAATCCCTTCGATCCCCTGACGAGGGGTCACTGCTGGTGCAAAGTTGCACCAATAACTGTGAGGTCGACTGTTTATTGCAGTAACTTATTGAATTTGAGCTTTAATGGCATAACAAGATGACTAAATGACATGTTCTATACAAAGTTTCTTATCTAGACAACATAATTATTTTAAATTACTTTTTTAAATTACTTTTAGTGTGCTGTTTGTTCTTGTGCTTCACTACACTTTGCTATGCTTTAATTATTATTTTTATGAATTAGTCATTCAGCAGCCACTTTTATCCAAAGCGACTTACAGAGACTAGGGGGTGAACTAGTGACCGAGCTGTTGTTGAGTGGCGTGTGGGTGGCAATGTCACGGACCAGAAATCCAAAACAAGGAATGGCGGTGGTGAAACTGCAGCGTTACGGCGCTCAGTGTATTTATTAAATAATAAATAAACAAAAGGTTTAAACAAACACAAAACAAAAAGGCGTGTTGGCCAAACAAACAAGTATCGTGCTGGTTTTTAGCCAGCACGTCTAGCAATTGGTTTACTCTCACTCTCCCACAGCATTAGGTCTCTCCTCTGACACTCTCCGCTTTCTGAGTCGAGAGTGGGTCTTTTACATTCTGACCGAGGGGTTAATTAGCTGTTAATTAATTATCCTATTACCCCTCGGCCATAGTCTGCAAGAGTTTAGTAAGGATGCATGACTGTCAGCTAGTTAAATAAATCACTAGCTGATCAGTCACGCATCCTCACAAGGTTTTTAAAATCAAGACAAAACAATAACAAATATGTTGCACTTTGCCGTAATATAAACATATAAAAATCATAATATAAATAAATAATAAACAAAGGGGCAGGACACTCCGCCACACAGAGTCACTTACAATCAGATTTCGGTTTTACGTTTCATCCGAAGAACAGAACACAAGGAGGTTAAGTGACTTGCTCAGGTCACACACAGTTAGTGGCTGAGTGGGGAATAGAACCAGGGACCTCCTGGTATCAAGCCCTTAGCTTTAATCATTCATCTATGAATCATTAAATAAAGTTGGCCTGACATGACACCAGGGTGCTCCAAAGGGGTGAGGCCAAACACCAAACACGTTTTTTATTTCTGTTTGCCAGAGATAATATACTCTTGACATAGCAAGACATTAACATTAATTTACTGTAGGCTTGAATGTAGGTTTGATTTCCATGTGTTTTTTTTCCTGCTTTGTTCCAAAATTTAAATTAATGCAACAGTAAATGCCCTTCCCTGAAATTGATACATTCCAGCCTTGAAAAGAGACAGATAGGGTCATTTGTATCTAGACGAGAGAAAATACTCTGAATTTGTGGAAAGACTATAAGAGGCTGTTTGATATCACATTTTAAAAGGGGTTGTGAACAGAGTGCTTGCTGTTTGTGTTGTTTATCAGAACTGTTGTGATATGATTTCTGCCTTCAAGACAGCTTCACAAGTTTTTCTGTGGTTAGTCAAAATAGCACAAGAATGGTCTGTATCGGTGTGACAGAGAAAGAATGATTCTTGGTGATAAATCTCCCTCCCGACCTGTGACGGCGCTGCTAAAGGGAACAGAGTGCCCTGGACTGCATAGCCAGACAATCCATTCCCCGGGTTAGACGGAAGTCGGCCATCTAGAACGGGGGCAGAGCTAAGGTACACTAAATCATCGACCCGGAAGGGAAACGATATGGCAGCCGCGGATTGGAGGAGCGGTTGCAATCGTTAACCAAGGGGGTGTGATTGACAGCATATAAGGGGACGTAACGAGGTGATCTGTTCCTTTGTTGTGGTTAATGCTGAACTGGAAGGAGAACCCGTATTGTTATCGCGAGTGTTTTGTTTGTTTTGTTGTGACTAATTATACTTGTTTGTTGTTATTAGACAGCTAACACGATCCGGAGGTGTCGCTACAGGCCAGCACGAAACCCGGAAAACACTGCACTTGAGTCACGATTAACTGTATTTGCACAAGGAGCACTACAGCACTCACTACAGACTTGTGATTGTATTTGTGTTTATTGTTGATGATTATATATCGGGACTATTATTTCGGGACTGAACCCGTGGATTAAACAGAGCAATACACCACACTGTGTACTGCCTGTTCTCACTTATTATTTACTGTTGCCATCAGACTGTGGATTACAAATAAATAAACCATCACTTCATCAGTACTGTGTTGTTTGTCCTTGTCTTGAGCACTGCAAACCACTTTGCCACAATTGGTGACAAAGTCTGCTTGTAATAATTTCCCTTGATTCAATATCTGCAGTAGAAAAAGTGTCCAGGGTGATTCATGGATTGCAGAAATAGCTGTTTAAAAAATTATAAATTTGAGCGGTCAGTATGATGATGATAATGGTTCTCCGGATACATGCAAAAATGTCAGTGTGACGTAAAGACTGATGCTTCCATTATTCTGTACTCAAAATCTCAAACTATTAGTGGGATATGCTAATTAATGTTAATACTAAGTTTCATGACAATTGGATAAGTGGTTCTCTAGATCTATGCAACCATGTGAAGTGTGACATAAAGACAGATGGACGCCCTCAGAATCTGCTCAGCTAGGCTAAATAATGTTAATACAAAATTCTACGTCAGCTGGATAAGTGCTTATCCAGATATGCAAAATTGTGAAGTGTGACATACAGATGGATTGATGTAGAGACAGGCAGACATACCCCCAAAATCTGATATTTTCATAATTTACGCTAAATAACAGACAACTGTAGAGAACCAGAACAAAGGGACTGTAACAGGAGGAGACCTGTACTGACTCTTCTGATGTGCTCGAAGTGCTGCAGGAAGAGGGCAGCAGCCCGTCAATATTCGCCTGTCAGTCATGGCAGTGACACGGAGAGGTGGGAGAGTGTGTGTGCGGGCTTTCCCTCTCTCTGAATGGCTGAGCGGCGGGTCTTGGGGGATTGCTGGCCCTATAAAATAACATTCTGCTGTTCCCTCAGGTCTGCCCTTTTGAGGGAGAAACAGACGTGTGGATGCACTGGTCCCGATCCCGAACACGGCCGGGGAGGAAAACCCCAAAAGAAATAAAAAAAAAAGAAAAGAAAGGAAACAGGGTTAGCGGAAACCCCATCAGTATTTGTTTTAGCAGTCTAAGGGAGGCGAGGGTAGGACGGAGACCCGGACCGTGCGGTAGCGACGGTCGGGGTGAAGCTGCCGAGTGCAGCACCTTTTGTTTGTAGTTTTGATTACTGTGTTTTATTTTCCTTGTTCTTTTCTCCTTTTGCTTATTTTTTTGTTTGAGCACCTGCGAGTGCGCCTATAATTTAGAAAGGTACCACCCCTGGTATGTCTGTGGTTCTGTCTATCATTGTTGATAGGCAGACCACAGAAAACAGCGCCCTCTGCGGGCCAGAACGTGGAACTGCCCCACTAAAATAAAACTGGGCACCTGTGCGGTGCTGTCAAAATCACCTGTGTCTCCCGTGTGTCAGTGAATTACCCACCACCCTTCCACAGGGACCTTTTCAACATCAGCCTTGGAGTGAATGGTTCAGTCTACCCCTTAATGTATAGACTGTGGACCCATAAAGTACAGAAAGACTATTTTAAGCAAGATAAACTAGTTGATGTGTTACAGTTACATGTGAGCTAATATGTTTAGATATAAAATTAAAACACAGAACATGGAAAGAGCTAGAGCTATCAGAATTATTTTTACCAAGAACAAACTGATTAGAATATGACAAGGGAGTCATTGCAGTTACTCTGGCTAAGGTAGAATAAAGTAGGAAAATACTGTGACTATTTATGAACCCAAACAAACTTTTTCTTGTAAATCTAGGGTATTGTCACAGCTATCCCAGTTGTTTAAGTGCCATTCAGATTATATTTCTTGACAGCTACAAACACTAGAACAGGGGTGGCCAAGCCTGGTCCTGTAGAGCCACAATCCTGCAGGTTTTCTGGGTACTGTGTTGAATGACCCCTACTGGCCGAATACGCCCATTGTATGTGTGCATAAAAGACATGACTACAAACCCACTACAGGGGATTCCCCTTTAGTGAAAGTGCAGTGTGTCTGCCTTTAGAGCTGAGTGTCAGCGGCTCAAATCTAGACTGCAGAGGAGGTAAAAATAACAAATAATAATAAAAAGCATTACAGTACTGTGACAGGCTGGCTGCAGGGAGGAACTCAGACCAGAACTAGAAACACACAGAGCAGACAGAGACTTGGGGTTTTGGTGAAGCTGAGCGCGTGATCGCGCTCAGCATTTAATAAACAAAATAACAGAACACAAAAAACAGGACACGGCACTTGCGCCAAAATAAATAGACGAACAAAAACGGACTATCAATTAAACAAACGGTGGACGGACAGACACACAAACACGGTGAGTAAATAAATAAACAAGTATCGTGCTGGTCCTACAGCACGCGATAGCAATTGTTAAATATTACTCTCCTTCTCTCTCTCCGTTCTCCACTCAACGAACACACCACCCGAGTGAGTGAAAACATACAGCTTTTATGCAGTTGTACCGAGACTTCGATTGCTAGTCAATCATTCAATTGGAATCTCGGTACAACTGCACGTGAATTAATTAAAGTGCAATTCCCGTGCTCACATATTATTACTTTTACTTGCGTGATGTGATTTGTGCCCTCCTCGTGCCTAAATACAAATCTACAATTTAAACACATGTGAAACACAGACCCGCTTATATCCCGTGTACCAATGCCTATACACCAACATTTACACACAACACGTAACACAAAATACACACAGGGGGCACTTTGCCACATATACCCCCTTGTGCAAAGCACACATGGCCTCAATGGCCACCTCCCCCTCAGTCCCAAAGTCCCGGAAGAGGGGAAGCAAGTTGTTTCTGGGGGTGGCCATGGTGGAATGTCCGGCACCCCCAATTCTTCGTGGCGGCAGCTCCCTCTTCGGGGCTTCAGCCACACTATCTCCTGCCGCGAAAGTGCAGCTGGGGAGCTGGTCTCCTGACCTCCCCCTTCTTCATGGCCGGCAGTTCCCCTCCGTGGGGCTCCGACCACACAATCTCCGGCAGCGAAACTGCTGCAGGGGAGCTGGTCTCCTGACCTCCCCTTCTTTGTGGCCGCCAGCTCCCCTCCGTGGGGCTCCGGCCACCGTGTTCCTGCCACGGAAATGCGGCTGGGGTAGTTGGTCTCCTGACCTCCCCCCTTTCTTCATGGCGGCAGCTCCCTTCATGGAGCTCCGGCCACAGTGTAGCGACCGAGGCAAAGCAGAGGCCCGGCGACCCCAGGCGAAGCAGGATCCCTGGCGACCCCAGGTGGCGGCAGCAGCAGCGGACCCTCGGGAGGCGGCGGCAGCAGCAGCGGACCCTCGGGAGGCGGCGGCAGCAGCAGCGGACCCTCGGGGCGGCGGCAGCAGCAGCGGACCCTCGGGAGGCGACGGCAGCAGCAGCGGACCCTCGGGAGCGGCGGCAGCAGCAGCGGACCCTCGGGAGGCGAACTTCGGGAGAGGAGCCCCTGGCCATAGAGGCGGCAGCGGAGCTCCACTTCTCCCTCGCACCCTGCACCCTGTGTGGAGCAAAAGGCAGCCCCAGGCGTCGCGGAGCGACAGGCAGCCCCAGGCGTGCGGGCGGCTGGCAACCCAAGCGTCGCGGAGCGGCTGGCAACCCCAGGCGTCGCGGGCGGCTGGCAACCCCAGGCGATGCGGAGCGGCTGGCAACCCCAGGCGATGCGAGGCAAGCATCCTTGGCGGCGAGGCAAGCATCCTTGGCGGCGAGGCAAGCATCCTTGGGCGGCGAGGCAGGCATCCTTGGCGGCGAGGCAGGCATCCTTGGGCGGCGAGGCAGGCATCCTTGGGCGGCGAGGCAGGCATCTTTGGGCAGCGAGGCAGGCATCCTTGGGCGGCGAGGCAGGCATCCTTGGGCGGCGAGGCAGGCATCCTTGGGCAGCGGGCAGGCAGTCAGGACAAGCTGGGGTGCGGGTTTTGGCCCTCTTCTCGGCCACTGCGGCGGGCGGTTCTTCCCATGCTTTCCTCAGCAGCCTATGCAAGGGCTGCTGAGGACCGCCAGCATCTAGTCCTGGTCCTTCTGGTGGCGGGGAGGCAGCTCCTGCTCCTCTCCTCGTGACGGTGGGGAAGTGATACCAGCAGGCATTCCTCCTCTGCTGGTGGGGAAGTGATACCAGCAGGCATTCATCCTCTGCTGGTGGGGAAGTGATACCAGCAGGCATTCATCCTCTGCTGGTGGGGAAGTGATACCAGCAGACATTCCTCCTCTGCTGGTGGGGTTGGCGGAGGCAGAGGCAGCTCCTGCTGCTCTGCTCCTGCCGATGGAGGTGGCGGAGGCAGAGGCAGCTCCTGCTGCTCTGCTCCTGCCAGTGAAGGTGGCGGAGGCAGAGGCAGCTCCTGCTGCTCTGCTCCTGCCAGTGAAGGTGGCGGAGGCAGAGGCAGCTCCTGCTGCTCTGCTCCTGCCAGTGAAGGTGGCGGAGGCAGAGGCAGCTCCTGCTGCTCTGCTCCTGCCAGTGGAGGTGGGAGCGTGTAGTCTCCTGGCGGCGGAGGTGGGAGCAGCGTGTAGTCTACCCTTGTTTCAGGGGACTGGTGCGGCCCTCCCCTCTTGCAGGGGACTGGTGCGGCTCCGCCTCGGAAGGGGAGACCAGCAGGCATTCACCCTCTGCTGGTGGACAGGGACCCAGCAGACATTCACCCTCTGCTGGTGGACAGGGACCCAGCAGGCATTCACCCTCTGCTGGTGGACAGGGACCCAGCAGGCATTCACCCTCTGCTGGGGGACAGGGACCCAGCAGGCATTCACCCTCTGCTGGGGGACAGGGACCCAGCAGGGATTCACCCTCTGCTGGGGGACAGGGACCCAGCAGGCATTCACCCTCTGCTGGGGACAGGGACCCAGCAGGCATTCACCCTCTGCTGGTGGACAGGGACCCAGCAGGCATTCACCCTCTGCTGGGGACAGGGACCCAGCAGGCATTCACCCTCTGCTGGTGGACAGGGACCCAGCAGGCATTCACCCTCTGCTGGTGGAGGAGGCAGAGGCAGCTCCTTCTGCTCTGCTCCTGGCGGTGGAAGTGGCGGAGGCGGGACCAGCAGGAATTCACCCTCTGCTGGTGGAGGTGGGAGCTGCAAGCAGTCCTCCCATGGCAATGGAGGTGGAACCAGCAGGAATTCACCCTCTGCTAGTGGAGACTGGGGCGGTGGGCGCTCTACCTTCCCCTTTTTGGGCCGTGGGCGCACCGACTCCTCCCTCTTGGGCTGTGGGCGCACCGACTCCTCCCTCTTGGGCTGTGGGCGCTTTGACTCCTCCCTCTTGGGCTGTGGGCGCACCGACTCCTCCCATTCAGGCGTGGGACGTTCGGGCTCCTCCCACTCAGGCGTAGGGCGTTCGGGCTCCTCCCACTCAGGCGTAGGGCGTTCGGGCTCCTCCCACTCAGGCGTAGGGCGTTGGGCTCCTCCCACTCAGGCGTAGGGACGTTCGGGCTCCTCCCACTCAGGCGTGGGGCGTTCGGGCTCCTCCCACTCAGGCATAGGACGTTCGAGCTCCTCCCACTCAGGCGTGGGGCGTTCGAGCTCCTCCCACTCAGGCTGTGGAGGCAAAACCAGCAGGCATTCTTCCTCTGCTGGTGGAGACTTGGGCGGTGGACACTCCGCCTTCCTCTTCCCCTTTCCCCTTCTCTGCCTCCTCCTCACCTTCCTCTCCTGGGCCAGTTCCTCCTCTCCCTCTTGGTAGGGGCAGTGCACCACTGGGTGCCCGAACTCCCCACAGGCAAGGCACCAGCCTTGGTCCTCTAGACCACCGAGGAGGACCTCCAGATCCTGGCAGCCATCTCTCCAGTTCCAGCCCTCCATTTTTCCCCTTTTATTTTCAAAAAAAACAAAACAAACAAACAAAAAAACTGCGGTTCCCGCTCTGGCCTGAGTCCTGGAGGCTGTTATCCCACTTCTGACACCACGTGTGACAGGCTGGCTGCAGGGAGGAACTCAGACCAGAACTAGAAACACACAGAGCAGACAGAGACTTGGGGTTTTGGTGAAGCTGAGCGTGATCGCTCAGCATTTAATAAACAAAATAACAGAACACAAAAAACAGGACCACGGCACTTGCGCCAAAATAAATAGAGCGAACAAAAGCGGACTATCAATTAAACAAGCGGTGGACGGACAGACACACAAACACGGTGAGTAAATAAATAAACAAGTATCGTGCTGGTCCTACAGCACGCGATAGCAATTGTTAAATATTACTCTCCTTCTCTCTCTCCGTTCTCCACTCAACGAACACACCACCCGGTGAGTGAAAACATACAGCTTTTATGCAGTTGTACGAGACTCGATTGCTAGTCAATCATTCAATTGGAATCTCGGTACAACTGCACGTGAATTAATTAAAGTGCAATTCCCGTGCTCACATATTATTACTTTTACTTGCGTGATGTGATTTGTGCCCTCCTCGTGCCTAAATACAAATCTACAATTTAAACACATGTGAAACACAGACCCGCTTATATCCCGTGTACCAATGCCTATACACCAACATTTACACACAACACGTAACACAAAATACACACAGGGGGGGCACTTTGCCACAAGTACCCTTAAATCACCAATGGCTAAATACCTGGAAGAAATGTTAGTGTTGACCAATTATGAAAATATGTGGTCCAATTAAGTAATTGAGAACTCAGGTGGAACAAAAACTAGAAGCCTCAAAGCTTGACCACCCATGCACCAGCCGTCACATATTAAACCATTTTTTGTTATTTCTCTGGGTTATTAGGAAGGAGAGGCAGTGAAAGAGTTGAAAAAACTCCTGGCTCGGATTGGCTCTCCCAGGCTTTCTGTGTATTCAGGATTAAAGAGTACTTTGTTTATCCCCTAGTATCTGGAATTCCCTGCAAAGATGGACACCCACCACTACAGTATATCTCAAATTGGCCCCAGTAGTCAGAGATCCACCCATTATTATAACTATCATCAGTCAAATATATGAAAGAAACTCAGTGCTGCTCTGTCTCGAGTTTATTGCTCTTTGTTTATCCACAACTTCAAACACTCAATCCTTTGTTATAACTTCTCTTCTATTATATAGAATATCAACACATAGCTGATCACTGACTCCCTCTGCTGGTTTTGCAAAGCAGGAATGAGCAATTTAAAGCCCTGCACTCAATAGAAAAGGTTTAACTTCTCATAGCGGTAGTAAAATGTTGATGGCAGATGAGATACAGATGGACACAGAGCAACACAGAGAAAACTGGTTTCTAGTGATACCTACTGTACATTTGACAGATTTCTATATACTGTAGGTTCTTCAGTGTACTGAAACTGACAAAGGCTCTAAAAAAACAAATACATGTATTTATTATACAGTAGTCAGATTACTGAAAAGGAGCTGTAAACAGTTAGCACTGCCTGATCATTTCTGTGAGTGGTAATCATGGAAACAGATGATTGGTCCAATCCTCTGTGAAACTGAAAAGGCTTGAGGAGGGCGGTCCTACAGCCAGGTAAAGTACTTGGATCATACTTGGAAGTGGCAGGGGCTAAACCAGAAATTGACTAAAATGCATTTCAGCTTCAATGTTTTGTGACAGTGATTTTGATAGTTTTTAAAGTGCCCTAAAAATCGACCACAGACCCTGTATTCAAGAGAATGAACCTCAATAGAACCGAATTTTAGGGTGAAACTCTATCTTGTGTACTGTAACTGTGGACAACACAACATGCTTAGATTATTGTCTACTGCATCTCCTCATGTGAGTGCTGGGTTTTCTATCCTGGTGATACAACTACTGATAGTTTTAAGCAAGTGTTGAAGCTATTATTATTATTATTATTATTATTATTATTATTATTACCCCTACAAGAAGCCATGGGTTGTGACCACAACGACTACAACCACTTTTTTTGTATTGATTTTGTGAATTAAAAGGTCCTGAAACAGGGGTGTTCTGTTACTGAGTGTATCCGCTGAGAAACGAGAGCGTTTACATTTTATTTAATAGGCTATTGCAGTGGCCCTAGTGCGGAAGGACATACACACAGGTGTACATAATACAAAAATGCAAAACAAAACATAGTGGGAAAACAACTAACAAACAAAATGAGGCCACGCTCGGGCCTTGCGCTGCTCCCACTAAAGGGAGGTCCCGCACCAGGAACCTTCTCCCTGCACAAACTAAATAAACTTAGGAGGGATTAAAATCCCCTAAATGCATCCCTCTGCTATGGTCCTAAGGATCCTGGTCAAACACACGGTGGTCCTCAGTCTTGGTTCACTTTCCCTGGATATCCACACAGCCATGAGTCTCCACACTGGTACACAAAGAACAGAACAAAGAAAGTTCTACTTCTTCTTTTTAGGGGCTGTTGGAGCATGCCATCTCAATGTAGATGATGAGCGCCCTCTACCTTTATATATGTACATTTCTGTTTTCCATTATATTTCCTCCCATTTCCCTGTGCTTTTTATAAATGTGACTATACATGTCTCTTTCTCCATTTGTTTTTCTCTCCCTTCTACCTTCAAAATATAATTTACTGCTGTTACTTCAATTCCTATTTCCCTTAATTTTCTGTTTTATGTTTCTTTGCTGAATATGTATTGCATTTCATGAATATATGCTCCATTGTTTCTTGTTTACTACAATTATTACATAACCCATTCTTATGGCTCCCAATCCTGTATAAACGACAATTTAATGTAGTATTTCCTAACCTTAGTCTATTAATATTAGTTTCTGCCTCCCTGTTTTTCCCTTTCCCCATATTTCCCTACTTTGAGTGCTTTTTATAACTAATATAATATAATATAATCTTCCCTTTCTGCTGTTTTCCTATTGTTTTTGACATACACCCATTATGTTTGCTTTAGCCACAGCATTCACCTCTGCAGGACTCAAAGGTATTACCCCATCAACTTTACTATTTACAAGATTTATTTAAAAAAAAATAAAAGGACGTTTCTTAAAATACTTCAATTTAAACCCTTTTTGCAATAACACTAATAGAGATCTGTCCAAAAATATTTCACATGTACAAAATCAACCAAGTTTGCAGCAAGCCATATAAAGATATGATATCTGTAAAAGGGGCCAATGTATATACTCAGAAAGGATCAGCCCTGTAAAGATAAGGTGACCATATGGCTCCGTGTTCAGTGGGACAGTTTGGGATAGTTCAAGTTTTTCAGCTTACAACCCAATGCATTCTGGTGCATTTTACCTGTCTCAGGTACCATTCTCACCTTTAAGAGAAGCAGGACTGCGCTTACCAGAATGCATTGGGTTGTGAGTTGAAAAGCCTGAACTGTCCCAAACTGTCCCACTGAACACGGAGCCATATGGTCACCTTATGTAAAGATATTATGTAAAAGTGAAACAAGACACAATTGGGGCAAACTTGACTCACACTTTTTTATTCATGTTGCTACTAGATCCTGCAGCAATAAAAATGGGGGGCCAAGCTTGCACCAGTTCATTCTGGTTTAACTTAGTCAATTGTATTATATCTTTACAGGACTAATCTTTTTTGTTTATGTAACTTGGCCCTTTTATAGATATCAAATGGTTGGACCCTTTATGCTAACTTGGTGGTTTTGTATATGTGAAATATTTTTGGACAGATTTTATATTTAAAAAAAAAACAGAACATGTTTTTTTGTTCACTTTTTGTCTCCCTATCTCTCCCAATATATCCACATATATAAAAATATTGTTCTGCATGTGATGTCAGAGTGTTAAGAGCTGTCCAGAAAATGATATGAATGATGTTAAAATAACTGGGCTAGCTGTGGCAGCTCTCTAGATTTCCTATAAAGTCTGGTCCTGTATCAGTATTCCCAGTTGTTTTCCTCCATCCTTTATTCTAACTTGGATGAAGTTGTGATGTAGTATTCTGCACTCATATAAGCTATATTTGGTCACTTTATAGTGAATAAAAATACTTATTCACATAACAGCCATAATTTGGAGTTTAAATACCATAGCATGCAAATCCCTCAGCTTACTCAAACAGCACCTCTGAGTTACATCAGTGGGTGGAGACTGTGAGAGCGAGTAAGAAGGGGAGGAGCTGCAATCAGCAGGATCAACGATCAGCTGATCTGTCTGTACTGTCTGTGTAATCCTGTGTGATAGGAAAGGGTTCTAAAATCCAGGCAGAACAGAAAGGTCAAGAGACAAAGACCAGCAGGTGCTGTAGATAAAGAGGTCACTGCAAGATGGCAGGGTATTCAGAATTGTACTTCAATGTGGACAGCGGCTACTTGGAGGGTCTTGTTAGGGGTTTTAAGGCTGGCATCCTCAAACAGATTGACTATCAGAACCTGGTACAGTGTGAAACAGTAGAAGGTAAGGAGCTGCTCTTTAAGCTTTCTGTTGTATTGTGTGGGAATAATAAGCACCAAGTCTGTTTTTCTGTTTATTGCTATCACAGGGTTATTTATAACAAAATATAGTGAACGTAATGAACAAGAGTTTTGCAAAAACTGTGGGCGAGTTTTTTATGGGATGTTATTTGGATGTTGAAATGCTTTGTGTCAATTGTCTGACAGTTTCAACACAGAAATGGCTCCATATAGTGTTGCTTAAAATTTGTGCAGACGACTAAACAATTGCAACTGAAGGTCACTCTGTTTAATGAAGTGAAACTGTGGGGGGGAGGAAACAGCTTTTTCCAACTTGAAACTGGTAAAGGCTGGGGAGATGTAGACTCACACCACAAAACAGGAAGATTGATGTGTAAAGACTTGTGACAGGCAGCACAGTCATACATACACTTCGTACAGTTGAAAAGATAATTAAAGAATGATTATTCTCAGTAGATTTGTTATTTCATGTGGTAGATAAATCAGAAAATAAATGAAATTAACAAATACCTGTTCTGGGTTGCCACATCTATTGAAAAGGATAAAAAAAAACAATAGCAGCCAGGAACCAATAGAGTGTATTTTCCAAAATAATCTCATCAGAGAAACCTTTCATGACTAAAGTGAATGATGTCAGCCACTGGTTCATTGGAACAAATGTTGAGCACTGGAACTGTTCAGGCAAAGCACTGTGCCACCTCTGCTGCTTTACCGCGGCAAACCATCTTTAATTACCATATTTTACCATGGGTTCTTTGCCATATTTGCATGTGCTTAGATCTACAGATGATAACTAAGCAAAAAAGTCTTATTTTTCTGTAATGTCTGTGTCTTGAGGACTGTAGGCTATCAACCAAAATTGAATACTTTGTATATGGCATTCTAAATACCTCAGTTACCAGTGTAGGTTTGGCATTTTCTAATGTGTACTATATACTAAACAAGATGTGCTCCGTTTGTTTGCATAAAACATATTTACTCTCATTGCTACAACTGAAACTGACCATTCTTAGTTCTAGTAAGAGAAATGCAGACTAGCATTAGCCAGTTCAGGTTCACTCCTGCACCAGAGTAAGTCCTTATCTTTGTATCTACACATTATGTTATGGGTCAGGTAAAGTCAGTGTTTTTAGTATACAGACTGTTACATTCTATGCATAATAAATATCTGCTCCAAGAACTGAAATTGAAACATAGCATACCATAGTTGTCTTATGCTATTTAAATGTACGGTAGGACATTTATTGTAATAAAAAATAGATAGGTTGTAGTTTAAGCTATGGGCAACAAAACATTTGCTCCTAAGCAATCATTCTTCGTGCTTTGATGGACACTATAAAATACATTTTAATCATGTCTTGGGGCACACGCATATATTATGTAATTTTCCAATTTCAACTACGTATGGAATGATTTAGTGAAACTACAGAGCAAGTCAGTGACAGAATTAAATATGAGTTCTGAACGGGACTGTGCATGTTTGGGGAGCTCATCTAGACTTCAATACCCGTGGACCAATGAAGTAGTGTTCTGTATACTGTATAGGTGTAAGAGAATGTATTTGGCTTTGAACATCATAACACTAAATACCAATACATATTGCAGAAGGTAGAGTTTCAGTGCTCTTACTTTCTCAAATTGCTTGGGTAGTGGAGAATTGGTAATGCATCTTAATTATGGCCTGTGCTAAGTGAAGTTAACTTTAAAATATATCATTACAAGAAAATCTACTATTTCTTTTTTCAGATCTGAAGCTACACCTCCAGAGTACAGATTATGGCAACTTTTTAGCAAATGAAACTGGTCCACTTACAGTGACCACGATTGATGACAAACTGAAGGAGAAGCTGTTAACTGAGTTTCGATACTTCAGAAACCATTCCTTGGAACCACTGGCAACTTTCCTCAACTTTATCACGTAAGTTGAATGAACTCTCTGATTTACATCAAACTTGTATTCGCTAAATAAAACTCATAATTGCCTACTTTAACAGTTCCCTTAAGCACTAAACATTTGGAAAAAGGAAGCAGGCTTATTCATGGTCTGATTTTAGTTAAGGGTATTATTGTCGAAGGAAAATATTCCTTACAGGGCTAAACAAGTGCAGCTAGACGATCACCTGACATGAGTCATGTGATTAGGTACAGTGTGACATGATTATTCATGTCTCTATGACCCTGTATAATTACTGGGCAGTACTTCTGTCCCATAGTCACTGATTTTCCAGTTCTGATATTTAACTTCAACATTTTAGAGGAATTATTTACCATTGAAAAGGTTGATGTTCTGTCAGAGACTGGTTTCCATTGCCTGCACTACATAATGTCATGCTTCCTGGCTATTTGTTTGTTAATTTCTGTTATCTATTCAAAGTGATTTCTCCTGTTTGTTGTGCAATGCATGCAATTACAATACTGCAGGGGAACCATGAAATTGCCACATTATGTACTTTTTTTCAAATCAGTTTTAAGCCAAAAAAGCAATCGGAAATGTTCTGATTTTAGAAACACAATTTGCTAAAGTAGTAACCTTTACACAGCTCTAAATCCTCTATTATACAACGTCTTAAGGCCTCTACACACCGGACGTGCGACATACACACGACATACCATACCATGACAAAAAAAAAATAAAAAATGTATGCAGTTCACACTGCCTGCGATGCGACGGGCGACACTTTTGTGTCACTGAAGCGATGCGAAAAAAAATTGGATAGGTGTCTATTTTTGCAATTTTGTCGCACGGCAACAAGGGAACTGACCAATAAGGAACAGCTTCCCTTGTGCGCCTTCAGTAAACAATGACGGAAGCGGCTGGCAGCCCGTTTCCAGGGAACTGGATATAGCTGGTGTGTATGATTCGTTTACCTTACTGAAATAAGTATTCTGAAAAGCTAATATGTATTCTACATTTTATCGCAGGACAAATCACATCGCGTCCCGTGTGTGG
This sequence comes from Acipenser oxyrinchus oxyrinchus, assembly GCA_030684275.1. Lineage (NCBI taxonomy): Eukaryota > Metazoa > Chordata > Actinopteri > Acipenseriformes > Acipenseridae > Acipenser > Acipenser oxyrinchus. Next base: position 11,218,689 of record CM060250.1, on the reverse strand, counting down.
AGGCCTTTATACTTGCCACACTAATTATTTTGACCTTCAACATCTCTTTAACTGTGTGGTGTCAAAGGCTTGTTTGTTGGGTTTTTTTTCAATTGATTTGTTATTAATATTAAAACCAGGCACTCCAATTCACTTAAACCTTGTTAAGGGAAATCAGTTTTATGAATTGACCTACTCTAAATATATCAATGATAATAACGCAATATGCGAGAAACCTAGAACCACTAAAAATGATTGCGCACCATACAGTAGTAAGGAGAATGTTTTTGTTTTGTTTTTTTAAAGAAAAAAAAAAATAAAACAATAAAAATGACATCTGCAGCTACTGCCTTACTTCAATACATTGTTGTTTGTTTTAGCTTCAGTTACATGATTGACAATGTGATTCTGCTGATTACTGGCACTCTGCGTCAGCGGCCCATAGCTGAGCTGGTTCCAAAATGTCACCCTTTGGGAAGCTTTGACCAGATGGAAGCTGTCAGTATTGCTCAGACTCCTGCTGAGCTCTATAATGCCATACTTGTCGACACACCTCTAGGTAAATATATATATATATAGTGAATATTTCGTTTTTCTCTTAACTATAAACTCAGTGGACCATAGGAAGTGACAGTGTTGACTGCTTTGTGGCTACAAGCACAGCAACACAACAGCTGTATCATGGTGTTTAGACTACTATCATATCTTCTGGAGGTAACAAAGAAACCCAAACCAATAGAAATAATATGCAATGTGGTCTTCCACCAAATACAATATAAGTAAGATGTAGTTGACTCCCGCTTCTTGTACCGCTTTGTATGGCAAAGATCACGTGAGTGAATTTGACTTCCATCTTGAAGATGAAGTTCTGGGAATCAGTTAGTATTTGAAACCCGGTGAGCACTGATGGGCCACATGTTCTTATGTTCTTATGATAAACCTGTGTGGCCACTAGGTGCCACTGTTTTTCCAAAATTGTACCCAAACAGGTTTAGCACATCATTGGATTAAATGGTTCACGCATTCTTTTCAAGTCAGGATCATAAATATATATAGTGATATTTGTTACATACCAGAATTTGTTCTGGTATGTAAATGTGTTTAATGTATGGAATATGTTGGGGTTGACAATTGCTACCCTTCCACTCCCATAATGCCACATCATACATTACGAAGTATGAATCTATTTACTGAAACAAATGTCTTTGTTCTGGTGTGTAAATGTGTTTAATGTATTGAATATGTTGGGGTTTGCAATTGCTACACTTCCACACCCATAATGTCACTAATAGATATGTGAGTAATAGATGAAACCCCTAAAATTTACTGGTTTTCATTTTAGCTCAGTTTTTCCAAGACTGTTTATCTGAGACCGACATGGATGAAATGAATGTTGAGATCATGAGAAATAAGCTGTATAAGGTATGTTGGTGTCTGTTTACTACATCCTGCCATAGCTGAGCTTTCACCCTTCTTTATCAGATAGGAGATCCAGTCATGCCATCCCCAAAGGTAATTAAAGAGGCAGTATCACCGTTTAACCTTCAGAGTGTTGCGCATGGATTATTTTTCCGTTACAAACAATTTTACCTTATGCAACGACTCAAGCAAACTTGGGGAATTGTTTGTTTTTTCAGAATGGTGTTTCCGTTAGGCTGACAGCATCTTTTCAGTAAAAAAGGTGGTATTTTCTAGCTATTTGTCCGTCAATGCAATGCACTTGTCTTTCAGTACACCTTTCTTGGGCTGTATGAGAACTGTATCGACATAATTTAAACTTAAGCTGTAATAAGACAATTATGGTTTCATATGATACCATACATGATGTATTTTACAGTGTGGTAAACACAACAGTAACATTGACATTTGTAGCATGCAAAATTAAAGTTTTTGGGTTTTTTTTAGTCTTATATAGAATCCTTCCATAAATTCTGTAAAGAACAGGGAGGCGCGACCGAGGAAACAATGTGCCCCATTCTTGAGGTAAGTATAAAGTTTAGTAATGAAGACAACAGGGCAGGTTTTCAAAGTGTTTATTCCAGCCTGGGATTTACTGCTGGTTCTCATTTTGGTACATGAAGATGGATTTATGTCCTTTCAAAAAACAGAAGTCATTTACTGACTGGAGTGCAAGCTCAAACACTTAACTAAAGAGACTTACAATTAAGAGTCAATATTACTGGACTGCAGGATATTAGTTAATGACCGATTTAAAAAAAATAAAGAATAAAGTCATTCCTGGATATCACAAATAAAAGTGAAAAAAAAAACTGACAAAAAAGTGGATGGATTGTAATGTCCTTTCGCAAAACCTCCCACTACTATTGAGTTTTTAGGGATTTACACCTATGCAATGTATTATTCTAGTTAAGCTGCAAAGTTACTTTCAATCAATAGGTAGCACTGTGGTAGTGCACGTTTGCAGATTTATAAGGTATAGAGATGGCTTTTTCATTCACTGTGGCCAGGGGGATATCAAAGGCTCACAGAAAACAGGGAGCTCTGTTAACACTGCAGACATGTATACTGAAGAAGTCTAGGAAAGATAACATACTTCTTTTAATATCATATTTTCTCTAATCCATTGTTTCTGCTTGGATCATTATTTTTGTTTTAACACAGTTTGAAGCAGACAGACGTGCCTTCATAATCACAGTGAACTCTTTCGGGACGGAGCTGAAAAAGGAAGACAGGCAGATGCTGTTCCCAACTTGTGGAAAGCTTTACCCAGAAGGCTTACGTAGGCTGGCCAATGCAGAAGACTATGAGCATGTGAAGGCCACTGCTGATTACTATGCTGTAAGTCACATGATTGGCTGCTGTTTGCAGAGATAACTGTAAGAATCAGTAAACTGCAAGGTCTGTGAATTGGGGGAACTGTAGCCTTACATCAGACATGTGTAAAAAAAATAAAAAAAATATATATATATATATACACAGTCCATTTTAAAGATCTAATCAACAAGAGGTAAAAATCCTGACACTGAATAGTAGTCCTTCTAATGTTTACCCCCAGGAGTGGTTTCGTAAATTCATCAATAGAATAAAAACACAGTGAAAAGATGAGCGTTTGAGTAGCTTGCCCACTGTTGAGATATTTAACTGACAAAAATCAGATTCAGTTACCAAACAAATATAAACCACACATTTCACGGATTATTGCTCCATTTCAGATATTATTAAAAGAGTGACGAGGGACCATTTCATGCTATTTTTTTATGACTGTATGTGCTGTATTTCCGCACAGGAATACAAATTTCTCTTTGAAGGATCAGGACGAGGTCCGGATGAAAAGACACTCGAAGATAAATTTTTTGAACATGAGGTGAGACATATATATATATATATATATATATATATATATATATATATATATATATATATATATATATATATATATATATATTTTCCAATTCTTGTTTATGTTTATGTTTTCATTACATCTTGACGTTTCTACTTTTGAACAAGTCTGAGCTCAGCAAGGCTCATAGCAATATATCCTTTACTATGTACCATTGCAATTCTTCTTGTCTTCTTATTAGTTCCTTGCAAGGGCTTTATGCAGCATCAACGTGAGACTAGAGAGACTAATTTAATGATTATTCTAACCTTCAACACCTGTGCCATGAAAAACAAAACCAAAACAAGAATTGGAAACCAAATACCATGAATGATACATGGATGAGAGAATGTACACACTATTTATTTTCTTTTTAACCATCACAAAGCAGGGTCAATTAATAGTATGAGGATGGCAACAGCAAGGTAACATTACAGCACGTTTCTCATGTTAAACATGTATACAGCATACAGTAAACATTTATGCTGTGAACTACAGTTTGTCTGTGGAAAACTCAACAGGATCAAGAATTGATTTAGTTCTTATATTTCTGTTTTCAATCTTAAAGCAGCATGAGTAAAATGGAGCCTCTTTCTTAGTTGAGAGCCAATGAGAAACACTGTATAAATCAAAGTGGTGCAAACAAAAAGGATACGCCTCTTTGAAAACAAGAGTCTGTAACTCATGGGGCTAAACTGGTGAACAAAATGAAATAACAAATAATAAATGACTAAGATACAATGATGAATGCTTTTACCATATTGTTTTGTCCGATAGTTCCCTCTCATCGTCCATTTATAACAGACAAGCCTAAATAATTGCATACTAGACTTTTTTCCGTTCAGTGCACTTTTGTTTCCTACTTAAAATGCTTAGACATCATAGACATGCTTCCTCAATGCACTGACCCGATGCCAAGGCTTGTGTATTATGGTACATTGGAATTGTAAACATCATAACCTCTACAAAACATATGAGAAATACAAGTGTCTTTGTTATACAGTATATTGGTATTTGTCACAGGGCTACCTCTTATCGTTTTAGGAGGACTGTCGCATGCATTCTTTGAAGGTAAAACCTACAACAACAAAGACAGCAATCCTAAATGATAAGAGGTTGCCCAGCAACACATATAAACAAATTAAGTTGTGTTACTGCAAATAGAATTGCTATTATTTTTATTTTATTTTACTGTAATATGTTCAATATCATCTATGTCTGAAATAAGAATGTATTGAATCACAGTGCTAGTTGAGAACATACAATGATAAAACCATACTGTAAAGAACAGTAAAGGTATTAACACTTGTGTAAAGAATTACCTAAATGAGTGCCACTATATTATTATTATTTATTTCTTAGCAGACACCCTTATCCAGGGCAACTTACAGTTGTTACAAGATATCACATTATTTTTACATACAATTACCCATTTATACAGTTGGGTTTTTACTGGAGCAATCTAGGTAAAGTACCTTGCTCAAGGGTACAGCAGCAGCGTCCCCCACCTGGGACTGAAAACACGACCCTCCGGTCAAGAGTCCAGAACCCCGAACCACTACTCCACACTGCTGCCTGTATTTGTAACTTAAGATAGTGTGACCAAAATGCATAAAAGCATAGTATAACCATGTAGAAACTGCAGAATCACTGTTTAAATGTGTCAGGGTAAACTTGAGGGAAGCTCTTGAGTTTGGGCTGAACTGAATGCATACGGGTGGCAATGCTGGGAATGGAGCCATGCTCTGTTGTATGTGAGTTCTATTATCAGAACACAGGCTAGGGAAGTGATTGTTGCACATATGTGAGGAAAATGGGTTTTAAAAAGCTAGCATGCATTTAAAATGGCATTTTGTAAATGACCTGTTTCCTCTGTCTCTGTCAGGTCAAGCTGAACACTCTAGCCTTCATGAACCAGTTCCACTTTGGAGTGTTCTATGCCTACATCAAGCTGAAGGAACAAGAATGCAGGAACATCGTCTGGATTGCTGAATGCATAGCTCAGAGACACAGAACCAAGATTGATCATTACATTCCTATTTTCTAAATCAGAAAATCAACGAGCAGAACATTTGACATGTTCATTTTCACGTGAAATATTTCTAATGTAATAAATATTAATTTAAATACTAATATGGTAACACAAGGAACCTATGTGTTGTGATCTAGCAGTGTAATATTTTGTATTAGCCCTGTGCTTATATGTGGCCAGGTTAAATTGGCAATCAGTCATCCAATTTAACCTGACCACATTCCATACATGGTTTTCATTCCCCTCCAATTTGGTCAGGCCTTCCATTGAACCGTACACATTTTCACATGTTTGGTTGGCCTGCACAACTGGAGAAAAACTAAACAGCAACTCACCTTGGCACAGGCTTTCCCCCAGCCTGTGCCATCAAAACACATGACAGGGACCACTCACCCTGCCACACCAATGTTTGTTGGTTCTTTGCTTATATTCTTTTTTATGTCAATCTGGAATATATAGATATTTCAAAGACTGAAATCAGACCATGTGACCAATCGCAATGTTACCAGAGAGCATGACTTTATCTATAGCATTGTACAATACATTAAATATTTGTATATCCTTAATTAATGTCAAAAAGGAGTAAATCAGCATATTCTTAACATTTGTACAGACAAAACGGACAAAAAAGATCCAAACATTTATTATTATTATTATTATTATTATTATTATTATTATTATTATTATTATTATTATTATTATTATTATTGTTTGAGTACTGACACTTTTCCTAATAAAAGTAATCTATAGCATCTTTCCACTGCTCAAACCCTGTTTTGGAAACAATTGCTAAAACAACTGATTATCAATCTACAAGTTACTGTATAAACAAACTGGTTGCACATCCTATGTGTTCCTATAGTGCAGATTCTTTATCTTGTATTGTGACTCAGAAGGTCTGGCTGTCCTGGTGGCAGATAGAATAACTGTACTGGCCTGCTGAATGACACATCTCATCACATGAGCACCAGCAGATACAATACTGTAGTGTTCCTGCTGTAACAAGTGACCTGGATTGATGTGGAAAGAAATGCGGCAGATAGCTGACTCTGGACTTTACCCAAGGCAGTCTAATAAACACAGAACATAAAACTATAGTGTCTTTCATGCGATTGCCACTTTGAAACAGGACTTTAGTTCTAATACAACAGATGCTGCCTCACACTCTAATGAAAACACACACACATATATATATATATATATATATATATATATATATATATATATATATATATATATATATATATATATTTCAGCCACTCTTACAGTGAAAGTATAAAAAAGGAATAAGCTGTACATAAATGTGATGCAAAGGCATTCTCATAAAATGTGCATTATATCCATGACTGCATGTGAATAGCCTGAATGAAAGTGAACAGATTTACCTGAATGCAAACCCCTTTCTTAACTTGCCCATCTTTTTAAAGATACTTGATATGTGAAATTAAATATCAGTATATTTTGAAATATGTATATGTTAAACATATGTAACAACGGTGTAAAGTCAATTTTTAGAACTTTGAATCAATCATTTTGTTTTAGCGATTATATAGACAGTAGCCAGAAAGAGTTTCAAGACATAAAACCATTTTCTAAATTTTATATTAGAAAACGTAACTCTATGTTATACGTTACTCTTCTTAAACAGCAGCAGTCTATTTAATATTAAATCAATTGGTTAAATATACAGTAAATGTACAATCATTGCTACTATGTCACCATGTGATCTAAATGGGCATGGTCCTGCAACCACTTGCACCAGTAAGGGCTGTAAAGTACATCTTAAAGCTCTTCCTTATATCACAGGAAAATAAAAAATAAAAAATTACTTTCCAAGAGGCGTCTTTGCTGTATGATAACTATTACTTTCAAAACAGTTATTATGTTAAAATATTGTACAATAAATGTAAAACCTAGAAAACTTACAAGAAACTATAACTTTACAGATGTAAAAAAAAAAAAGCTTACAAAAAACACCTATTGCTGTTAATACCGTACGAAAACCACATATGACAGAAGATACAAACACCAGACATTTCAGGATTTTTCAAACTGGATCAAAACAATGTCAGAACTTTTCTGTTCAATATATTGGGCTTGTTGGCCGTTATAATAACCGCACCAAAATGTAATCCCAGTGCAGTCGCTAAGGTAGAAACAAACTTACTAGAACTGCAGTAGACATTATACAGGAAACATAGATCAATGCAGTCGCTAAGGTAGAAACAAACTTACTAGAACTGCAGTAGACATTATACAGCAAACAAAGAATTTGTATCACAGTCCAATAAAAGCTCAAAGTACAATGCCAGCTTAAAACAGGCCTTTTGCATGAAGTTGACTTTATACTTAGATTTTACCATTCCAGTCTCGCTAATCTTGGCAATAAATTATATATCCTGTCCTAAGTGCTTGACACCCCAAATACTCCTGATGCTGCTGCGTGCAACTAGTACTGCAGTGCCTGGTTCTGAAAGTGCAGTCTTTACATCACTGAACAGAATCTTGAGAGGAACTGCCAGGAGCCAACCCTTAATGTGGGTCAAATGATGTTGCCCATTAATCACAGTTTTTGTTATTGCACATTATATATCTCCAACACAACTCACTTCAATAATCTCCAACACAACTAATAATTATTTGTATCTATGACAGCAACACATGAAATATCACATTGTAAATGATTTATGTTTGTGTTTGAACTAGGGTTCCCAACTCTGATTTACAAAAAAAACCCGGGACACCAGAGTAATTTCGTACAAAAAAAAAAGCTGCCTCAAAAAGACAACAATCCAGACAAAACCAGAACGGACTGCAACCCTAGTTTGAACCAAAATATAATTAAAATAATCAAATAAATAAATATAACCCTAAGAATGTGACTTGGGTACCAACTATGCGTGATGACGTCTTCGAGCCGGCGCTCTCCGCCTGCTACGTACAGTTTACTGCGGCGTGGGTCTGCTGCTTGTGTGAGATGGCATTCGGAGCTAGGTGCAGAGTTTGGGACTGAAACAGAAGCGCGCAGTGAGACTAGTGCTGCTGTAAGTGTAACCTCAAAGACAGCTAGGGAAAGATCCGGTGGGGAGTTACGGCTGCACACCACGGTAAGGGCCAGAAGACTCCATACATCACGGCAATGGTCACAATTTAAGACTGGTGTAAATCTTGATAAGGTGTATAATTTTGATGACCTGACTTCCTTCCTGTTTTGAATTTTGGCGACTGCGAATCTGCGATCGCAGAGAGTTGTTTGTGTGTTTTGCGCTGTCGAATTGGATAATAAGATGGCGGGTGTACTACTGGTCACTGTTTTGTGCACGGTACATTGTGGGCCGCCTCAAGTGTTGATAAGGTTGTTTTTCACCCCTGGTTTTATACAGTTTGTCCCGAAGCGAATCTTAACATAATTGTTAGTTGAGAGTTGGATTTGTTTAGTCTTGTCTTGTAAATTACAGCCTGACAGCTACCCCGGTGTTTGAGTACAAATATTTTGTTTTACAAAGTGAACTTTATGACCTGGCTTGCCTCCTCAGCACAGTTGTGGTGCATGTGTTTTTCTGTATAGCTCTAGGGAACACCGCATGCTTGGCCACTTAACGTGATTTCTCAATCTGCAAAAACGGCGATTTTGCAGGCGTATAGGTATTTGATACTGAAGTGTCTTAAAAATACGTGTATTTCTGACATGAAGGAGACGGACCTCGCTTTATCATACGCAGTGTGCGTAATGGTTGCCCTAAGGAAAACAAACTTGTTCTTTTCAACAAAGCAAGGTTGTAGAGCTGTATAATTTGCTGGTCCGTTGCTTTGTATTTTGTTCTACATTAGGTAACTTCTTACTGCCTTGTGATGCATGATGCGAGAACGAGAGTTCAAACTCTTGTTAATTTTTCTTTGTTGATTTAAACATGCATACAGTTTAATACTGGTGGTGGCAGAGCGATGTATCAGTACGGTTTTATGGAATTAAGCACAATCTTTACAGCACTCAGTAGTCGATTAGTGAACAACAACAACGTTTGAAGTTCATATTGGAGATGGGTGTCTTGACCATGGTGCTGTAAATACAGTACTTCACTCAAGTCACAGCTCCGTATCTCAAAGAATTCTGGATGAACAAAAACGGTTGCAATTTACCAAATTTGCGTAATTGTGTGATGACAACCTGACGTATTGCATTGCTTGAAGTATAATATACAGTAACGGTTTCTTAAATGTGTGTTTTTCGAATCATTACTTTAGTAGTGCACTACAATAGAAGCCATGTATTGCATGAAATCAAATACAAATATGGGGCCTGTTTCACAAAAGTCCTGCGGTTGCGATTTGCTAGCGATGAGGTTGCGAGGACTCAGAGGTCGGCGCTGCGTGTGTTTCATAATGCAGAAGTGCCATCAGTTGCGCTCACTCTTGCGGTCAGCGATGTGTGAAATCACTAGGTAATCAATTTTAAATTTAAGGCACTGACCGATTAGGTAAATACACAATAGCAGGGTTGCAAAGGAAAGCTTTTTTTTAAAGGGGGGAAAAAATGATACAATTATTGAAATGGCTGGTCGACACAAATGTATTTTATATGGCAAGTTTTCTGGAAGTTTTAGTTACGAAGAAAAAAAAAAGTTGCAGATGATCACTGATGCAGTAAACAGTGTTGGGGAGGAGCAAAGAACAGTAGCCAAAATAAGAAAGAAATTGATAGACTAGCGAAAAAGAAGAGAGGTGAAAAAGCTGTAACGTTGATTGAGGAAAACCAAAATACCTCACTGTCGACAAGAGATTTTGAGCTGTGTAGAAGTGACAGGCTGTACTCTGAAGTTCTATACCTACAAAAGGAAAGCCCTTCAGCAGTGTAGAAAAAAAAAATCAACGTGGAGCAGTAAACGTATGTAAAGAAAAATGTATTGATCTGTTGTCTTTACTTTTCTTTCTACACAGTCGAAAGTGGGCTTTTGGACGAAACGTATATAGCGAGCTAAGCACACTCGCTACCTGGACACTTACATTAGTCTTAGGGCATGCCTGATAATCAGGTTGCGTTTAGCCTCATTATTTAAACATGTGGGGCAGGTGCAACAAAGCTTTGTTATTGCTGTGGTGAACTATAGCTGAGACGAATTGAAGTTGTATTATTATTATTATTATTATTATTATTATTATTATTATTATTATTATTCACGTAATTGCTGACGGCATTGTCACCAGTTTAAAGCAAGGCAGCCTGCCCAATACTGCTGTTATCATACTGAATAAATCGGGACTTTTGGTATATGATTGCATTTAATAAATAAACCGTGTTTATTTTTACAACTTGGCCTTGCCTCAGTTACTGTTATTTTTCATCCACATAACTTTGGGTTACACATCATTAAATAATTAATTTTGTTTTGTAGTTATTTAAACCTTTTGTATCTCTCCAAATAAATAAATACATAAATAGTATATTATTATTATTATTTATTTCTTAGCAGACGCCCTTATCTAGGGCGACTTACAATTGTTACAAGATATCACATTATTTTTACATACAATTACATTATTTTTTACAAACAATTACCCATTTAAACAGTTGGGTTTTTACTGGAGCAATCTAGGTAAAGTAGCTTGCTCAAGGGTACAACAGCAGTGTCCCCCCACCAGGGATTAAACCCATGACCCTCTGGTCAGGAGTCCAGAGCTCTAACCACTACTCCACACTGCTGCCCTGTGGTATACTGCAGTTATACCTCCATTTCAGCTCTATATATGTATGTATGTATGTGTATGTGTGTGTATATATGGAATTAAGTACAATCTTAAAATTCCATATACACACACAGGGCAGCAGTGTGGAGTAGTGGTTAGGGCTCTCAACTCTTGACCGGAGGGTCGTGGATTCAGTCCCAGGTGGGGGACACTGCTGCTGTACCCTTGAGCAATGTACTTTACCTAGATTGCTCCAGTAAAAACCCAACTGTATAAATGGGTAATTATGTGTAAAAAATAATGTGATATCTTGTAACAATTGTAAGTCGCCCTGGATAAGAAATAAATAATGTAATAATATATATATATATATATATATATATATATATATATATATATATATATATATATATATATATATATTCTGGTGAATATCTGCAAAGGTTTTCTGAAACCCAATGTTTTATTTGCGAGGTGCTTGCTTACTCGATGAAATTGCTTTACCTGATTTTTAAAAGGATTTTGGACATGTGTATGTTCTGTACATACATTATACCAGAGTTTTGGTAGTCTCAGACTTGGGTGACATGGAAAAGTAATGCATACACTAGAGTTAGACTTTGCTCTACAGAAGTGGATAACGTTATTAGTGTCATTAAAAGATTTAAATCTTTACATACTGTAACCTAACCTTATGTTTTGGTTGCCAGTGTAATCTCCTGGCATTTTATTTATTTTGTTAGTTAAACTAGGGGAATGAGATCAGCTCCTCATGTACATGGGAACTTGGTATCAACACTATCAGCAGAAGTTTTTGTGAATATCAGAGTCTGTATATACATGGATGGGAGTGTCTGTGTGTCACTTCTATTTTTGCATTCATTTGTAGAATGGGTTATAATTGTGATCAAACGTTCCATTGCTGATTTGCTATTCTGGGTCATTTCTCGGGCTGCAGCAAAGTGTACATTTTGACCTTCGAAGGTTCGGAACACATTTCCGAAGGAAGGTTCGAACCTTTGATGGTACTCGTTTGCATAATTTACTGGTGACGTCACCATAGCTACTTGTTTATATTTGATTGAAAATCCTATTATTTTACGAGTAATCCATATAAATGGAATAAAACATTCACATGTACTTTATTCTATATATTGTAAAAATACGATATATAGAACAGTAATCATGTTTTTATAATTTAAATAAAAATACAAGCTGTTTATTTACATGTAATTGAAGATGTTTGCGATGCATACTGTAGCGGAGGGCTGCAGCAGAATAAAAGAAGACAGCACAGGATGCAGCTCAAAGCAGTTAAAACTGCTATTTTCATTGAAAGTGGAACAGTAGGCAAAAGGACGCTCTTTTTAGCATAAGGATAAGTAGCTCAGTAGGCAGCGTCAGCGACAGCGACACAGCTACGCGCAGGTAGCTCATAAATAGAGATTCCCCGAGCCCTGTTGACTCACACACAAGGGCACATTTACATACACACTGATCAATCGCTCAGACCCTCAGTCCCGCGCAAACAGCTGACTGGCGGAACCGAACACAAATCATAGTGTAGCCAACACAGACCCCTCTCTCATACAGCTGCACTGTGCATGTGACGCCCTGGGTAGTACACTAGCACTGCCTAGACATGAAACACACTTCCACTCACAGACTCACGCAGGGTGACACACACACAAACGACGGTGAAGAGAGGACAGCACACACACACACACACACACACACACACACACCAATAACACTAACACTCCTGCTCCCCTCCCAGCGTCCAGTCCCAAGCAGTGCAAACTGACCTGCCATTACAATACAGTAAGCTTGCATTATACAGCTGCAATGAACTTGCAAAACAAAGCTTTATTTAACAGCAGGTTAGCAGTCACATTTTACTAGTACTAAAAAAATTAATACTAATAATAATAATATTAATAATATGTTCTTACGCTTGTCAAGTGACCCCACAGATTGGTTATGCCTCCATGATACGAGTCGCTGGCACAGTTTGCATTCAAATTTTTTTTTTTTTTTTGGTTGTTTGGACATTTAACAAAAAAATCCCAAACAGCAGAGGGTTTTCGAGACATTTCTTTCAATGCAGCTTACGCTAGACAACGCTTTGCTGTTGAGATGGCGAATGAAGAAATTAAAGGTTTGCTTCTGGATAACACGAGCTGGAGGGGGGAGGGATGGATGGTGCTCAGTTTTCGAAATTCAAATTATTAGTGTTAGCGTATATTTTGTATGTTTCAAACATATTCTACCATAACACTTATCTTACACTGTCTTGTACACGAGGTATTCAGTAGATATTTTACTGAAGCACTACAACCGCTATAGGTACCCCCCAGTGCTTTGGATTATATACCCTGCTCCATACACTGCAGCGGCGCTGTATAGAGTTGCTCCGTATAACTATTTGGTAGCAGATTTTATACAACAACTTTTGTTTACGGAGTATGCATTATACAAATCTAAAGATATTGCATGCGAGTAACATTTATTGTGTGTTTTATAGTATTCATATATTGTCAAACTGTTTCTGTTAACAGGAAAAAAAACCCCAAAAAACCCCACAGTGCATCAATGGCGTCTGACGAATCTTCAAAGGTTTAAAACAATCTTCGAATCCCTGGCTAACGAACAAACCTTCGAACACATCCCTAGTCATTTTGTGATAAATCAGGACACTTAAGGGTCATTTTAACACGATTCTGTCACCAGATTTTAGTGAAACTTGTTACCTTTGATGTTTTTTTTTTTTTTTTAAACCCATTTCAGAATTAAGTACTAAATACCCTGACTGTTTTTCAATCAGTCTGCTTGACTTAGATTTCACAGAGCAAATTCTGACACCTTTGGGCGATGAGTGTTGAAACTGGTGCTCAGGAGTGGAATAAAGTGAATGACTTTAAAATAAGATCATTCATATCCTGTGTAGAGTATATGACACTCATTTCTGATTTGGACTGATTGAGAAGTCAAATTTGCTGATTTCCTCATCAGATTCGTGCACCCAAGTGGAATATAAACCCAGTTTTACTGACCAGAGGATGATAGATGGAGAAGCTTCCCTTTTTGGCTGGTGCTTGCAGTCTGCCACAAAACACTGCAATACACGGCTAACTAGCTTTAACTTGTATTAAATTAAAGTATGACTACTTACTGTAGAAATCACATTGATGTTTATGTAGGACCCTGGAAAAGGGTCAAAGTTATTAACGTAGATTATATACTCTACTTAAGACTTTCAATGTAATACTGTGTGCCGTCTGCTAAGGCTGTGTGGTCCAGTGGTTAAAGAAAAGGGCTTGTAACCAGGAGGTCCCCGGTTCAAATCCCACCTCAGCCACTCACTCATTGTGTGACCCTGAGCAAGTCACTTAACCTCCTTGTGCTCCGTCTTTCGGGTGAGACGTAATTGTAAGTGACTCTGCAGCTGATGCATAGTTCACACACCCTAGTCTCTGTAAGTCGCCTTGGATAAAGGCGTCTGCTAAATAAACAAATAATAATAATACTGTTGTAGCTCAATTTTGCCAGAACGTGTCGCCATGAGAGGCACTCAGATCGATGAGCCAACTATACAGCTGGTGAGTGCGTAGGAGTAAAAAGTTTCAAAGTGAAAGCAAACGCAGAGTTAACCCATTCATTAATGCCTATATTTATTATCCTCCCCTACTGTTGCTCTGGTCTAATATACAAAGAAAATATGGCTGTGTTTTGGGATGTGTGGCAAAGTGGTTTGTAGTGCACAGGTGTAGAGGTGATGCAGTGCTTAGTCATCTTAAGTACCGTGGCTATTTAAACATAGATAATCGCAGTATGTCTTTATGGTTATTTGTAGGTGTGTGTGCTTTTTATCAGCATTTTGTTTAACTGTCAATAATATTACTTGACCACAGTTTTACAGCAACTGATTATGCAGCAAAAGATCTGACCGGTACATCTTGTAGCTCATGAAGTGATAGGTTTCAAATCGATCTTCTAAGTCAGTGCATAAGAGATTTTACAATGCTATAACATATACTCACAGTATTTCGTACACTTCGAGTAAAAAAGACAATCTTACATAGAAAATGTAGGTTGTTTGTTTTAAAAAAAAATGTTATACAATTTCATAACTCTGCTGTACAGTTACTGACTCGGTTACTGTATTTGATTGTACAGTTCAGCCTTCATCACCAACGTCTCTTGTAAGTTCGAAACTGATTGGTCCATCGCTATTCACGGTGTCCATGGAAACATAAGCCCGGAAACTAAATGCCCTCAGAGAAGGAATGTTTTGGGTACACTATACTGCAGTATGCAAAACTCAGAAGTCAGGTATAAGCATCGCTAGCTGGTAATATCTTGAGTGCCACTATATGTTGTCAGAATTGCATGTAGCCTACTGTAGTTCATTATGGATTGATAATTTCATGTGGTAGTGCACAACCTGTGTTAATAAATAAAGGGATCAACAGGCAACAAACAGGTTGTGTTGTGAAAATGGCAGGATGGCCTATTCCTCACATAAATAAAGCACTAAGGGAAAGGCATGCAATGTACTGTAATTGGCCAACACAACAGCATCTGCTTTTTAATTACAAGAAAACAATTTTGAACATGATTTTTGTTCGGCATGAACAATTCCTGGTAATGGATTTACATAAGTGATAAACACTTTTTTTTTTTTTTTTTTTTTGAAAAGCTCATCGTATAGGTCAGAAATATGATTATGTAAAAACTATAAAAGCAACACTGAAAATATCTAAATATTAAACGTGTTTCAAATAAAAGGGAGGCATGATGTCGTGTTCTGCGGTATATCGATACCCTCTGCTGCTGAAGAGCTGCAGAAAAGCAATAAAAAGCACGTGCAGTTTATTATAGTAGCCAAAATTGTTGTCTTTTGTCTAATTTATTTTCTTTGCGAGATTTCTTTACAACCAAAACAAGCATGATGGGCTGAATGGTCTCCCCTCATTCATAAAATGATGTTCTTATTTAAGGTGCACTGGGACGTTGTTTTGACCGAAACATTTGGCTTGAATTCTGTTCGAATCGCACGTAAGAGGATGCATATACATAGGTAGCCCGTTTTGTTTTAGAAATGTAGCATTAAATATAATGCTTAACTTTGAATTTTTCAGTTGAATTGCCTTTTTTTACCAGTGTTTTTAGTAGCAGGTGTTTGCCAGTAATACATTTTCCTTCACTGAACTCATTTTATTAAATCATTTGGAAGTGATTTTAAATATATAGCACAGTAAAATTGTAAAATGAATGCATAGTGTTTAAAATTTAAGCCTTAGGAATACAATGGTTGTATTAAATATCTAATGAAAGACAACACACATTTCGGTAGAATTTAACAGAGCATGTTATCCTTACACACAAACTGTATTACCTAATATAACACATTTCTGTGTTCATTAAAAAAAAAAAGTTTTTACATTGTCCATGAATCAATCAGATTAGTCTTGTTTAGGGTTACTTTATCTGTGTTGTTTCTAGGCATCAGGCTGGAAATTTCCAGCAGCAACACAAACTCGCAGTGGTAGAAACTACCACTTCATCTGCCAATCTATCTAAGTTCTTTCATCCTGTCAAACTGGTGACTTATGTTGTATATATGGGTGCATAATCCAGACAAATAATCATTGGCCAAGTCAACCAGTTTCTCCAGAGTGCTGAATCATTTCTCTTGACATGTGGATTTTGCTTTGAATTCTGTAAATGACCCATTTTTCTTTAGCAATGTGGTTTTTGTAACCCACTCATCCCAAGAAATAAGTTTTTATTAAGTTTAGTTTGGTGTTTATATCTGTTGTGACAGGAAGTGTTTTGTTGTTGCATTTCTGCCATGGCTGGTACATGCAGTCCATGTTGTCTTTGTTACAAACAGTCTCTACACGTTCACTCGTTGATTTTGTTAAGATGACACCAAGCTGATGCAACTTCTTTATCTGTAGTTCAGTGTTCTCGTGGATTTTACAAGCACACGTTTCTCTGTCTGTCACTTGTTCTCACAATCCAAAAAGGGTCGATGCTTACAAAACTGCCCTGGAGAGTTTTATTGCTGGATTTTCTGAAATAAATTTTTTTATGAAGGTTCTCCAGTGTGTCTGTTAAATAGCTCTTCTTGAATGTTTGTCCCTTTCTTCTTCTTTCTCAATTTTTCCATTTATTATGGTTGATGCAGGAATTTATGATCTGTATACTTGTTTGTTGTTCCTTATGCTTCCTTTTGACAGACGGTTCGATAAGCCAGTTAGTATGTGTTTATTTTTTCTGTTGTAGTTCGAGTTTCTCTCTTGAATTCTTTCTACTTTTATATATATATATATATATATATATATATATATATATATATATATATATATATATATATATATATATATATAAAGTTTTAGGCAGGTGTGAAAAAATGCTGTAAAGTAAGAATGCTTTCAAAATAGACATGTTAATAGATTATATTTATCAATTAACTAAATGCAAAGTGAGTGAACAGAAGAAAAATCTAAATCAAATCCATATTTGGTGTGACCACCCTTTGCCTTCAAAACAGCATCAATTCTTCTAGGTACACTTGCACAAAGTCAGGGATTTTGTAGGCATATAGTCAGGTGTATGATTAAACAATTATACCAAACAGGTGCTAATGATCATCAATTCAATATGTAGGTTGAAACACAATCATTAACTGAAACAGAAACAGCTGTGTAGGAGGAATAAAATTGGGTGAGGAACAGCCAAACTCAGCTAACAAGGTGAGGTTGCTGAAGACAGTTTACTGTCAAAAGTCATACACCATGGCAAGACTGAGCACAGCAACAAGACACAAGGTAGTTATACTGCATCAGCAAGGTCTCTCCCAGGCAGAAATTTCAAGGCAGACAGGGGTTTCCAGATGTGCTGTCCAAGCTCTTTTGAAGAAGCACAAAGAAGCGGGCAACGTTGAGGACCGTGAAGCGCAGTGGTCGACCAAGGAAACTTACTGCAGCAGATGAAAGACATATCATGCTTACTTCCCTTCGCAATCGGAAGATGTCCAGCAGTGCCATCAGCTCAGAACTGGCAGAAAACAGTGGGACCCTGGTACACCCATCTACTGTCCGGAGAAGTCTGGTCAGAAGTGGCCTTCATGGAAGACTTGCGGCCAAAAAGCTATACCTCCGACGTGGAAACAAGGCCAAGTGACTCAACTATGCACGAAAACACAGGAACTGGGGTGCAGAAAAATGGCAGCAGGTACTCTGGACTGATGAGTCAAAATTTGAAATATTTGGCTGTAGCAGAAGGCAGTTTGTTCACCGAAGGGCTGGAGAGCGTACACAAATGAGTGTCTGCAGGCAACAGTGAAGCATGGTGGAGGTTCCTTGCAAGTTTGGGGCTGCATTTCTGCAAATGGAGTTGGGGATTTGGTCAGAATTAATGGTCTCCTCAATGGTGAGAAGTACAGGCAGATACTTATCCATCATGCAATACCATCAGGGAGGCATCTGATTGGCCCCAAATTTATTCTGCAGCATGACAACGACCCCAAACATACAGCGAATGTCATTAAGAACTATCTTCAGCGTAAAGAAGAACAAGGAGTCCTGGAAGTGATGGTATGGCCCCCACAGAGCCCTGATCTCAACATCATCGAGTCTGTCTGGGATTCCATGAAGAGAGAGAAACAACTGAGGCTGCCTAAATCCACAGAAGAACTGTGGTTAGTTCTCCAAGATGTTTGGGCCAACTTACCTGCCGAGTTCCTTCAAAAACTGTGTGCAAGTGTACCTAGAAGAATTGATGCTTGATGCTGTTTTGAAGGCAAAGGGTGGTCACACCAAATATGGATTTGATTTAGATTTTCTTCTGTTCACTCACTTTGCATTTAGTTAATTGATAAATATAATCTATTAACATGTCTATTTTTGAAAGCATTCTTACTTTACAGCATTTTTCACACCTGCCTAAAACTTTTGCACAGTACTGTATATATATATATATATATATATATATATATATATATATATATATATATATATATATATATATATATATATATATATATATATATATATATATATATATATATATATATATATATATATATATATATATATATATATATATATATATATAATAAATAAGACAGAGCACATGTACTCACCTTGTGTCCATCTTGAAACGTCCCTCCTTGCTAATGCATCATGGGTAAATACAACTTTATTTAAATACTTCCTGGAATCTCTGGAGAAACTTGAACAATTGTTACGGTAATGAGACAAATTGCTTTGGACACGTAGTTTTTCAGTAATTTTTCGGACACGTAGTCAGTAATTTTAATTTTAAGTATGAACAATTCTGAACAAAATACTTATTTATGTCAGTGACATTTCTTCATTTTTCATGCAGAAATGCTTAAGAAAATTAAAAAAAACAAAAAAAAAACAACTTTGGACGCATTATGGTACTGAGATTAAGTGGAAAAAACATAAACAATGTGAAAAATAAGAAAAAACAATAACTTTTTCTTTACTGACAGCACAATGTCCTTCTCCTTTGCAATGTTACAGTTATGCATTCTTAAACAAATATCCACCACAGACATGGTTTTACAGTCAGTTGGTGAGAATCACCCCATTGGTCATATTGATGAATTTAGGCATATCTTAGTCCAGACATCCATGTTCCACATGCAGCGTGAATGGGGTGTGGGAGTGGGCGTGAGAACAGTGGATCTTGTCTGAAATGTGTACAGCGGTGGTGTTATAAAACCTCCAAGTGGGTGCTTTGATGAATGAGAAGTACAGCACATTTTTAATTCGCTTGCAAGGGGTGAGATACTGTACTGTACCTGCATTTGCATAGTAATTTGGTATCAAACCCGGCACTTGGCTAATCTGTTTAAAACACCTTGTTTGTTGTTACACAGTATCAGCATTTTTCATACTGTACATTGGCACAAACAATAAGTTATTCTGTTATCATTTGTAACTTGAACTTTATTTGAGGACATTTGTGCAAGAATAGAGCAATTGGTATAAACAACAATTAACAGTCATCCCCACTGCTTCCTGCAGGCCTGATGTGCAGTAAACAGTCTTGTTTCATTTTGACAACACCGGATATAACAGTGTATTGGCGTACTTCATACTAATAACAATGAATACTGATCGTTAGAAAAACAGAGACATTACTAACAAATTTGTAGTAATTCTAGTTTATTTTCCTGTCAAACTATGTGCGTATTAACTTTTGTTTAGAATAAGCAGTTTTCCTTGTGATTTCTAGTTCTATTTTTTAAATAGTTTTTTTGTTGTTGCAAAATTCAAGTGCTCATTTTAAAAAAGGTACTGATCTAAAGGTTTTTTTTTTTTAATTTTAGTAATCGCCAATTATTTTATTATTTTCTCCCAATTTGGCATATCCAGTTATTTTCAGGCTCAGCTCACCGTTCCCACCCCGCTGACTGGGAGCGCGAAGACGAGCACGTCCGGCGTGTGCCGTCAGCCGACCGCTTTTTTTTTTACACTGCAGACTCACCGTGCAGCCACCTCAGAGCTACAGCGTCGGAGGACAAGCCATAGCGCTTGGCCAGACTACAGGGTCGCTGCTGCGGTGAGCCGAGAACACCCTGCCCCCAGGGCGGCACTCGGCTAATTGTCGCCACCCCTGGGAGCTCATGTCTACGGTCAACAATAGAATAGCCTGGACTCGAACCGGCGACCTCCAGGCTATAGGGCGCATCCTGCACTCCACTCGGAGTGCCTTTACCAGATGCGCCACTAAAAGTATTCTAAATTTATTTTAACGCACTTTGCAGAATGGGAGGAATCAGAAATGCATTCATTTATAGTCTGCCTTTTGTAGTTTCTTTTGACACATTTGAGAAGCTATTGTTTCCATTTTGCATTTGCACACTGTTTTAATTATTGAGACTATCGTACTGAGTCCCTTGTGATAATCTACACCAGGGGTCTCCAACTCAGGTTCTGGAGAGCCCCATATCCTGCAGGTTTTATAGGTGTCTTTACATCATCAGTGGATAAAGATCTGGAACACCTATTAATATTTATGAATTAAGCCAATGATTGGTTCAATTAAGTAACTGAGAGATTGGCTGAAACGAAAACCAGCAGCCACAGTAGCTCTCCAGGACCAGGCTTGGAGGCCCCTGATCTACACTAATCAGAAGATTGCCTATAAAAATGGACATGTGAAATTGGTTAAATATTCCCAATAGTAAAAACAGCATTAACACGCAATACTGAGAGAAACATTGACAACTGGGGGAAATACGAGCATGATGATTGCGGCAGCAAAGACCTTAGTAACCATAATAAACAAAGACATTTGGACATGGATCTTGTATAATAAAATGATGACTTGAAGTTATTGTGTAAAGTTTCCTGTTTCTGTACTGCCAGATCTGGCTAGAACACTAACACGTTTTTGGAAAGATGTGATGTTTTCAGGACAAATTTATTACAAGCACACTATTCAAAATCCAGAGCATATTCAGTTCTCTTATGTTCAGTGGGAGTACAACAGAGATCCCACTCCATTGCGTGGGTCTACAAGTGTTGCTACAATCTGCAGATTCTTGTTTCACTTCAGCAACTGCCAACTGAGCCACAGACAAAAAATGATAATGCTCATGAGCATGGCCTATTGCATATCAAAGAAGGGCAGGTCCCTGAGTGATGTGGAATCACTGTATGAAATAAAATGCTGTTGCAGTTGGAGAAAACTACAGCAACCATAAACGATGCTGGGTTTTATTCTTTATATTTAAGACCTTAAAACTAGAGATCAGGAGTGAAATTCACAGGGCCAGATGTGTCGGTGTTGGCTCATTGCAGTAGTGGTTTGTATGGAAAGACAAGCCGAAGACAGAATTGTCGGGTTTTGAGGGTTTGCAGCAGGAATATGAAAGGCAATTGAAGATGGTCTCAATTCTGTTAATTTGACCTTTAGAAAGCAAGGGCTTATTTGAACAACCAAGCTCACAACTAGTCTGTAAGCAGAAGAGAAATGGTCCTAGAGAAAGTGCTGCACTTTACCATATATTATTTTGTGTTCTCTATGACAGTGTTTCCCAAAGTTTTTGATTGGTGACCCAAATGAACACAGAAATAAAGAACCCACAACACAAAATTATTCACTATTCAGTATTTTAACTGAAATACTTCTTAACCAAAAGCGACATTTAATTTTTGTAACTACACTGCACTATATATTGATGGACAATGTGGATGCATTGAGATAATGGGTGGTGGGATGGGAATGCATGCCTGTGATTGGGGGGAGCGCACACGACAGAGCGAAATGTAAGCCTGGCAGAGGGAGGGGCTAGGTGAAGACTGTGAGTTCTGGAGCTGTGGGAGAGAACCTGTGAAACAAAATCTTAACAGTGTGCACTAAACGTCCTATTTTTATAGATTGTTTGGCGACCCATCCGAAACCAACGTTGCACTATGGGTTTCGTAAGGCCAAGCAAAATGAATGTTGTGGTTCCGATAACAGTGTGGAAAACAATAGGGTAGACAGGGCCAAAACCTTTTTGGAAAATGGAATACAAAAACTAGGTGAAGCAAGTAACGTTAAAATATTTTTTTTAAATGTGTGTGGTTTTTTTTAACTGAATGAAAACCGTCATTGTGAAACCGTATAATAAAGTGATTTACCTTTTTTCTGTTTTTTTTTTTCTTAATGTTTATAAAGGAACATGAATAAGTCAGGTTTATTGCACTGTAAATATATATTTCATGTATTGGAATGGTTTTATAATGTTCCGACTGGAAATATTGTTTTTCAGTTGTTTTAATGTTGTGCTGTTAACTAATAGAAAACTGTTTAGAATTATTAGCACTATACTGTCATTGTCTTGCAACTAGTGCTCTTAAGATGAAAGTATAAGAACCCATAAATGGATAATTAACTTTTTCTCCCCAAAGCTAAGGCCTGTTGGAGTGAAACCTCTGATTTTTGTTTAATCTGTTTACAGTAAAATCATGGGCCACAGTGTTGGACTGGGATCATAAAGGCTTTGTACACACACAATTGTAAGTAACCTTCATGTGCATTAATGTACAGTAGTGTCACTGACTTTGTAGAGCCATTATCATTGTCATAGCTGATCGTCTTTAATCTCAACAATATTGTCAAATATGTTCCGGATGTTGTTGTTGTGATATTTCTCCATTAATGTAACCCTTTCCACCTTAGTAATCTGAACACTGTCATCTTGAGGGTCTTTAGCAGACCAAAACGTTTTTAACATCTTGACATTTGTTGCTTCCACTGTAAGTAGAACTCAATGCCCCTGTATAGCATACAGTATCTTGTTTGTGTTGCATACTCAATACAGCACGTTTCAGAAACCGATACAGTGTACAGTAGCCTACTGTATCTTTGCACATTGTAAACGAATTTTGCTCTCACGGGTTCGTGCCCCTTTAAAATTACGACCCACAATAACAGAAATGGATTTTCAAGCGCGATTGCGCTACTTTTTAATAAACACAAAAACAAACAAATACAAAACAAAAACCTAACTCCGTTTTGGAGTACTTACTACACAGGTTATTCCCTGACTAACTTGCAGGACGGCTAAGCCGTTTACCTGGCACACAAACAAAAACCATACAGGTTTACACAGCACTTACTTTTTCTCTGACTGCTCGGAAGCAGAGCACCTCTCTTCTGCTTCCTTCTACTTAGCAGCCCTGAGCAGACTGACTGCTCCTCTTAAATACCCTGCACCTGGTCCCAATTCAACAATAGCTACCAGGTGCAGGGGATAATTAATAATAAAACAATTAAATTAAACAATAAAACAATTAACAAAACTAATTAACAGAAGCACAAAACAATTAAATAAACAAAAGGTGCCATTTTCTCTTCAGGGAGGTTTTAACCTCCTCCCTGCTGTCTCACACAACCTGCTGCCTTATAACATTTAAAAAGAAACTACTTTAATTAATGTTTTCTGAAGAACCCTGAAATCTCCCCAAATCTCTATCATTTTAAATTGTACTGTAAGGAGGCAGTGTGGTCCACTCACTCACTCATTCTCTCACACACACCTTGTGCTGAAGAGCTTGACCATGGCAGATAAATGGTTAGGGCAGATATGTGACCGGTGGATACATGACGGATTACTCTGCTTCAAGCATCTCCTGATTCTCAAAGTAGAAGCCACATCTGAAACCAGTAACCTTGTTAACCAGAAAAAAACATCAGATCTTACAAAAAGTAAAATTGAATAACGCATGCTGGTGTAAGCTGTTTGTGAAAAATAAATGAATCTGTTATTTCCCACTGGGCATCTCAGTGTTAATTATAGTTTGGCAAACATGTTTTCTTAAATCACGAACAAGGTATTTGATTTGTTTGCAATGTCAAACTGCAGTATTCTCTATCATTGCTTTCATTTGTTGAGGGAGGGGATAAAGGGAATGGAGAGTATTAGAAAACAGAAGAGATTCCTGTGGAGTTTCGTGTTGTGTGGGCTGCGATTTATTGGAACTGTATTCATGTTTTAGCATGATGCTTTTGCTCACTCGGTAGTAAAATACTGTACTCTACTTAGCTCATCAGCATGGATCCTAGGAAATCGATTGCTGTGGAATAATTTGGAAAAACTCAGATTTTCTATAACACGGAAAAATGTGGATTTTCTATGTTGCCAGAGATTTGTTTTACGCTTGGGGAGGGGCAAAAAAGCATGCAAGGCTTTTTTTGTTTAATAAAATCAATACACATATCATATATACATAGTAGCACAGTCAACTTTGCTTTAAATTTACGTAAACATACGTCAAACATAAAACTGCTTCTGGTATTCAAGTTCAGTTTACTTCAGCCATATCCAGAGCTGTTCAAAGATGGCGAAATCAATAAAAATCACCCCTAAAGATTGGGTCAACGAGTTTGGCAAGGATGAATTTCACGTCGATGTGCTGTTTTGTGCTTCATCCAGCAAGGCTGTAGATTACACGCGTAGGCACACAGTTGTAGAACACATGAGAAGCGCTAAACATAAAATGCATGAAAGGAAACGTAAACCAGACGAGGCCGAAACAGCAGGATCATCAAACACTGAAACAGACCGTTGTGTTTGGATCATTTCAGCGTCTTACAACTGCCAAAGAACAGCGTGAAACTGCTGTTTCAGATTTTGTCAAAATGGAATGCTCTATTTTAACAATACCCATAGGATGACGAAGACTAACTCTGAGTTGAACTAACATGAACATATATGTATACCGTATTGCTTTGAATTAATGCTGCTGCATTTATTTTAAATTGCTAAAAACATCTGCGGCACTTATTCAAGGGCGACGGTAATTAGAAGCACACTGGTTTTCGAAAGGTGCAATTTTTTAACTAAAATGTATTACTTTTCTTGCTAATTCCTAAATATATAGTGCTGCTGTATTCACTCCTACACCAGTATCGGTACATAGTGCTGTGTACCTACGGTATTCTTTTTTTTTGTTGTTTGGGTTCCATAAACTTTTCTGGTATGCTCCAGTGTGTAATTGTATTATTTTTAAAGCATTGTATTCAAGTTTATTAAATTAATTTTGTTTCTATTTGTAATGTTTTGCCATACTGTGTTTTGTATGTGATATCTGATTGCGGGGCTTATTCAAGGGCAGTGGTAATTCAAAGTAATAATAACTAAATGCAAAGTGAGTGAACAGAAAAAAAATCTAAATCAAATCCATATTTGGTGTGACCACCCTTTGCCTTTAAAACAGCATCAATTCTTCTAGGTACACTTGCACAAAGTCAGGAATTTTGTAGGCATATAGTCAGGTGTATGATTAAACAATTATACCAAACAGGTGCTTATGATCATCAATTCAATATGTAGGTTGAAACACAATCATTAACTGAAACAGAAACAGCTGTGTAGGAGGAATAAAACTGGGTGAGGAACAGCCAAACTCAGCTAACAAGGTGAGGTTGCTGAAGACAGTTTACTGTCAAAAGTCATACACCATGGCAAGACTGAGGAGAGCAACAAGACACAAGGTAGTTATACTGCATCAGCAAGGTCTCTCCCAGGCAGAAATTTCAAGGCAGACCGGGGTTTCCAGATGTGCTGTCCAAGCTCTTTTGAAGAAGCACAAAGAAAGCGGGCAGCGTTGAGGACCGTGAGCGCGGTGGTCGGCCAAAGAAACTTACTGCAGCAGATGAAAGACACATCATGCTTACTTCCCTTCAATCGGAAGATGTCCAGCAGTGCCATCAGCTCAGAACTGGCAGAAAACAGTGGGACCCTGGTACACCCATCTACTGTCTGGAGAAGTCTGGTCAGAAGTGGCCTTCATGGAAGACTTGCGCCAAAAGCCATACCTCCGGCGTGGAAACAAGGCCAAGCGACTCAACTATGCATGAAAACACAGGAACTGGGGTGCAGAAAAATGGCAGCAGGTACTCTGGACTGATGAGTCAAAATTTGAAATATTTGACTGTAGCAGAAGACAGTTTGTTCGCCGAAGGGCTGGAGAGCGGTACACGAATGAGTGTCTGCAGGCAACAGTGAAGCATGGTGGAGGTTCCTTGCAAGTTTGGGGCTGCATCTCTGCAAATGGAGTTGGGGATTTGGTCAGAATTAATGGTCTCCTCAATGCTGAGAAGTACAGGCAGATACTTATCCATCATGCAATACCATCAGGGAGGCATCTGATTGGCCCCAAATTTATTCTGCAGCATGAC
Source organism: Acipenser oxyrinchus oxyrinchus (assembly GCA_030684275.1). Classification (NCBI taxonomy): domain Eukaryota; kingdom Metazoa; phylum Chordata; class Actinopteri; order Acipenseriformes; family Acipenseridae; genus Acipenser; species Acipenser oxyrinchus. Next base: position 11,191,936 of record CM060250.1, on the reverse strand, counting down.
AACGACCCCAAACATACAGTGAAAGTCATTAAGAACTGTCTTCAGCGTAAAGAAGAACAAGGAGTCCTGGAAGTGATGGTATGGCCCCCACAGAGCCCTGATCTCAACATCATCGAGTCTGTCTGGGATTCCATGAAGAGAGAGAAGCAACTGAGGCTGCCTAAATCCACAGAAGAACTGTGGTTAGTTCTCCAAGATGTTTGGGCCAGCCTACCTGCCGAGTTCCTTCAAAAACTGTGTGCAAGTGTACCTAGAAGAATTGATGCTGTTTTGAAGGCAAAGGGTGGTCACACCAAATATTGATTTGATGTAGATTTTTCTTCTGTTCACTCACTTTGCATTTTGTTAATTGATAAATATAAACTATTAACATGTCTATTTTTGAAAGCATTCTTACTTTACAGCATTTTTTCACACCTGCCTAAAGCTTTTGCACAGTACTGTATATATATTTTTTACAACATGGAACTATTTGTAATATTTGAAGTAAAAAAAAAAAAGTAAGTTTGTTTGTTTTATTGATTAATGGCACTGGTAAGCTTATAACTTGCTTAGAATTTGAAAGTGTAACAATTTGTATTTTATTTATTTAGCAGATGCATTTATCCAAACCGACTTACCTGTGTTTCACTGTAATACAAGGTTACAGTTCAATAATAATTAGTTGTAAACAAAAATACAACATAGAGCCACAACAATAAATATTCAGTTCATTTACACCTTTGTTCACATCCTTGTTTATTTTCAACTGCAGATCACTGTCTGCTGCTTGTTATAATTGTATAAGCAGCTCTCTGTAAGTAGAATACAAAGTTATGTCTCAGTACGAAGTTTTAGCCATTCCAGATTTAAGGGGCTCATGGGTATCAACACCCTTCACCATCTTCAGGTTCAAAACACAATGATATGTTAGTATCGCTGATATAAATCATGAATGCTCGCACATGAAATTCCTCTTCTAGCAGTTTTAAGGATGTAATGCATGTAGGTCATGCGCGAGGGCTCGTAAGTTGTTTGCATCCACACTGCTTTCATCATTTCATGATTCATTGCTACATTTCCTATGTACAGTAGCTATCTGTGTTGATATCACAGCGATAGTTCTCCACTGTACCTTGAATACCAGGGGTACAATGTGCAATAATACGTTTATATTTACACTACTTTTCATGTGTTAAGCATTATTTATAAACTTTAACCCAGATACAGTGTAAACGGTACCATAGCAAACTGTATCATTAAGGAAGACTAGTAACTACTGTGGTAGCACTATAACATAGACCAGCAATGCTCTCATAGGCCATCAGTTTATTGTAGATACAAAGTTTGTACTGTAACTTTTTTTTTACTTTTTTGACTTGAATAATGAGGGTAAAGCTTCAAATGAAAAAAAATATAAAAATTAAAGAATAGTTGTCCTTTTGCAGTTGTATGTGGTTTATAGAAATGTGACACTGCTGGTTAGATTAGAAATGCATATTATTATTATTATTATTTATTTCTTAGCAGACGCCCTTATCCAGGGTGACTTACAGGGCATATATAACAGCCCTTAAAGGACAAAGTCCACAGTTAATTCTAGCTTCATTTATCTAGATCTACTGTACTCATGAATTCTTGTTTTGTAGTCCGTTGGCTGTATTTTTAAAATGGACACTGTATGTGGTGGATTTAGGTTAGTACATGTGAATATCGTTAACCTAGCGATCATAATTTAATTATTTAGCCAGAATGTTTAACAGGTCTTTAAAGCTGAAGAGAAAACAAAAAAGCTGTTTCTACAGTGGTGAAGAAAAGCTAACCTGTCTTTTTTTCTTCCCCCCACTCAGGCTAACACTGCAGACAGTGACATGGCCACAGCCTCCCCAAGATGTGACAGCAGTAATAACCACAATGGGAGATCACAGCTGTATGCAACTGGTATGTGACTAATGCATGTTCCTGGATTCATTTGCTAAACAAGGGGTTTCTAATTAAGGTGCAATACGAGTCAAATATACTGCTCTCACTTGTGGATATTTGTTTTGCACTTAACACTGCATACCTGCATTCAGATCGAGGAAAGATAACTCCACTCAAAAATGCAAACCAGTTAATTAGCTGAAAATAAAAAATGTCTATGGTTACTTTTATTTATTTTTCTGTTAGACACTGAAACTACTAAACCCAGTTCTCTGATTGGCTAATGAGCATTCCAAGCTGTCTGGGTATCTCAGCTCCCCAGGGCAGTTCAGATCTCCTTCACTTCATCACAAGCATGATATCCATACACACACAGAACTCAACTGACCAACTGCCAAACCAGACACAAGGAGAAACAGATTAGAACACAAACAACGAGTGACTTCCCTGAAAGTCAGTTTGACATATAGCAGGTCAAGATGACATAAAACACAGTAAGAATGAAAAAATACAGAAACACAGTGTATGTGTCTCCATATTTACTGACCTGGTTAAAAGAAGAAAAAAAAAAAAAAGCCGGTATGGCATTTCTAGTTTCATCGGCATCAGTGCTGGATTAAACTATCAGTTGAACAGTATGGGGGGAGCGAGAATACATAATTCACCGATAAGGACTTATTAGCTGCCGTGCTGAAGCAGTTCAGAAAAAATGATAGACAAGTTGCAGCACTGTCCACGAATAACATACGCTAATATAAAAATGAAGCCAGAGCCATGTATCATCCCCCAATACAGCTGTCAGCCTTGTGAGGAAGGTGTGGTTTGATCTTCATTTCTTCCTGGTTAGACGAGGTCAGGAGGGGCAGCAAGAAATGAAGAGCGACTGGTTTGTGTTGACACAAGACAAAAACGGGCTTCGCCATATCTCTTTCACATTCAAACAGGAGACTAAGTCATAAGAACACCATGGGAATGAATAAAGGTAGTCTCTGCGGTTTCATGGTTGAGAAACTGGGAGATCCTTAGTACCTTGTGAAAAGCTTCATGTAGAGTAAAACGTCGCAAATCTGAATGCCTGTGGGGATATACTTTCAGTTTGGAATTGTGGTCGTTCGGATTTGTGAGTTTTAGTTCTTGTCCAATATCTAGTTTCTTTCTTGAATAAGTACGGTGTGTTGCATAGACAATACCAATATACAATGCTTAATGGGGGAAAAAAAAACTACAGTACTGCACATTTAAACACTGTTATATTAAGTTTAAAACAACAATACGATTGAGTACATAGTACAGTACTGAAACGGTTTCAGAGTAAAAAAAGCCTAATATACAGTACAGTACGCTAAAAAAACAACACTACAGCACATACCTTGTGTTTTAATGTCCTTGGGTGAAAAAGTCCTTTTATAGTTTTGTGTCCCTGACAACATTCTCTTTTGATGCAGCATTCTGCTGCAAATTTCGCAGTAGCAAGAAAGTGCTGGCTGGGATTCTGCCCACAATAAACACTTTCCCAGCATTTCCTCTGCCTCTCTAGAGTTGGGGTTGGAGTATGATGTTGAACGGTCTCCATCACTGGAGTCATCGTTGTTCTCTACGGCTGGCTGCATAACATAATTCACAGTGTCGTCTTCAGTTAAATAAGTGCCATCTAAATTGTCATCAGACCTTATCCATTCATCAACTTAAGCCGCATCAACATCATTTCCCACTACAACTCTTGCTAAATCCACAAGGTTTTCATTCTCCATAGCGGGTGCACTTAGCACGTTCTTTCGCGCATTTGCCAAGCCTGTGGCTTTCACAAGTGTGAAGCACAAGTGTAGACGACATAACGTAAGGTAACACTTAAGTACTGTACACTTTGCAGTGATACTCTTTCTGATGAACTGCTGTCTGGAGCGGGCTCTGATCCATTCAAAACGTGGCGTACTCTTAGAATTGCTGTTGCATTGCTTAAATCTATGTATATGGCTGAATCTACGTATAGGCCTACAGTACTACAAAATCTCGGGACACCAACGTTGTTTGGATTTTTAATCAGTCCCGATTTTATTGTGTCTGGATTTGCAATGTTTTACTGTACCTTGAAAGAAAAAAAGATGTCCAGTTCAAGCGCATGAACCGCTGTACCCTGCCTCCCTGCTAACATGTTGCTGCCACCAATAGTAGAACAAACCAAACTGCCTTGCTTGCATCAGTGCGCCATCAATGGAAATGTTAATTTTAATATTTATCAAAATGAAAAGTAAAAAAAATGTAAATTTAATATTTGTCTTCAAAGAAAATATCACATCTATTGAAGGTTTTGCTTATTACAGTAAACATTTTGCAGGTGCATTATCCTGAAAAGCAGATCTAATGGAACAGGGATTTAATCCTGTCTAACAGCTGATGGAAAGTCTTCCAGAATGGCATAGCAGAACACTGAGGAGGGAACACACTAAGTTACACAGCCACAGTCAGACTGCAGCATTTATTGTGTGCACGTTTGTGTCGTACTCAGTAGCACAATGATCTGCAGATATTAAACGCTAGTTATGCTGAACAGTAATACACAGTTTTTAATAATTTAAGTCATTATATAAACATAATTGTGGTATGGAGTGGGGTGCTTTGTAAAGCAGCTTATCAGGAATGTAATAGTCTGGCCTAATACTTAATGAATGTCATTACTACTGGGTCCATAGTTATTTTTCAAAAATCTTGTATTGCTGTACAAGATTAAGTTCCCGGTCCAGATGGGTTTAAAAGCAATGTTGTCACTGTTACATAAATTTCTTAATACCATCTGTTTGGTTTGTTTTAACAGTTTCCTGTGCCAAATTTAAAAGGAAAAAGAACTGGTTTGGAACTGCGATCTATGTTGAAGTAGCAGCTGACGGAGAAGCCAAGAAAACTGCAAAATCCAGCAGTTCTTCTCATCCAAAGTGGGAAGAACGTCTTACAGTGTAAGAACCGCACATCTGTTTTACAAACCTTTTGTGCAGACCTTGGTTTGCGTCCCCAGACAGTCTAACAGTCTATATGCTCCATTATGTCTTCCACTTTTTGCCCCCGGACACTGCAGGATATAATATAATGACTATCCTATAAAATTATGGAAGTTTTCTTCACAAACAAATAAAATATGTTTTTCATTCTTTTCTAATCTAAAATGGATCCGGAAGGAAGTTGGCGACGATTTGCAATGTGATGTAATTGCTCGCGTTCATAGCCTCAAGGCGTCGGCGGCATGCATTCATTTTTCATTGATAGTTCATCATTGTCCATAGTTGCTCTATAAACCTTTTCACAGTGGATTGGCAGAAAATTATATTAGATACATTCTGGGGTTGAAATGTACTCTTAGAATTGCTGTTGCATTGCTTAAATATGCATTTATCTGGAAAGACATGTTTAGACAATGTTCTAAATTTAAAATGAATGTTTTTTTTGGGGGGGGGGGGGTTTCAAACACATTTTCGTTGTATGTAAATATTGGTATTAGTTTGGTTACGCTTTCATTCTTTGGTCGCCGTCTGGTTTTTAAAGAGAATGTCGGTTGCAGTTTGCACCCCTAGTATGCATGCATTACATAAGAAAAAGAACAACGTTGACAAAGCACAGCACGCTATCTCGTTGTAAACACTCAGTTCCTGCCTGGTTTTTCTCATCCATGATGCTGTTTGAGATAGAGAATGTTCAGTGTTGACACAACTTAGTTCCGCCTCGTTTCTTCTGTTGTATGTTTGCCCCTCTTGTTGTTGTTCCAACACAAGTTGATTGGAATAATAAATCAGACTGCATAGTTCTACAAAACTGAAGAGGAATAATTCAGCCTGTTCTTTGTGGCGTGTATTAAGCAGATATGAAGACTTAAAACTATCCAATTCAGTGCAGTGTTTCTATCTCAGAAACAATACATTGTGAAGTCTTTGAGAGTACAATGAGTGTTGGCAGACTGCAGTCCACCAAGAATATCCTTCAAAAGTCATGCAATCAATGACTTGCAAGGCTATATATGACACTTAGCTGAAAGAACTAGGTAGGTCTAAGGACTAACATCTTGTTTTGTTTTTGTCTGCAGGAATGTAACACCACACACCAAATTGGAGTTCAAAGTATGGAGCCATCACACTTTAAAAGCAGATGCTTTACTAGGAAAAGCCACTCTAGATATAAGCCAGGCCCTGGAATTGCACAATAGAAAATGTAGGTTTTCAGTTTCTTACTCCTGCTGACATTTCCCATATTAACATTAAATGCAAGCAAAACGCATTCTGCTATTATTGATCTGTTTTAGATTTCTCCAATGTGAGCGTTTAGTTCCGCCTTAATCTTAGCACAAGCTTAATGTTGGAATAATCATTTTAAACACATGACTGATGTCTGCAGAAATGCATTACAAAAGCAACTGTTCTTTTGTTGTTGAAATGTTGTACAAATGACTGTCTTAGATTTCAATTTAATGTATAGGCCAGCTATTACCTTGTTTCCACTGCACATCCCAAACAAGACGTCACGTGAAATTGATTCAAATTGATTTAAAGAGCAAAAGCAATGCACAGGAAAGTGAAGCGTTGTTTTAGTATATATAAAGCGGTACTATACCAACAAGGCACAGACCTGGAAAGTAACAATGTTACCTTTTCATCTCTTCACTCTTAATACAACACTGAAGGACATTGTATTTATTTAGATTGCATTTTGTTTAATTATTATATTTATAGTTAACCTCTGCGATTTAACGCGTTCATTTCTTTGGAGATTCATTTTTTTTAACACGCTTTAGTCACTCCTCTGTCTTGATCCTCTTAGGGATGCGAGCGTAGTCGGCGTTTACATAGAAAGTTAGTCATATAACTGCATTATGGGGCAAAGTACTAAAAGTGAAGGACTTGTGAAGGGGAAGTTTTATTATAAAAGAACTTTCTGATGTATCTGCTGTCAAATTGAGTTTCAGTATCACAAATGTAGGCTACATATAATCTGAAGTACCACCTGCGTGCTGAACACACTTTCACATCTCAAAATACATTTTCTAGCAAAAACACAACAAGAAACCTGTCAGTTTTGACAAAGTACACTTTTTTTTTTTTTTTTGAAATTCCGGATTGTTGCAAGCCCATCAATCAAGCTAACTATGATAATATAACCTATATATTTGCATCCTAAGCAATTCTAAAAAAAAAAACAAAGGCATAATACCATAGTAGTGACGTCAAAAAGTGATAATTCCTCTAGAGGAAAATATTCTTGCACTTTGACCCATTCGACTCCACAAGACATTCACTTTCAATTCTAACACAAAATGTCTCGTTTTCAATCACTCGACAACACCCACAGTACAGAAATGTTCATTAATGATCAGCAAAATGAGAATACGTTAAAAAAAAAAAAGAAAAAAAAAAGATGTGAAGCTGGTACATTCGTATCTCAGAGAAACGGATAACGACATATAACGCCTGCACAGCACTGAAACACTATGTTGAAAAAAACAGTACTGCTGAACCTCGTCTTTGTTAATGTTAGCATCACAAGGGTATGTATTATAAAAAAAAAAAAAAATAGATGGGCCTCTTCAGTGCGTTACAGGAAAACAATTCCATCTCAGGTTTCTGTGACAGTTTAAAAATTACTCGACCTTCAGTCTCGTAATTTATGACGAAAGAAATATTAAAAAGCCTGTGTCTTGTTATATAATCTAGTTACAAATACAGACCCAAACAAATATGTTTTCAAACATGGTTTAAAAGATTAAATTGTGTTAGCATTCCTGATATGAATCAAGAGCAAGTTCCAAAGATGAGGGGCGTTATAACTAAATGCCCTGGCTCCGACAGTGTTCAAACGAAATTTTAGAGACTGTCAGAAGATTAGCATTTTCCGATCTCGGGAAACGACCCTGGACATATGGGGTCAGCAGAAGATAAGAAGGTCCAAGACTATATATATATATATATATATATATATATATATATATATATATATATATATATATATATATATATATATATACAGTATATATATATATATATATATACTCCCCCCCCCAAGCACAAAGAAAAAATATAGCTTCACTGCTTCTTTTTACTGCAGTAGTTTTGTCTCCAATATTTTGATTTTTTTTAAACCACTTTTTACACAATAGTTTTGTCTATGCACAGTGACAGTACCTATTTAATTTCTTAGCATTTGTTTAGTGGTACAACAGCCCCTGGTAATGTTCTCTGTTTTTTTACTCATTTCTTTTCTATTATAGTGGAGAATGTAAAAGAAGTATTAAAACTCACTTTAGAAAACAAGAACGGGATTGTACAAACAGGGGAGTTGACTGTTGTACTTGATGGCTTGACTGTTGATCAGGAATCACTACCTAATGGCACTGCACCAGCAACCAGTAAGTTATTTGTGTACAGTTGACTCAGACAAATTAGGCAGATTTATTAAAAACTGAAAAAGTAATAATGTTCTGTTCCCTAGAAGTTCAGCAGAATGGTGATGCTATTCATGAAAACAGGGGTGAATCTTCTACAGGGGCTAGAACAAGGTAAAACCCCCCTTTTTTTGTTTCTTTTAAATATATTGCTTTTTGCCTTGTAGAAGTTTGCCAAAATCATAAAGATGTGAGAATGTTGGGAAAACATGTCTGACCTAAAGCCCTGAAGCTTTATCACTTTCTGTGCTCAACCACATACTATACCATCCTTTTTAAATTTGTATCTGCACGTATGAGAGGATGTTGTCCCTTTGAACATTGTCATAGGAACTTGTCTTTTCAATTTACTGTGTGGGGGTGTTAAAACCAGTTTAAGAGGGACTGATACCTTTATTAACTAAACCAAACCAAAGTAGGTGGAAGGGACTCTTCTCCTGCCAAGTCTTGCCAAGTCTGACCTGAACTGACTGCATGTTACACAACACCCTGCAAAGTTTACAGAAAACAAATGGCATTACGTTTGCTGGTTCTGTGTTGTCTGTATCAGTTTTATATATTTTTTAAACATATTCTGACTTTTGACATTTTTAATCACACATCATGGGTCATAAATCAAGAATTTCTCAACAGTTACTTGGGAGTGTTAGCCAGGAGAAGGAAAAAAAAGTATTGTAGGATCGCTGTGTATCCAGATCACGTTCCCTCCTGCAACAGTGCTGGCTTTCTGTTCCCACATGCCACTCGTTACCATCGGAGCACAAGCATTGTTGCAGGAGACAGCATGAACTGGATTCACTGCGATGTTTAGAAGAAAAGTTCTTTCTCCTGGCAAATGTTTCCAAGTAAAACTTTGGGGAAAAATGTAAGTCATAGTTGATTTACCAATTTTATGTAAGAATAAAAAAAATTGCTGAGATGTGGACTACAGCAAAGTTAAAGATCCACATGGTGAATTTGCATTTACTGATTGATTCATTTTAGATCCACTAGCGGTGCTTCCAACGGAATCGAGTGTCAAGCAGCATCCACGTCTTCAGGGCAGAGTGAGTCAAGTGCTCCTCTTGTAAATGGGGACGGCACACCATCTCCCTCTCATGTCGATGCCAGACCTAATGCAACACTGTCTCCAAAACCACCCAATAACCGTAGTACTGGTAAGTATTTGTAATGCTGCATAGTAATATAGACGCTAGCATTTTCCAATAGATTTGTGATTTGGGAGAAGGGAAAAATATATATATATATATATATATATATATATATATATATATATATATATATATATATATATATATATATATATAACCACTAGAACCGCCAGATTTTCGAACTACCTAGAACTGCCACGTGGGTCACTGTGACCCATACATTTTTAAACTGCTTTGTTATGAAAATTCGACATACTATCGGATACAACTGGAAAGTTTTATTCATGAACATCATATCTAACATTTGCATCGCAGAAACACCGTATTTAAATGGGAAATTAAACATAAAGGCTTTATTTTTAAAATGAGTGCATATACAGCGTGACTACAAACAGTGACAAAAGCTGTGTTGTAAACACAGACGCAGTTCCATTGAACATTATTGTGTAAACACGTGTAAACTGGTACATACAAACCTGTAAAACCAAAATGTTTTTTTTTTCTAATACTAATATAAAAAAATAATATATAACATACGTTTCATATTAAGGACATAAGTTGTTATACTACCTGTCATTTCAGTTTGCTGTATGCATCCTGAGTGCAGCTTGCTGTATTCCAATCAAAATGACTACTTTCAAAATTAAATATTTCCTTCTGATATATTCCCAGTTGCATTTGTGGAACAAAACGAAGGATTGTTGTCTACAGGTACATTGAAAAATAAGCAACTAGGCTTTCACCGAGGTTTGCATCTTGACAAATCCACAATCATAGCTATCTCTGTCTCGTAGTCTACAGACAAAGAAAGGCTTGAAATAAAAAAATAAAAAACACACGTGTGCTAGAAGGAGGGGGCTTGTCTTGTTTGCTGCATTTACAAAAATAGAATATCTTACGTTATATATATATATATAAAAAAAATACATGTATTGTAATGCATGGGTCACATTGACCCACGTGGCAGTTCTAGGTAGAACTGTTTATAACTTTATAATTTTTGCGATTCTGGCTATCAAAATCGTCTGGATATTTAATTCACATATTTAGGAAAAGTCAAAAACGGGCATACACATACGATTTACAACGGAAGAGTAATTAACTTTTAAAATCCAAAATGGGCCAAATTGACCCGCATGGCGGTTCTAGTGTTAAAGTACTTGACAAATATATTGTAGTCCATGTATTTTGTGATTTTAAGTTGTCCCTTATTGTTCAGCTGTTTTATTTATTTTTTGTTCTGTAGACTTAACTCTTTTAGGACCAGTTTAACTTTGTCAACTACTGTAAAAAAAAAAAAAACTACTAAAAGTCTGGCTTCAGTGACCCCAATAGGCACTAGCCTTGGGGAAGATTATTGCTCATCAGGGTGTTGTTAATCAGGGTGTCTTGTATGGAGAGAAACAAAAAAAGTAAAAAAAAATATATATTTTAAAACCTGATGGCTGGTGGTGACGTCAGACCCGGAAGAGACGGGACACTGAGTGCTGAGTGAAATGCGCTGTTATGCCGGTTTATTATAAATAAAAGATTTAAACAAAAAAAAAAAAACACTGAGACACCAGAATAAATGGCACACTGGCCAAAACAAACAGACACTAAACAAACATGTGAGACAAACTAAAAACAAGTAACGTGCTGATTTTAAAGTCAGCACGATAGCAATTGTGATTCTTTCTGTACCTTCCGACTCATTAGTTCTCTCCTCACCGAACACCCAGCCCCGAGTGAGTGATTCGTGCCTCTATATATACAGCTGTGCCGGGATTCAATTGCTAATTATTCATTCGCTTGAACCCTGGCACATGAACTCATTTGTGCAATCCCCATGCCCACATACTACTACACATTTTAAATCACTCGTGCTACACACGTTGCACCCTGTGCACCAATACATGCACAGCAACAATAACACCCCACATAAAACATACAAAACGCACAGGGATGGGGCACCCCGCCACTCTTACTACTTAAACTTTTCTAATCCTCTCTTGGAGTTGAATTTGTTTCTGTTGATTGTTGTTTTGATATCAGCAGTCATTGTCATTGTTTACATTGTGTTTCCTCTTCTATTTCATTGGTTAACACTGGAAGCATATCTCTGGGCAGATCATTGTACACTACTGTACTAAAGTTGATAAATGCAGCAGTATCTGACCTCATCCTGCAACTACAATAATAAAATCCTCACCTCTAATCTTTAGGAGAAGTATTTATCCCTGTTTGACATTTTGATTTGTGTATATTTATGTATGTATATATCTTTATCGACAGTACAAGCAGGTGTATTTTTAGATAGTGTGTTAATGTGTAGCTGAGTAATTGATTTTGGAATTGCAGTTTACTTGCATATACCTCTTTTTAATAGATTTTTTTTCTTTTTAAACCCTAGATGATCCCACCAGTGACCCTCAACTGAAGGACCACTTAGAGGAACCCCTCACTCTCAAGGAAATAGCACAGGCTGCCACAGCATTGCATCGTGGTAAGGCCCTGGGTCTTCATGGGTTTCCTATTAAGCGTTGCTTTGCTTAGTAGAAAAGCTGATATCCTCCTGCTTGTGCCCTGTCTCTGTCCTGTTGCCTTTAAATAAATGTAGTTTTGTGTGCCCTATCTCTGGCTTGTTACCCTTGCATAAATGTAGTTTCATGTGCCCTATATCTGTCCTCTTACCCTTACATAAATGTAGTTTTGTGTGCCCTATCTTTGGCCTATTACCCTTACATAGATGTAGTTTTGTGTGCCCTATCTCTGGCCTATTACCCTTATATAAATGTCGTTTTTGCTAAAGCTGCAGCCTTCCCCCTGCCTTGATTGTATCTGTTCTTCTGCACTCTTTTTGTGCATTCAGGCTTGCCGTTTGTCTTATTCTGTATTATGTAAGGTCCCCTTTTAAACATTGTTGTCTTGAGATGCTACTTCCACAAGTTGCAGATTGTTGTGGGGGTTATTGAGTGGAAGTGAGATAAAGGGTATCCTTATATTCAAACAAGGGTCTTTAAAACACTGTTGGCTAGATTTCTGTGTTCATCAGAAACAGGTGCCAGCTTCATATTTACAGTGTCATGGAAAGTCTTTGGCAAACTCTAATAATGCCTTCCACCCTTGACTTGCTAGCTACAGTAATAAATGTGTGTGTGTGCTGTATTTGTGATCCTGTGTCAATTACACTGGGTAGTATACTGCATTATATTACCACTGTACTGTTTTAAAAGTAGGCTTATGTACTGTAGTAAGAAATTCAGCATTATTATAGGCATTCTAAAGTTTTAAAATTGGAATTCACAAGGTTCACCCATTTTTTTTTTTGTGCACTTTTTTGTGATTGCATCCTCCTTTTGCTTGCTTAATTTTATCCTACTGACATTTGAATGCACAGGTTTTGAAGATCGTAGCATTCCTTCATATTAGTGGGATTTCACACTTTCTTGATACAGTTTGCAATATTGATGCCTGTCAAAAATCTAGCCATATTTTATAAGCCTGTGATGACTGCAAACAGATTTCTCTTTTTCATTTACTTGCATAATGTTCTTAAGGCTGGTCCCATTTTTACTCTTACTTTTATTGGTGTAGTTAAAAGACTGCTAACCAAGATTTTAAAATATAGATATTCTGACATCTTACCAGAGATTAGTAATATCACTGTCCCCTTTTTTCCATTGAAGATAATGTATTTGTTTGTTGTTTTTTTTTGCTTGTTTTATACTTCAATTTGGAACATGCAGATATTTCAGAGTCCATTCATTAGTAGCTGCTTCCTTGTACACCCATGTTTGTTTATTGAACGAGGTGCTGTACGTGATATTTAATTTCGTATGGGAGACATAACACTTTATGTTGTATATATATAAATTGTGGGGGTAATACTGGCTGCTGTCTTTAAAAAAAGTGCATTTTATTACCAGGCTTGATTTAAAAAGAAGCCATGCATGTCTTGGCTGTAGTGGGTAACTGTATAGTAACTGTGTTTAACAGTAGAAAGACACAGTATTCAGAAGGAGTTGCTGCAACCTGTTGTTGATTGTTTGATCCTTGCTGATAAATGATAAAGCACTCCCTAAAGACTACTTTTATTTTTCTTGCAGTAAACGGAGAGCCCTCACCCCTGACATTTACCACAGAAGCTGGTGAGTCCACCAGTGGTGCTGTTGAGTCCACCAGTGGTGCTTCTACAGAGTCTTCTGAAACTGCCATCCCCGGCCTTTCCACAAGTACTGTTGCAACGTCTGCATCCACTGTGCCAGCTGCAAGTGTGTCAGAAGGCTCCACGGCTGTGGCAAGCAGTAGAGCTTCCCCTTCAAGTACAATAACTACAACCAGTGGAGCGGCATCATCCACAGATTCCACGGTCAGCACAGCAGCGGATGGGGCAAAACCCAGACAGCAGCAGCAGCCGCCTAACAACTCCTGCACTGAGCCGCTGCCGTCTGGGTGAGTGCAGTGCCTTGTAATCGCTGTAGCTCTTCTGGACATTGTCACAGAGTTTATTTCAGTCCCCCGTGCAAAACGCCATCACAATCCATCTTGGGTTGCAGTAATATTGATGTACTTTTTTTTTTTTTTTAACCATGCTAAGAAACTTAAATCTACAGAAGAACAAACTAAAGTTTATTAACATTCCTTTAGGCAGAGTTGTGAGCTTGTAAATACCTGTGCTTCGTCTCTCTGGCTCAACCAGCTCTGTCTGGAAAGCAAGCGTCCCCATATAACAACATTTCATACTCACCATCGTTTATCTAATCCAGTGCTAAAATGAATAAATACAAAGTGCGGCTGCATATAATATTTCATACTTGCCGTTGTTTATCTAATCAGGTGCTAAAATGGATAAATACAAAGTATAGGCTTCTTTACACAGTACTGAGAACCTTTTTTATTTCTTCAGGTGTATTTTATGTAGAAGCAGTAGTAAGACATTTGATTTGGAAATAATTAATATGTTGCCGAATACCCTTCAGAGTTGACAAGGAACGCATTCCTTTTGCTGTGTTCTGTATCGCAAAGGTTATATTTCTAAAGATATTGCCAAATCCTTTGAAATTTATCACACATCATAAATCAACTGGGCAATACATTTCTCAACATTCACTCGCCAGGAGAAAGAAAAAAAAGAAATCGTAAGCATTGCACTGTATCCTGATCTTGCATTGTTGCAGGAGGGAACATGAGCTTGATACTTGATCCTGGCAAAAGTTCCCAAGTAAAACACTGGAAAAATGTGTATCCCTTGTTCATTTACCTGTGATGTGTTCATAAAAATATTAAATCGATAATATGTTAAAACAAAATACATCGATACGAACAAGACGGGATACAGCAAAGGTAATGGATTTCTTGTAAACACTGCAGGGGATCTGTAGGGTAGCCGAGGGTTGATGACGTACCCAGACCAGATAGCTGATAGACAACACACAGGCGGGTACTCGGGTGAAAGGTGCGTTTTTGCGACATTTTTATTGACAAAAATGAAATAAAAAAATGTGAACAAAAAACAGTGCTGACAGAGCAAAGTAAAAGTGTAAACAAAAACCCACAAAACTGACACCAACTAAACAAGTACGGTGCTGGGGCTACCCTCACCCGTAGTAATTGTTTTCTTCCTTTCGGTTTCATTTCGATTTGATTTCTTCCTCCTGCCTCACACACGTTCCTGCATATATATATGCAGCAAAATGCTGTCTATCTATTTGATTATAGCACTTCAGTGCCGGCATAGTCTTTCACACAGGAGTTGAGATGCTCTGTGACGGTATAGGCAATTCACACAGACCAAAGTACTGCATCAATGCCAGTTCTGAGCCATCATGACTCGTCTGTGAAAGGGGTATTGGAGTGTGACTAGGAGTGCACTGGGTCAGCGACTCCTGTAAATAACTGGGTGCTAATCCACTGAGGGCTTTAGAAGTTAAAAGCAAAGTCTGAAAATGTCTTCTAAACTGCACAGGGAGCCAGTGCAAAGAGGCCAAGATAGGGGTAATATGTTCACTTTTTTCTGGTTTTAGTTAGTATTCTTGTGGCAGCATTTTGGACAAGCTGTAAGTGAGATCCCAAACATTTTGGAATCCCAGAGAAATGTGCATTACAATAGTCAATTCTTGATCAAACAAAGGCATGCATTAGATTCTCAGCATCAGGCACAGAAATAGGTCTAAGAAATAAGTTTAGCTATATTTCTCAAATGATAAAATTATACTTTAATAATTTTCCTAATATGTGTCTCAAATGACAGATCAGGGTCAAAAACGACCCCCAAATTTCTAATTTCCAGTTTTAAATCTGATGAGAGACTGCTAAGGTCTGTCGACATTTTTTAGTTGGTGCTGTGAGCCCACAAGAATGACCTCCTGTTTTATCAGAATTCAACATTAAGAAGTTCTGTGACATCCAGCACTTGATGTCAGCAAATCAAGCAGCTAATAGCACCCCAATAGAAGGATTGGCTGGATTTAAAGATAAATATAGCTGAGTATCATCTGCATATTTAATCTGCTGTATGCTTCAACGTTGTGTTTCAATCTCAATAGGATAGTGCAGGTACTGTGATAAACTTGGAAAACAGCCCTATAAAAGATACAATTGTACAAATGAACTGTATTTACTTACTAAAGGGCAGCCGTCGAATTAGAGAATTTGATGCAGAAATCGGAGCCCTGGCCCAGAATGTGTAAACATGTGCCAAGCTTTTCACAGGGAACTATTATTTGAATAATTTAAATGGTGGTGGATCTTTAACTCTGAGACACTAGAAAATTGCAGTTTCATCATGTAACCTTTGGCAAAGTCTCTAGAAAGGCAATATCTTGATTTGAATTTCGCTTTTAGTAAAGTGCGCTGCTACAGTTTGAGGTGCGTCGCACACTGTACTCACAGCAGTGTCCCATGAGATCAGGGATCATTTACACTTGTTCAGACTGCCTAGTCAGCTGCATGCAAGCTCAGTCACCTTTATGTCTTGCTGTTTTTTTGTTGGATCTGTATGGAGCAGAAGTAACTGCATTTTCACATGGTAATTAAATAGAACTTGCATGATATCTTTATGTAAACAGAAGTTATAGTAAACCAAGTACCCATGGTTCTTGAAGATTTTTTTTTTTTTTTTTTTACAAAATAATTAGCAAAGACAAATAATAATAAAAAAGGTACTGCAACGTAGAAGGTTTACATTCATTCTTACTAATGTAATAATGCACATTGTGAGTAGTATTTAATGTGCCTTTTTTACACTGATTTTTCATGCTGGTTTTATTTAGGACATTTTCCTAGATTCTGCTGTGAAGATACCCTGAGCTATTGTCCTACCCCAACTGAGAGAGAGAGAGAGAATAAAATAATGTATTACAAAACCTGGAGATATGGAAAAAGCCATAAATATTTACTTTTGTCTATATTCCAACTCTGTCCCAGCAAAATCCAGTATTTTTAAAAATGATAAATAAAAAGAAAAACAGTAATAATTCATAAATCATATATTACACAAACCGTACAACCAAATAGCCTCATCCATTCTTTCAACCAGTCCTGCAGTAAAAGTTACACCATAACTTGATTTTGATTTCTTTTTACCTTGGCTCCTCAAATTATTAACACAGAACAGCTTTGGAGGTGGCAAAATACCAACCTGTATAGAAAAAGAAGTTGCGTGAGAAGTTATAGAGGAGTCATACAGAGTTAGGGTTCTTCTATACCACAATTAAACCAGCTTTGAGTAACAGAAAGCAGACCTGGGGTCAGTTATAGTTACAGCAGAATTGTTTGCTCAAATTTCAATTACAATGCTATTTTATTAAATTACAATTAGTTACAATTGTACTGCAATTGCCCTGAAAAGTAACATAAATAGCAACACCCATGAACATGCTTTCTACCAAGTATTAACACTCACATTATATATATATATATATATGTATGTATATATATATATATATATATATATATATATATATATATATATATATATATATATATATATATATATATATATATATATATATTATAGATAATGCAATTTTTGAATATCATTAAGCAAGAAAAAAATGCCATAAGCTAATGCTAAGAAATATCATATTGAAACCAATATGATTATTTGTGTAATAGTTTTATTTATTGAGGAGTGAATGTTACAAACATGTTCATAAATATGAATAAAGGCTGTTCTCAATTCAGATCTGTCTGATTTTCTGTAACAAAGCCACACACGCAAGCCAGCACAGATTTTATGGTCAATGGGGAACTTTACGGGAAATGTAACAGATTATATTGTAATTATTTTGCCAGTAAAATCTCTTGGAATAGCTGTGCCATGTTTTGTTAATTAATGGAAAAACAAAGCAATATGTATGATTATGATGACGTGTTCATTAAATAGCTTGTTATCCTTAAATCGGTAATGGTCCTCCTTGTTAAAAAACAAACAAAATGAATTGAATAAATAGGCAAAATATGTATAATAAGAAAATACTATAGAGTGTAAATTTTTCTAGGATATTAACACGACAGTTTTACCTGAGATTAACCATGAGGTTTATGATTGTAATTAGAAGTTAATTTTGCATACAAATGATTACTTTGATTGGTGTAAGTTCAGGCACTTTCTGCTGAATCAACTCTCTGTTATTATTCTTACCTGGCACCTGTCTAACTGATTTGAAATATTTAATTTGAAAGGTGGGAGCAGAGGAAAGATCTGCATGGTAGGACCTATTATGTTGATCACAACACCAGGACGACCACGTGGGAGAGACCTCAGCCATTACCACCAGGGTAAGTGTAGGGCAACTTCAATCTGCAATATACTGTCCAATACAAAGGGGTGCTATTCGAATTCTTTTTTACCCCACTGGGATATAGTAGAGGTGCAAACATGTGCTTTCTGTTTACCTAGAGAGCTGCTTGTCCAATTTGTGATGAAACATAATGTAAATGACAAACTTGTTTAGTCTATTTAAAGCATCAATGTCATTTATGACTTATGACTGTCATCCTAGGTCAGGATTATTTGTTAAAGATTCTGTGGATGGAGGGGGAATGAAATTGGCCCTTATGACTCTCTGGTAACTACATGTAGCTACAAAACATAGAACTTGGTATTCTACATCCTGAACAATTTTTTTTTTTCTCTTCTCCAGCTGGGAAAGACGCGTTGATGATCGAGGCAGGATTTACTATGTGGATCACAACACCAGAACAACCACTTGGCAGCGACCCACGATGGAGTCTGTGAGGAATTTTGAACAATGGCAATCGCAGCGCAGTCAGCTACAGGGAGCTATGCAGCAGTTTAACCAGCGATACCTCTATTCGGTAACTACAGTCAAACTTCTGAGTTGTGAGTGTGGTACCAAATCTGGTTAGATACATGTTCTTATGTTCTTCAAACTTCATGTCTTGTACTGCTTACTAGTTCAGTTCATTGCCTTTAAAAGCTAATTGAGTATCTTGCACAATTTGTTCTATTTCCATTTTTTTTATTTGAGTTTGTGAGTTATAGTTATCACTGGCATCTAAGGCAGTTGAGAAAGTATGCACTATTAAAATATGTTTTTAGGCCGCGATTAAGGTTAATAATCGGTATTTCCCAAAATGTTGTGATGCATAATATTTCCTGTACAGTAAATTGAAAACATTGATAGGCACTTTGTATGCCTTAAATAATGAATCCTTGGAATGTGTATTCAGTAGCTGTCTGTAAAGTTAGACAAAGCATGTGTTGTTTTTCTGGTTTCTTGGTGTGTCTTCATCTTACCAGACTTGTTTGGAACTTGTCTACTGGCAGAAGTAACAGGCAAAGTTTGCTGCCAGTAACATAGTGTTCTCATCAAATTATATAGACTAGAAATGGTTTATAATGTGTTGGAGTTTTTAAAATGAATATTTTTATTTTCTTGGGGTTGTTCAGTTGGAAGGAGTACCACAGAAGCACTAGCATTGGCACAGAAGTATCGTACCACTATGGTAGAAAGATGATCTTTATCACACACACACACAATATCACTTCCATACTTTTTCCGTAATATATCTTTCTTCTCTTCTGAACAGGCTTCCATGATGTCAGCAGAAAATGACCCACTTGGACCTTTGCCACCTGGATGGGGTATGTGGTTCATTCAGTAGAATCTCTTCTGTATTGATCAGAGTTCACATATATGCCATTTCTGTGCTAAAGTGGTAACTCTCCTTTTCAGAAAGACGGGTAGATTCCAACGACCGGGTATACTTTGTGAACCACAGCACGAAAACCACACAGTGGGAGGATCCACGTACACAAGGGTAGGTGGTTATTGTTTTATTGTTAGATTCATGGGATAAAAGACACCAGGATTCAGGTGGACAATGTCTTTGTTTTGAGTAAGTGAATAGCTTTCTGTCTCCTGTGCTGGATGTACTCCTGCAATACCTTGGAGGACATCTGTGATAACAGCTGTGAAAGTCCAACACTATGGAGCAGCTCTGTGCTTCATGTTGGTCTGCAGGCATCAGACAAGTACAGGTGGACAAACTTGAATAGGTCTCCTTTAGGGGTAACACTTACAAGTGTACATTCACTGGTTTTCTGCCACTCTTTTTAATTAGACGTCAGCTGACATTTTTAGGTATGGGAGTAGTATGTATGTGAGTTACTTAAAAATTGTAAAATTTTGCAGCTTACAAAATGAAGATCCCCTTCCTGAAGGCTGGGAAATCAGATACACAAGAGAGGGTGTCCGATACTTTGTGGATCACAACACAAGAACCACAACTTTCAGTGATCCGCGCACTGGCAAGTCAACAGTGTAAGTGTAAACCAGACACTTTTAGTATTGCTCGATATCAAGTGGTTTCCAGTACATTTATTTATGGACTGTTCATATTTTCGTTTTATTTGTATTTGTTTTTTGTAGTACAAAAGGCCCACAGATTGCATATGAGCGTAGCTTTAGATGGAAGCTAGCTCATTTCCGGTATCTATGCCAGGTAACTCTTCTTTAAGCATTATGTACATTTGGTCTCTTGGTAGACTTTCTGGTATTCCTGTTCCAGCAACACATACATGTTTTTAATATTTATTTTTATTTTCAGTCGAATGCACTTCCCAGCCATGTCAAGATCACTGTATCCCGACAGACATTGTTTGAGGATTCTTTCCAGCAAGTAAGGGCAATTCAGCAATAGTACAATAAATTGTAAAGTTATTTGATATGTGTTCCGTTCATGTGCCATTCAAATGTAAGTGATTATTATTATTATTATTATTATTATTATTATTATTTGTTTATTTAGCAGACGCCTTTATCCAAGGTGACTTACAGAGACTAGGGTGTGTGAACTATGCATCAACTGCAGAGTCACTTACAACTACGCCTCACCCGAAAGACGGAGCACAAGGAGGTTAAGTGACTTGCTCAGGGTCACACAATGAGTCAGTGGCTGAGGTGGGATTTGAACCGGGGACCTCCTGGTTACAAGCCCTTTTCTTTAACCACTGGACCACACAGCCTTCCTATGATTGATACTTTTTATTGTTTTTATTAATTACCTGGTTTTGCATTTTTAGTTAATACATTTTTTCTTTTAAACAAACAGTAATTATTTTACTTTAAAGTTTGTATTGCTGTGCTAAATAATGAACAATGTACTGTGTTGGAACTATATGCATTTTTATAAAAATGGATTTATACTTAACAGATCATGGCTTTAAAACCATATGACCTGCGGAGAAGACTGTATGTAATATTCCGAGGAGAGGAAGGGTTAGACTATGGTGGGCTAGCAAGGTAAGCTTTGTGTTTTGTTTAACTGTAATCTTGCTGATTTTGTATTGACCACATTCCTTTGAACAATACGTAGCCCCCTCAGTGATGTTACTGGCTCACTGGTGTGAGTCTCTTATTTTGTGGATTCGCTCAGTACAACAATTAGTCAGTTTATTACTAATACTTAATATTAAACATCAAAATCAGCATGCAATATGAAAAATACACTTTATCCACATAATTACCAATTTTGGGGATGAAGGAGTGTGCAATCCTCATTCCTCTGGTCAAACAAATAAACTCTCTACAAAGCTTTTTATACCCAACCTGTGGTTACATCATTCTTTAACAATTCTTTTTTGTAACTGTTTCGCAGTTATTGGTACTCTCAATACATTTTGTAACTTTTTCCATTACAGCTGTGGTATCCTCTTGGTCCTTCTAATAAACATACTCATATTTGACACACACATACCCTGCTAATAAGACATATTATTACAAGAGATTACAACAGAAGAGCACCAGACACCGAAAACTTCCATACCCAGATAAAGAATGTGTCCTTATTAGTAACTTGCCTTTACATATAAAATAGAAAAATATTACAAAAAAACAGTGGGGGATATCTTTTATATTACAGTGACTACAAAACATGTCTGTAAAAGTCTGGCCAAACCTGGCTTCAAGTCAGTGCTTTGGTCTAACCATGGCAAGATTAACATTATTCCCATGAAACAAGTGGGTGTGCAGTGAGAGCAGGAGCATTATCACTCACTATCATTAAATTGCAGGAATGCTGGTAGAGGCGTGGTATGCAATTGCGCATCTTGTAATTCAAAGTTCAGATAACCACCTGTTACTTGTTTATCTGTCTGCCTCAGTATCTTCTTGCCTCATCAAAGGTCATTTTTGCGCTTTTACATTTTACTGGAAGTGGCTTGGATGCTAGTTACCTGTGAAACTGTTTGAATAAATATCCCACTAATGTGGTAACCAATGACCATTAATCTTTGAGTCTGTCTGCTTTGAACTACACAGCAGACAGAGATCCTGTGGCCGGTGCAAGCTTCTATAACTCGTGAAATGCATGTGATTATTATTCAAACCAGCAGTCTGTAACATTAAGCAGAGGGGATGTCTCATTATCGAAAACAAAGGGAGTATACATTGTAGAGAGCAGTGTTTAAGTGCTGTAATTATGCCAAGTGCAGTTACTCTTCCTCCTCCCCCAAGTAATATAATCCATGACTCTCTCTTTCTTTTAGAGAATGGTTCTTTCTGCTTTCCCACGAAGTGTTAAACCCCATGTACTGTCTATTTGAGTACGCTGGCAAAAGCAACTACTGTCTGCAGATCAATCCAGCCTCCACCATCAACCCAGATCACCTCTCCTATTTCTGTTTCATTGGGCGCTTCATTGCTATGGCAAGTATCTTGCTTTTCTCCAGTCATTTCTCTGAATTCTTTATTTTGTTGACCCTGTACAGTTCTAGATATTGGCTTTTCATGGCCTGATCATCAGTACGTTAGCAATGTTAGGTGACATGTTAATCTTAAGAATAACATTTAACTGACAAATATGGGACCTTCTGGCCTTGTGGCATCAGCTGCATTCTGCTCACTGTTTTTCAGTACCACAGTGGAGGCTGCTGTGCATATGCCAGTTTGTATCTTAAAAACAACTTGCCTAATTCCATTTAAACTTGGTTAGTAAATTTAAATTTGTGCTTAAGAATTTGAATAAGCAGACTCGGTCACTACCCATACGGTGCTGTTTAAGTATTTCCAAACTTGCCCTAACTTCTTTATTTTTTTTCCTTTCTTAATCAGGCTCTCTTTCATGGCAAATTTATAGACACTGGGTTTTCACTACCATTCTATAAGCGCATGTTAAACAAGAAGCTTACAATCAAAGATTTGGAGTCCATTGATCCAGAATTCTACAACTCCCTAATCTGGATAAGGTTTGCACTGTTTTTTTGTTTGTTTGTTTTAAAAATAAAATCCTAGACCAGCTGCCATTTTCTACTGCAAATAAATTGGTAAAAAATACAAACAACAATTGCTCATTCCAGGGATAACAACATTGAAGAGTGTGGTTTGGAAATGTACTTTTCAGTCGACATGGAAATTCTTGGAAAAGTTACCTCACATGATTTGAAGCTGGATGGTACTAACCTGTTAGTAACTGAAGAAAACAAGGAAGAATACATAGGGTAAGAGTCTTTTTTTTTTTTTAATCCAAACTAATGTTGAAAAAGCAAAAAATATCAGAACTATGACATTGGCAATACCTAACACTTGATTTAGTTGTAATGTTACCAAGGCTATCCTGTCAAATCCATGCAATACATATGATAGACACTTGTATACCAGATTGTTAGGATTCTAATATTTTCTGGTGAATGTGGTGGTTACACGTTGACATTCAAGTCTTATATTATTTGTTTCAGCCTAATGGCAGAATGGAGGTTTTCTCGGGGAGTGGGAGAACAAACCAAAGCTTTTCTTGATGGCTTTAATGAAGTTGTTCCTCTTCAATGGCTCCAGTACTTTGATGAAAAGGAGCTGGAGGTATATTATAACACACACACACACACACACCCCTCGGTTAACTGCAAACTGTTCAAGGGTTATTGATTTGTCATATTTTACCAGTTATATATAATTGATTCTCCACAACCCCCTTGGTCCTAATTAGTTAATGGATCATGGAAACACTTTTTTAATTCTCTGCTCCTGGCAGAGGTGTCACCCCTGCTTCTTCATTTGCATTACATGGATTATATTTAGGGCTTCTGATTTTAGTTTTAACTGATTAAACACCCCGATACAAAGAAAATGAAATCAGTGTATAACCAATAAACACCAGAAAACACCGGGAAACCAGTGCAAATGGTTACTTAATTCACATTGACCACCCATTTTCCTTTTAAAAATAAATAAATAAATAAATAAATAAATAAATACCTTTCCCAGTGTATCTATCATTGATTCTTTATGGATACTTTAAACCCACCCAACTACTGAGTGACAGCACATTCCTACATTTCTATTGGAGAAGACTGCTTGCAAGATTTAAAACACGATTACAATTAGGAATGGAGGCTTGTTCGGGGGATTTAAAGCTGTATTACAGTTAAGGTACAGAGGATTTTAAAAGAGAATTGCAAATTGTGGCGAAATGTAAAAAAATGCCTACACACTAAAAACCCCAGAAGAATGTGCCCGTGACCATAGGGATTTCATTGTGGAAGACAGCAAAGGAAAGAAGCTCAACTTAAGTGTGCCAGTACTGTTGAGTTACTACTATACATATTTTGACAGAAAAAAAATGCCCAAGCATTTTGGAAAGTAACCGAAAACAATAATTTCATACAGTATATAAAAAGCGAAAGCCCTGGGGGGGGGGGGCATTTTACATAAAACTCGATAATAGCTAAAAATTAAATTAAGTAAAACAGAAGACCTAATTATATTAGTGAATAATTTGATACTGCTGAGCTTATTAATCTTATTAATTAATCAGCACATATACATTGTGAAGTTTGTTTGCTAATGAAGACACTTGCCAATTCATTTGATTCGTTGTTTTGTTTGATTAGTTGCATCTTAATACAATGTACACATGGCTTACAGTTTAGATGGCAATTCAATATTTATTTCACACAACATAATATCATATTTAAAACAATGTTTATTCATTTTTAGGGTAACTGTCTGAATAGGTTTTGGTGGCACAATGTATTTTCCTAGTATAGCTAAAATAGGAGTGGTTTTGAAACACCCAAACGAAAGAAGTGTTGGCAATCGGCTCCTCAAATCTACATCATGGTAATAAACCTCTGATGCTTCATACTTTATAACAAATAATCTCTTTGTGATTTCAAGGTTATGCTGTGTGGCATGCAGGAAGTTGACCTCCAGGACTGGCAAAGGAACACAGTGTACCGCCATTACACAAGAAACAGCAAGCAGATTATTTGGTTCTGGCAGGTATGGGCATATTTCTTGTTACACTTAATATGAAAATAATGATTTAAGGAAACAAAAAATTCAGCATCATCACATTCATCATATCATATTGTGCTGTGTTGCCTTTTTAGTTAATATAAACATTTATTTTTTTTCAGTTTGTGAAAGAGATGGACAATGAGGTCCGTCTCCGGTTAATGCAGTTTGTTACCGGAACGTGTAGATTACCACTTGGAGGCTTTGCTGAGCTGATGGGTATGTTTTTATTCAACAGATGTGTTCATGGTTTAGATTCCATAGTAAACTGCCATTACTGGTATGAAATGTGTGGGCTCCCACATGACTCTGAGCTTTTTGCAAAGAAATACAAGGTATTTACTTTCTTGTACAAAATACATTTGGATGGCGGACGGTGGAGGTGGTGGTTTAGAAGAGTGAAACGCATGGTGTATTCTGGTGTATTGCACGTGTGGTTTGTGACTGCCTATATAGGCATCCCTGTGAGGTGAGTTTGTATGTTTTTATAAATCTGCCCCCACCACTTTAACAGCTTGTATCTCGTAAAGTATTTCAGGTGGTGACTTCATATTTTCAGTGTTATGAAACTCCTTGGGCATGTCAATGATACAGGTCTTTTTCACATATCTGATTTAGCCATACCCCTTACATTATGCTGTTTTATTTTAAATAGGGAGCAATGGTCCTCAAAAGTTTTGCATTGAAAAGGTTGGTAAAGAAACATGGCTACCAAGAAGTCATACATGGTAAGTTCACATACATTTCTAATCTCTCTCTCTCTCTCACTTGCTCTCTCTCTCTCTCTCTCATATGTCCTGTTCAGTCACTCGTGCATAATTGTACCACGTAAAGTTTCCTATAGATGTATCTATTTTATAATGCATTATTTTTGTTTACCAGGGCAACTTCTCAAACTCCAGAGTTCACACACTGTTACAACATTTCTTAAAAAGATGTGACCGACCAGAAGTTTTGCATCACCTTGAATTTTTAGGATTGAGACATAATTTTAAAAAAAAAAGATAATTTAAATCTTTTATTTAACATCATGTAATCATAGAAACTACAAAATGATTTTGCAAGTGTGAACCGGAAGCCATAATAGTTATCCAGTATTTCATGTTAGATTTTCAAATGCCACATTTTTCAATTCAGTTTTTTTAAGTATATAGAAAACTACAAAGCGGTATGTTAACGTAACATTATTCAGCAGGTTTCATTTGGCTTTATGGAGCAAAATTAGTTAATTCTATAGGGTAGTGCAAAACTTTTGGCCATAGCTGGTATATATGCCAAATTACTCTTGAATAAAAAAAGGTTTTAAAAAATAAATGTAAAAATTTATCAACTGTTCCCAACAAGTTTTGGAAACCAATTTGTAGTACTTTTATTTGAAGTCTATGTTGATAGACTAATCCCACTGGTATGCCAAATAATGTCCTGTGTACCTGAACGTTGGTGCGAATCATGGCCACACCACAATAATACATATCAGGACACTACAATCCAGTTGAGCATCTGTGGAAGGAACTTCAACCACTCACTCATTTGTCGCAATCCTCTGCCTGCTTTATTGACCTAGATGTGAGCCATATCACTGCAGGAACGGCACACAATGCTGCCAGACTCCTGTTCAGGCTTCTGGTGGAGACTGTGCCACACGTTAAATCTCATTTTTGGATAATTGCTTTATGGTTGAAAATAACCTTGGTACTGGTTTGGTAAATCCATAATTAGAAATTGATCAGCTGCTATGAAAGAATATCTACACAGTTGTCACTGACTATCTATCGTTCCTTTTTTCCCCCCTTTTTAGTTTTAACCGATTGGATCTGCCACCATACAAAAGCTATGAACAGCTGAAAGAAAAACTCTTGTTTGCCATTGAAGAAACTGAGGGATTTGGACAGGAGTAAATGGAGCCTTTGCCTTGTCTACAGAAATGGATCTCATAAGAGCAAAACTTCTCTCCTAATATAACCAGCCAAGTAAAAATTGCACAGATACCTATTAGTGTACATAAGCTATTTCTTGTTTGAAAGCATTTGGTTTCTGAAATTAGAGCAAATGCAGTACATTCTTCCACATAAATATGCAAAACCTGTTAAGCTTTTTAACTGTTTGTTTCCCCTGAGCAATAGAGGGAGACGTATTACCTTTGGCTGGTTTTGGAAGCAGAGAAACGTTTTTATAGATTAAATACATAAAGCTCTAGTTTTATAGAGCTTCATAAAGACATATGGTAGGCAATTTGATAGGCCAAGCCTAAGTTGTTGCCCATGATGCACACTTCTAGAAAACTGTGGGTGCTCCCCGTTTCCACTGATGCAACGTCACCTCAACCCGAGGTTATTTCTTGCATGTCTTTAAACTATTTAAGGCTAAAGCCAAACTGTGTCTTTTGAGTATCTAAAAAAAAATATATGCTGCTGGCTTTTCTGAGATGAGAATGAGCAAACCCCTTGACAAGAAAATGTTTGAAGTTTTCACAAGTAGTTGCAGTTATCATTCATTCCTTGTTACATCAAACAACCACAGTAACGGTAATCGTTTAACTGCAGTATACAATAGTAGTGATGTTGTGGAATAAATTCCAGGCACTTTACACTAAAGCCACTATACCCACAAAAAGCTTGGGCAAGTATCAGTGGTTTTTGCCAGCTCAGAATGGACTTCTGTTTGAAAGAAGACATTGTTACAAGATCTAAACTGAGGGGGCAATACTGCTCAACTTAACAGTTCCAGTGTAGGACCATCTGATTTGCAACTTGGGATGTTTGCAGATGTTCATGGCCTCCACTACCTGTCTGTTTATCCACTTCTTAAATAGCTGATTCACTCCGAGACACCTGGACAGAAAGAGTTCCATGATTTAAAAGATCGCAAGGGCAAAACATGTATTTACAGCAAAGTGTTTCAACTGCTTATTAATATTGCAATTCTAACAGTTGAATACTAATGTAACCATTTTAATTGTTGTGTACAGATGAACTACTAATGAAGTTCAGTTGGTAAAAAAAAGCCTGTGGAGGTGGATTTAATGACATCATTTTAAACCTTTATTGAAGTCATTTAAAATGCTCTTCCCCATTCTGGCTGCTGCATTAGCACTTATCGTGGTCCACTTCCACCAGTGTGAGGCTGGCTGATATGTCATTGCTGGAGCTTAACATTATGATGCAAGAAATAGTGGTTAAATCAATTAGTTAAGCGCTTGAGGTTCTGATTTCTACCAATAAACTGCAAACAAAAGGACAAATGTGAACAACTTCTCACTGTGTGCTCTATCCAACTATTACCTCTTTGTGGCTTCTCTTTTTTTTCTTTAGTGAGTCTACCAGGAATTCAAAGCCCAATTTGATTAGCTGGTAATATGCTTTGCACATTATATGGAATGGTGTGTAATTAGTATTTGTATGGCAATATTGAGCTGCATCATGGTAATTACATTGATTTTCATTTCATTTCTGAATCTGCTTTATTCTTAAAGTTTGTTCTTTATAACATGCAAGTGTTCTTTATGTCATTTCAAATATATGTACAAAAAATAAATAAATATTTGTAATTTACACTAGTGTTGAAGGGATTTACAGTACTTCTAAAACAGTAGTGTGAATCAAATTGCAAATACTACTTTTAGAAAATTGTGCTTCCTCACAAATAGAATATTTTAATTGTAAAATGTACTGTTTATAGCAATTGAATATACAGTGTATAATTCCATTACATTTTATTAAGTTTTCTAAACCCATGGCATTGATCTTTTTGGAGTTGTCATATTTTATTCCCATAATTGATAAACACTGTTTAAAATATATATATATATATATATATATATATATATATATATATATATATATATATATATATATATATATATATATATAAACACACACACATAAAATACACAAATGTGATTGTTTTTACCTGATTTCTCATCTTAATTGGGTTGTCACGAATTCTTCCACTTGCAGTAAAAGTGGAGAGTTACTATTCAATAAATGTATCTGACCATCTTTTGAACTTTGTTTTTCATATGACCTTGATGCAAGTGATTACTACTTTTGAAATGCTGAGATTGCTGCAAGTTCCAATTTCACCAGCTCTGCTTTTTTTTTTTTTAACACATCAGTTTCTTTTAAATTCAGTATTGGGTTACTATTTAATTTACTATTTGTACTTGGATGAGTGGCTAAGCTTAGCAAGCCAAATGATATATTATCTTCCCATAATGCACTATTTTGTAACAGAGTGATAGTGTCCAGAGGGAAAAAAGTTCTACAGCTGCTGTCTGAAGAGGTGAGTCTTGAGGAGGCGCTGGAAGGTGGTCAGGGACTGGGCAGTCCTGACATCTGTAGGAAGGTCATTCCACCACTGCGGGGCGAGGGTGGAGAAGGAGCGGGCTCTGGAGGCAGGGGGCGTGGGGAGGTACAGCCAGTCTTCTAGTGCAGGAGGCGGAGAGGTCGAGTGGGGTGTAGGAGGCGAAGAGGGTATGGAGGTAGCTGGTTGCAGTCTGGTCAAGGCATCTGTGGCAGTACAAGAGTATTGGACTGGATCTGGCGGTTGCTCGGG